>CM069457.1:53635864-53769276 GCA_035610835.1 Ophiura sarsii | reverse complement strand
ACTAAATTGCGTAAATATCCAGGCGCAGTACTGTTCATGCTTTTGAAAACAAAAAGACAGAGTTTGAATTTAATATTTTCCCGAGCGGCATTGTTCTGCAATCTTTGAACTCTGTTTAATTCATGTTCCGTATCACCAAAGAGAAGACAATTACCATAGTAAAAACTAAAGCTTTATTGAGGTATTGCTTTATTCTACGGATGTTTCTTAACTGGTAATGTGTAGATTGACAGAGGCTAGATATTTGTTTGGTCATGGTCATATTTGCATCAAAGTTTACACCCAGGTTCCGAACAGACAGCGTTGGTTCAATATTATCTGCATCACCAATTGCCAGTGATGCAGGTTTGCAAGCTCTGGAGAAAATGGGGGTGATCCAAACAAAATAAACCCTGTTTTGCTCTCATTTTAATAATTTCAACATGTTAATAGTCATTGGATTTCACAAATGTACAGTTGTATCCTCTCGACAGCGTGTTGCCTCGCACCATGTATTTTTGGGTTAAAGGAACAGTATAACTGCGTGTCGTCTACATTAGAGTGGAACGTCTAACTCTAAGCCATGGCGACGAATGATGTTACCGAGAGGGAGGTGTGTTACTTTTCATCGAGTTTCGAGTCTCGAGTCTAAATTTCGAGTTTCGAGTCACAATTTCCGAGTCTCAAAAACCAAAAACCGAGTCTCGAAAACCAAAAACCGAGTCTCGAAAACCAAAAACCGAGTCTCGATAATTAAAAACCGAGTCTCGAAAACCAAAAACCGAGTCTCGATAATTAAAAACCGAGTCTCAAAAACCAAAAAACGAGTCTCGAAAACCAATAACCGAGTCTCACAAACCGAAAACCCGAGTCTCGATAATTAAAAAACGAGTCTCGAAACAAAAAAACCGAGTCTTGAGAACCAAAAACCGAGTCTCGTTTATTAAAAAACGAGTCTCGAAACCAAAAACGAGTCTTGAGAACCAAAAACCGAGTTTCGATAATTAAAAAACGAGTCTCCAAAACCAAAAACTGAGTCTCAAAAACCAAAAAACGAGTCTCGAAAACCAATAACCGAGTCTCACAAACCGAAAAACCGAGTCTCGATAATAAAAAACGAGTCTCGAAAACAAAAAAATCGAGTCTTGAGAACCAAAAACCGAGTCTCGTTTATTAAAAAACGAGTCTTGAGAACCAAAAACCGAGGTTCGATAATTAAAAAACGAGTCTCCAAAACCAAAAACTGAGTTTCGATAATTAAAAACCGAGTCTCGAAAACCAAAAACCGAGTTTCGATAATTAAAAAACGAGCCTCTCAAAATCGCCATTTAAGTTATGTAGGCATAGGGTATATTTTTATCCGCCCCCTTACATACACACATGTATGCTTTGTACGTAGTAAATGGCGATAATGATGGACAATCCCTTTCTACCATCATAATAAATTCTGCTACCATGAAGCTGACTGTGCTAAATATCACTTCCACCCACTAGGACCTAAGTTAGCTGTAATGTCTACTACTATTAGACTTGTACCATGTTCGAGTGGCAAGAAATGATGATTCAAGGCTATATTTAATTTAGAGAAGGAAGTTATTTTGTACATACAACTCTTACATTGCATAGGGTCTGTTTTTCAGGTAATATTATTTACAAGTACAATTAGCGTTTTAACCCCCCCCCCCCCCCCACTTTTTCAGTTGTTTTTTTTTCAACATCGAAAGTTACCCAAAATAGCCACCCCACCATATTGAACCACAGACCTCCAGCACCAGCGGCTTGTGATTCCTCACTACACCATGGGTGTCAAGGCTACTTGGCGCACTGCCCCCCCCCCCCCCCACCCCCAATTGTTTTCAGATTTTTTTTCACCTTGGAAAAGTACCTTAACATTTCCATTTTTTCATCAAAGAACTTCCACACCGGGTGGTACCAACTTGCACAGTCATATTTGCACCATATTTTGTAATGGTAGGGATTATGGTTATAAACCAAATAAGCCGGATTTGAACCACAAACCTCGAGCACCAGCGGATTGTGATTCCCCACTACACCATGGTGTACTGTTTTTTTTAACCCAACCTAACTCTACCCTCCCCCTCCCCCCCCCACTTTTTCAGATTTTTTTTTCAACATGGAAAAGTGACCGCCCCCCCCCCCCTGACCCGCAGGATTTGAACCGCAGACCTCCAGCACCAGGTTTGCGAGCGAGTTCCCCACTTCACCATGGTGTCAAGCTACTTGCCGCACCCACACCTGTGCGTAAGACGTGTGAATAGGGGATATGAGTTCCATACTATGCAATTAGGGATATTGTGAATACACCCCACACCCCGCACATTGGGGATATTTTCCGCCATTTTCAGTGTAGCCTATGTGTGTTTGTTTGTTTGTTCCCGATTCCACGTTAAACGCATGCCCCCAACTTTTTTCAGATTTTTTTCAACTTGGAAAAGTGACCTAAAATATCCAAGTATATGGTCTGGGTTCATTTTATCATCGAAAAACTTCTTCCACACTGGGAGGTACCAACTTGCGCAGTTGTGGTATTTTGTGGTATATGGTAGGGTTAGGGTTATATAAAGTTAAACTATAAACAAATGCTTCTTAACCCTTGCTCTACTCTCACTTTTCAGATTTTTTTAATTTTCAATGTGGAAAAGTGACCCAAAACACCCCCACCAACCAAAGCTACTTGGCGCAGTATATAGGCTGGGGCGAAAAACATGTGTCACATTTCAGCACCTTAGGCCTATAAACAAGGTCTATCTCGCATACATTTGAAAAACTACCTATGCAAAACAATTGTTTTGCTTTTTTTTACCCTGCTTTTTGTTTGCAACAAAAATCGGGGTAAAGGAACTCCCAAAAGGTGTTGGTGTGTGGGGGTGCGATGTGTTTGTTATCCTTATTCTCCGTTAATTTTGATCAAAGTGCCGCATAATTTGCATGAAATATCGAGGAAATAACAGGAAAGTGTGTTAAAGTTTATTCCACTGAAATTGGTTAACAGTTGGCTCCAAAAACAGCAAACAACTTCTCAGATTTGGCTCATAAATGCCACTAGAATTGAACAACATTGTGCGTTGCGCATACTACCGCGTATCATACCGTGGTAACGCATCGCGTGCATGTTTGCGCAAGGGCACACTGCCACGTTACACGCACACCTACACATGGCGCAAAAGCCACACGGGAATGGTTTTAGGCCTGTTGGTAGTGTATTTGGTGTCATGTTGGGGGGTGGGGTGTAAAACCACAGGAAATGGTTTAGGATAGGCCTAGGGTTATAATGGTACAAGTAGCGTTTTACGGGGGGTTAATAAAGCAACCTGATTTCTGTGTATGGATTAGACTGAATCTTAGCAGTCAAATTTACCCCATACTTTACATGCCGTTTTCTCAAACAACCATTCTCGTTCAATCCTACCCAGTCTTTTTTCAAGTACAGGAGGTATGATGCTGACATTTGGAAACACACAGATGAAAAAGATAACAGCCTTTTTTGAATAAATTGTACTTTTATTTTGATTTTTGACCCTTTTTCAATAAAAAAACATACTTTTCTTCCAAGATTTCACATCAAAAATAACCAAATTCGGACACACAAATGTGAAAAAGTACTATGCATGCCAGGGTCCTATTGCATAAAACTTAAGTTTTCAACTCTTCATAATCTTAGGAAAATTGTTTAAACATTTGTGAGTTGTGTAGATTTAAAATCAAAATTGGGAAGAATTCTTAAATTTTCTTCTTAACTAGGCTTTTAAGAAGAGCTATTCTTAACTCTTCTTAAAAGAAGAGTTAAGAATAGCTCTTCTTATTTCTAAGTGCACTTAAGATTAATCTTAACCTTAACTCGGTTTTTTGGTTTTCGAGACTCGTTTTTTTTAATTATCGAAACTCGGTTTTTGGACCACAAACCTCGAGCACCAGCGGATTGTGATTCCCCACTACACCATGGTGTACTGTTTTTTTTAACCCAACCTAACTCTACCCTCCCCTCCCCCCCCCCACTTTTTCAGATTTGTTTTTCAACATGGAAAAGTGACCGCCCCCCCCCCCTGACCCGCAGGATTTGAACCACAGACCTCCAGCACCAGGTTTGCGACGATTCCCCACTTCACCATGGGTGTCAAGCTACTTGCCGCACCCACACCTGTGCGTAAGACGTGTGAATAGGGGATATGAGTTCCATACTATGCAATTAGGGATATTGTGAATACACCCCACACCCGCACATTGGGGATATTTTCCGCCATTTTCAGTGTAGCCTATGTGTGTTTGTTTGTTTGTTCCCGATTCCCACGTTAAACGCATGCCCCCAACTTTTTTCAGATTTTTTTCAACTTGGAAAAGTGACCTAAAATATCCAAGTATATGGTCTGGGTTCATTTTATCATCGAAAAACTTCTTCCACACTGGGAGGTACCAACTTGCGCAGTTGTGGTATTTTGTGGTATATGGTAGGGTTAGGGTTATATAAAGTTAAACTATAAACAAATGCTTCTTAACCCTTGCTCTACTCTCACTTTTTCAGATTTTTTTAATTTTCAATGTGGAAAAGTGACCCAAAACACCCCCACCAACCAAAGCTACTTGGCGCAGTATATAGGCTGGGCGAAAAACTTGTGTCACATTTCAGCACCTTAGGCCTATAAACAAGGTCTATCTCGCATACATTTGAAAAACTACCTATGCAAAACAATTGTTTTGCTTTTTTTTACCCTGCTTTTTGTTTGCAACAAAAATCGGGTAAAGGAACTCCCAAAAGGTGTTGGTGTGTGGGGGTGCGATGTGTTTGTTATCCTTATTTCTCCGTTAATTTTGATCAAAGTGCCGCATAATTTGCATGAAATATCGAGGAAATAACAGGAAGTGTGTTAAAGTTTATTCCACTGAAATTGGTTAACAGTTGGCTCCAAAAACAGCAAACAACTTCTCAGATTTGGCTCATAAATGCCACTAGAATTGAACAACATTGTGCGTTGCGCATACTACCGCGTATCATACCGTGGTAACGCATCGCGTGCATGTTTGCGCAAGGGCACACTGCCACGTTACACGCACACCTACACATGGCGCAAAAGCCACACGGGAAATGGTTTTAGGCCTGTTGGTAGGGTATTTGGTGTCATGTTGGGGGGTGGGGGTGTAAAACCACAGGAAATGGTTTAGGATAGGCCTAGGGTTATAATGGTACAAGTAGCGTTTTACGGGGGTTAATAAAGCAACCTGATTTCTGTGTATGGATTAGACTGAATCTTAGCAGTCAAATTTACCCCATACTTTACATGCCGTTTTCTCAAAACAACCATTCTCGTTCAATCCTAACCAGTCTTTTTTCAAGTACAGGAGGTATGATGCTGACATTTGGAAATACACAGATGAAAAAGATAACAGCCTTTTTTGAATAAATTGTACTTTTATTTTGATTTTTGACCCTTTTTCAATAAAAAAACATACTTTTCTTCCAAGATTTCACATCAAAAATAACCAAATTCGGACACACAAATGTGAAAAAGTACTATGCATGCCAGGGTCCTATTGCATAAAACTTAAGTTTTCAACTCTTCATAATCTTAGGAAAATTGTTTAAACATTTGTGAGTTGTGTAGATTTAAAATCAAAATTGGGAAGAATTCTTAAATTTTCTTCTTAACTAGGCTTTTAAGAAGAGCTATTCTTAACTCTTCTTAAAAGAAGAGTTAAGAATAGCTCTTCTTATTTCTAAGTGCACTTAAGATTAATCTTAACCTTAACTCGTTTTTTTGGTTTTCGAGACTCGTTTTTTTTAATTATCGAAACTCGGTTTTTGGTTTTCGAGACTCGGTTTTTGGATTTCGAGACTCGGTTTTTGGTTTTCGAGACTCGGTTTTTGGTTTTCGAGACTCGGTTTTTGGATTTCGAGACTCGGTTTTTGGTTTTCGAGACTCGGTTTTTGGTTTTTAAAATTAAACCAAATATTATGGACCATATTTTCGTTTTTTACGAAACGTTTTAAAAACCTTTTTAAAACGTGGGCAATCCACACATGCGCACTTACCTGGCTTATATTGGTTTCGTAACACTATGGATTGTATATTTATTGCCTTTCATAAAGTTATTCGATCTGCAACATGCACTATTTCATAAACAAATGGCAAGTAAGAGCATTACTTCATAAACACATGAACACTTTTATTGGAGAATATTAATAAAAAGCCAAATTGTTGAATTGTTCTTTAAATTGCCAGTCAATTATCAATTACCTAATATAGGTTTTCAAAATGTTTTAAATTGTGTTTTTGAAACGTTTTTAAAACGTTTTAAACATGTTTTAGAGCGTTTTAAACATGTTTTTAAAACGTATTTGAAACATTTCGCAAGACTGAATAAATTAATTAAACATGGTTATTTTCACGTTGTATTAACGTTTTTAAAACGTAACATGGCAACGTTATTAAAACCCATAGGCGTTGTGATCCAATGATGGTGAAATAGATGTATTTATGATAGATGTGAGAACAGGTAGAATAATGTCTAACTTATCCTTTAAGAGCCCCGTAGGAATGGTGTCAAGAGCACTTGATTTGCTAGCAAATCACTTTACTAATTTTCGCGCATCCTCCTCTGAAATCCTTTCAAACTCGTTTAACATTTCCAAGTCGGTTGGTAGTTCCTTTCAAACTCGTTTAATATTTCCAAGTCGGTTGGTAGTTCATTGATCTCGTTGGTAGCCTTATCATTGTCAGGCGGCTGCTATTTTAAATAAGAGTGTTGCGAATCTTATCAACCTTGACCTTTGTCTGAAGAGAGCACCTGTAAAACTCCGTCTTACTGTCATCAATCAGTTGATTAACTCAATCCCTCCGATTTTGATAAGCCATACGATCGATCTCAGTACCAGATGTACGCCATTTACGCTCACATTTCCTTCTCAAACGTCTCTCGACTTTGATATCCTTCCCCTTGCAGTCATTAAGTAATTGATCATCGCGGCACACAATCCCAGTCAGATCTTTCCTGTGTCGCATTTTGTTCCCTTACACCCCGACATACAACTGCAACCTACAGGGTCTGGCATACAGAACACACTGCCTTGACATCATTTATAAGTTACCTACAATCTTGGAAAAAAATCCTTGGAACGCGAACGCTGAGCTGAGCACACGTGCTGGGTATTGTGTGCATGTATTGATACTTAGTGTCTTCTGTTATAAAAGGAAATTGTTCAAATGAGATTTTTACTTCCCCACCCCCCATCGATCAATGTTGGGAAACTCTGGCAAGCTGCAGGAGCCACTGGCCTTGGTCAACATTGTACGGGGGAGTGGGGGTGACACCTGTCCGTTAATCACACGCAAGTGTTCCAATACTTTTTCCAGGATTGTATAAGAGGAATGCAAAATATTTGATCTAAATTTGGTTTTTCTGTCATAAATCAAAAACCGAATGTCGTATGAATCTCATATTACACACGATTTGAGTAAACAATAGGGGCATCACAAATATAATATAAATGATGACAGGGAATTAATTTTATTTAGGGAGTGGTCACTGAAAACAATTATGTATGTCATATTTAACTACAATTTGACCCGTTTCTTGATCCCGCGCGTAATAATCTGATGTTTATAAATCAATAAATCAAAAGTATAAAGTTCTTGCTGAGAAATTAACATGTTTATACTTTTAATAATGTTATCACATTGCCTATTCACCAACCAATGGCCTGATCTGGGGCTGACTTTGGCTTATTATCGGAACAGTAAGTAGTGTTTCATCGTCGAAACTGATATTTCCGAGGCTGGTTAATGCATTTATTCATCATTTTTTTATGTATGAATTTTGGACTACCATATTGATTTATATTATTTAGTATTAGTTACTCAATATTGCTTATATTCAATAACGGATATTACTATATTAGTATTAATGTTGCGCGAGAACAGTTATAGCACACATGCCCTGTTATGGAGTCCGTAATGCTATTTTATTCTTTTATTCTCAATGCAATTTCCCTGTATATATATACACGTACATGGAGTTGTACATTATTTTAGTTGAAATAAGCTTGTCTACAGTTTTCCGATGTCATAGCCAATTTCTGACAGTTCTCAGCGGCTTATAGCCGATGTCCATTCAACAGTTAGAACGCCGAAACGATGTGTACGTGGCCTTGAAGCGGCAGTGGACCAACGTATAATGTAGGGCATGTTTGACCAACGTAAGGCAGTCAGACCGACGTTCAAAATATATCCATAAGACTTTATTAACCCTTACCGCACTGAATCTCACTAAATCTCACTGCCAGAAACTATCTCCAGGCACGTGCTGCTGCATTGCCGCGATGACGTCACCTACCGCAGGCATATGTGGCCACGGAGTTTGTGGCCGCATATGACCTAGGGAGTTAGCTCAGTCGGTAGAGGGACAGACTTGGGTGCGGATGGTCCGGCGATCGAATCCCGGGGGGGTGCTGGGTGATTTTTCGGGTAACAAAAATAGCACTTTTTCCCCCCTCCCCCGATACGCACACAAAACTAGCTTTTACTGGTTAGGGTTAAGACATAATAAGAAAAGGTAATGCCAGAATTTACAGTTTTCGGCGACGTTAAGCCGACGTCAAATTGACAGCATTGAGCCGACGTTCTGCAGTTGCCCTAAAGACGACCTCCATACAACATTTTGAGTCGACCATTGTAAACCACGTTTTCCTAACGTCGAGCCGACTTTTAGAGGACATTCATTCCCAATACTACCCACATAATTACGTGTTTTTGCCGACCTACAACCGACATCTATACAACGGTAGTAGGCCAACGAACCGTATCCGACTTATACTCGACGTTCTGACGACGTCAATAGACTAACGTTTTGTAAGCCCATAAATGCCAACGTTATGCCGACGTTAAATGGACGTCCCGATTGAGAAACGACGTTCAGCCGACTGTATTGTTCCCGTACATCCTATCATAGGCCTACAGCTGCAACATACAGGATCTGACAGAATACACTGCCGGGAAATAATGGCATTGCCATCCCAAACGTAGCCCCCTCCTCACCCCCCCCCCCCCCCAACTTCCCACAATTCAAATAACTCTTACCTGTTATGTCACATTCTGATCCCATATATCCAGTCATACAACTGCACCCTACAGGATCTGGCATACAGAATACACTGCCTTCACAGGATGATACTGTCAAATTTATACCACACTGATGCTCACATGCCCAGCCAAATTTGTTCTCACCACAAGCTGTGGGACAAAAATAATTGTTATATAAAAAAACATTGAAGTAGCTAAGTTTTTCAATAGGGACGGGTGGCGTGGTAAAAATGAATCGACAGGACTAATGATAGGACGTCACAGTGCATGATTAGAAATACATAAGTGAATTATTTGAATGAAAGACAGAGGTCTGTGCTCTATAATTATTACACTATCTATAAATAGAATCACTCATGCGTCTCATAACTGGGTTCATAACAAGATCACTTTCATTACATATTGACCCATCTGCGTATTGACCGAAATGGCTCATGTTTTGACAACATTATGTACGAATCATGCTTTTAAACACAGTGGAGAGTGAAGTGTGCTATTAGCTTCATGGGTGGTGGTCATGGTGTTGGTGTGGTCATGGTGGTGGTGGTGGATGTAGCATAAGATACTGCTGAATACGCATGGAAGGGTTTCACGTAGCCTGTATACGATTTAGGTTGTGAGCTGTCAAAACTGGGATCAATGACCGAGTGGAAAACATATCGACAAACTTGAATTGGAAGTTGAATATGCATGACCACGGATAAAACTGGTATTAAGAAGGGCACGTTAAAAGGTCACAGACTCCTTCGTAAAGAGTAGGGGATCATCCCGGTCTGTGTCTGTACACACACATATAATATGTATTCATATACATACCTCCACTAGGCGTGGCGCACCAATGGAGTAAACAAATAGCCAAGAAAGAATGATGGAGGCAACTAAGCTGCTTCCATCGTTCCGTCCAAGGACGACCGATGATGATGATGAAGAAGGGCCTATGGATGTAATCCATATAGGTATAGGTTCTCATGCTCTTTTAGATCGAACTGTAGTAAAGAAAACAACATTATCGATCAATTGTGGCACACTAAGAGACCTGTTGGAAGAATACCATCGCCAACGTGACAGAGAAGTTGTGTGCTGACGCTGGCACGTCAGGCATGTCAGGCTACTATACCGTACACAGTTTGAGGAGAAACCATCATAAGAATGTTCCGAGGCGACGTACCAGAGAAAATCATTAACGAAGTTAGCGGTTACGGCGGCGCATTAACTCCGATCAGTATAAGGTTAATACAAGCACCAAACAGAAAGCCAGCAAAGTTCCGTGTCATCGGCATCAGCAAGACCTAAAATGCAGGAACCAAAGTCACATCAATGACTATTGCCAACATACAGTACAAGAGAATCCAAGAGCAGCTCAGCCACAACCACAGAATGTTGTTATTCCGCAGCAGCAAGGAGGACTGTGTAATGTTTATAATTCAAGGTGAGCATGAATGTAATCGTTTGATTGTTTGTTTGTTTTTTGTTTTTTGTTATGTGTGTTAGTATATTAATGTTTGTGGACACGGCTAATAAATGCTACCTCTTACAAAAACACATTTAACTTTATGTTCATTTGAACTAGTATTTTTAATTTTTCTCTCAAAATTGCAAAGTTCAACGTTGTATATCATTACCGAACCGGTGTCATTTGTTATTCAAATTTAACGAAATATTCCTCAATTGTCATAAGATATGTGGTTTAATAGCACAAATATTTCCATTTCAGGCTCCGTAAAACGTTTGAAAACCGCATCAGCAACACAATCTACAGCAAAGTTCCGTGTCATCGGCATCAGCAAGACCTACATTTCAGGAAAGTCACATCAATTACCATTACCAACATACAAGAGAATCCAAGAGCAGCTCAGCCACAACCACAGAACGTTGTTATTCCGCAGCAGCAAGGAGGACAAGTACCTTTTCAGCAGAAGTACACTTTCCACAATTTCACCGTTCATATAATACTGATAAAGTAGATCCATAATTAAATGCACAAGCACACCATTTTAATGAAGAGAATTAATTAATGACTGTGTATTAAATATAGCCACATTTAGTGTCGGATCTCATCAATGCAATTCCAGAAAGTAAAGGATGGAAATCAGTATTATAGTCTGCAACTGTTTATGTGTAATTTAACGGAATGTAATTTGAATATGCAGGGTGTATCAAAAAAAAACCACCATGACTCTCTTTCAGCAAGGATTGTATCAATGGTAATTCACAAAATAAAGTAGAGTAACGTGACAGTGGAAGATTACATATTTAAATAGGCTAAAAGGGAAATTATTTGTATTCTTCTCATGCGTTTGGTAAAAATTAAAGTTGACTTTACAAATCCCACAAGTATACATGTCCTTCTCTGTCAATGATATAAACACACTACTGACATGATTGGTGCTTTCCTACCACAACTTTCCTACATGCTGATGCTTTCTCATGAGAACAATAAGCTACATTGAACATTGCACAGAAATATTCATGCATCATATTAATGAATTATGTAGCTATTAATGATTTTAGCCAGAATTAATGGGAATACCAAACTAATATTTGCTATTGTTTATAGATAGATGATTTACAATATTTTGGAATGCAAATTATTTAAATGTAAACCATGTCATTTTTTGGTTTGTACGTGTAAATCCCATTGTACAGACTAGTAAATGACAGGGTTTACGCAACTTATTCTAGCGGCCTTATTCTTCATTGGATTAATCTCAGATTTTCAGAAGATATGATCATTATTAATTGGGCTTTGCATTGACGGTAAGTTGGGCATGGTCCAGTGGTTTTGAACAAGTTTTTTTTATACACCCTGTATCAGTATGTGATTTTGGATCGATAATTATTTGTCTAGCATTGTGCTTGCGGGACTGCTCCTCCTATACCATTTACTTTGATGGTTTATAAAATACCTGTTTGTTTCAAAATGTTAAAATTAAGAATTTTAAGATGACGATAATTTTGGCACAATAGAAAGATATGTCTTTCTCATGGTATAAGGCCAAATAAAAAAAACCTAGTTTTTCGTCCTTTTTTTTGAAAATAAGGAGGATGAGGGCACTTTTGGAACAAAACAAAAAAATCAATGCGAAATCACCATTACCGGCATGGTATTGCCTGATGGGTTGTGTCACTTGAGGAGGACAAGGCCTTTTTATTTCATAGTTTTTTGGGATAGATTAACACAAAATCTGCTTTAAAATGCTCATTGGATTAAATCTATTGCCAAGATGTCATGAAAAAAGTGATGATAGAAATAACGAAAATAAAGATACATTACATAATTCCTGAAAAGGGATGAGCAGGGGACGATAAACTACTCTATTTTTTCACTTGGCCTAACTAATGTATTTAACTAACATGTTCGAGTACTATGTACATGTACTATTAGTATTATATTATGTTTTAATCGTGTGAAATACAATTATACAGAACACAAAACATCGTATCATTGGCATTTATACGAGTTTGTAAAAGGGATTGATAATCTGTCATTCCACTGAGGTGTTAGATGCCATGATCATTCATAGTGTAATTTAATCGTATAAGTTAACCGATTAAAATGAAATTGAACGACTACCTGTAAAGTACTACTTGACAACTTGACAACAGTAACTGATTCGTTAATCCCGTAGTATTCATCAATCTTAACCTGTTAACTCCTTATACTATGTGAATCGTTGTTTCTATTTCCACAGCTTTATTGGTCATATCAATGTCCATTGTTTGTTAACGTCGATATCTACGAAAGCACTACCGGAAGTCTCAAGCGTGCAATGTCAACATAATCGGTTGCCCCTCGCAACGTGCATTATATGACAAAGCTTTCAGATATTGCATGGGTCAACATTAGAAAGGGTAGCGATTATGTTGACCTTGCACGATTGAGACTTCCGGCAGTGCATTCGTAGATATAATCGACGTTAACAACAATGGCTAATGAATGAACAATGGAATGAGCTCTAGAGTGTATTGTTACATATCATGCTTATTGGTTCAACGCACAGATAACGTAAATTAATTGACTGATTGGCCGCTTTTGCATGTAGATATGTTTGTACCACATACCGATTAATTAAAAGGTCTTTATTATTTAGTATATGTTGCAATCATTGATATACACACGCATTATTTTGTTGCATGATCGATGAAGTGTAAAGAACTAACATATTTCGCAATTGTTCATAATTTGGCAAACCCATCTTTCCCTTATGTACCATATTGCCATAGTACCTGTAAGACAGTTAGGCCCTATGAATCCAGGCCGACATACACACTCGCCAGTCTTGTCATCACATAAACCACCATTGTAGCAGTTATCACATACTCCTACACAAGATGGCGGACCCCACCTGTTCTTCCCGCATTCTGAAAATAAATACAATATTTGATTTTAATCAATGGTATCATCTGATAATTTCATATGCTTGATCGTTGGCCAATTCCACGGTTAACATTGCATGTGACCTACTCATTTACATCCCGAGTTCAACATTCAAAGACTCTCGTAAACACTTTTGGGTGTTTATCGCTTGCTCGTTTGTTTACTGGCTCAAACGTTTTTCATGGAACATACATCAAAGTTACTATCACAGTGGACTCATAACTTCTGCACATCTGCAATATATACCATTTCAACAAAATTAGAGTGGATCATATTATACAGGGTGTCTCAAAAAATGACAACGCACTTTCAGAGGATCGTAACATTCTGAATAAGTGTCGAAATGGAACAATTTAAATGACAACATAAAGGCAAAGAAGTGGGCTATAAGTTATAGAAAACCGATTCGGTTCAGTGATTACGGAGAAATGAGCAAGTATGTAACATAAGTCAGGGAACACTCCCATCCAAGTTTCTTGTTCTAGTTTCTCTTTAAACCAAATAATGCCGGATAAGAACAATGTTTAAATAAAAATGATCATAAAAGTTGTCAAGGTTATTTTCATCATATTTTACACTTGATATCAGTTGAAATTGACCATCGCCGATTTGCACGATAACTTCAATATCTTTATTACGATTGAAAACATAATGATAGTAAATCTGAACATTGCCGTTATTAACCAAGTTCAAGATAACTAATAAGATTGCCCATAGAAATTATCAAGCTTTTTTGTGTTTACATTGGCAATGAAAATCAGGGTTGCACACAGTTGTTTCTTCCCCAGGAGCAAGGTGTTGAGCTTAATATTTATACTTAAAGGTTTGATAAAAATTACGGATTACAATATAATATGATAGCTATAGTGTTATTTAGATAGTACCAGTACCATAGAAATAATTTTACATTGAGAAGAATTTTTGTTAGGGGGGGATTGAAAAAATGATTTTGTGGCATTTTAAGGTAAAATTGTCAAATTGTGTCTAATTTAGTAAGAAAATGTGCTCGAAGCGCGAACAAATTTGCCTTTTTATGGTTAAGTTTTCGATTTTTTTTAAAATTTTAACTAAATATAATTTTATTGGGGGGGGGGGGGGGGGGGGGATGGGAACACAAACATATATTTTGGGGAAATGCCCCCCCCACCCCCCCCTTGCCCCCTATAGCGTCGCCACTGGGGAAAGCAGTAAAACAATAAACACGTTAGTACCTGCAACCACAGCTCATAATCAAAAGTTATTATTTCCCCAATCCTGCTCATTATTTCCCGGGAGCGGTGCTCCCTGCTCCAGCACTTTGTGCAACTCTGATGAAAATGACGGCTGAAATCATATTATCATCGGCAAGTGTGCGCATGATAGTCAATATAGTCTGGGTCACTATGTACTTTGCAGTAGATTCGTTGGATTTTTGTGGGAGTTGCTAATTTTTGCATTTTCATGAATGGTAAAGGTCTACAGAAAGTGAAAACCAATGTTTACGCATTTTTAAAATCCATTATAGCAGCCATTTTGGAATTTCAAAATGGCCGCCAATCTTAATCTCATAAAATGACATATAGCAATAAAAATGTATGGGGAAAACCGTGAAAGTATATTTTTAATAGTGGGATGTATGTATTAGACCACTAGATACTCATATCCAGAACTTTTGATTTTATTAACATACCGATACCAAAATGGCTGCCAAAATGGCTGCCAAAATGGCCGCCAAAAATGGTAAAATTCCATAAATTGGCATATATGAACCAACATGTATGTTCA
The DNA here is from genome assembly GCA_035610835.1 of Ophiura sarsii. Taxonomy (NCBI): domain Eukaryota; kingdom Metazoa; phylum Echinodermata; class Ophiuroidea; order Amphilepidida; family Ophiuridae; genus Ophiura; species Ophiura sarsii. The sequence goes on along the minus strand of CM069457.1, from coordinate 53,754,063 downwards.
GAGTATAGCTTTAACAATGGGATGTATGAATTAGACCACTAGAAACTCATATATAATATTCTTGTTTTGTTACCATACTTTAAAACCAAAATGGCCGCCAAATTAATGGCAAAAAATGTTAAAATATGATAATAATTCAATGGAATAGCATAATATCAACTGAAATGTATGATGAAAATATGATTTTAACGATGGTATGTATGTGTCAGGCCACTAGGACTCATATCCAGTATTGTTGCTTTGTTGACATAGTTTAAAATCCAGAATGGCTGCCAAAATGGGTCTCAAAATGGCTGTAAAAGTTCCATAAAATGAGATAATATCAACCAAAATGTATGATGAAAATATAGTTTTAATGTTAGGATGTATGTATTACACCACTAGTAACTCATATCCAAGTGTTTTTGCTGTGTTAACATGTTTAAGAATCCAAAATGGATCCCAAAATGACTGAACAAATTGTCGGAATTCTATAATATCAACCAAAATGTAAGATTAAAGTATAGTTTAAACATTGGGATGTATATAAGTTAAAAGTCTCTAAACACTTTGTAGAAAGAGCCAAACAGATAATCTATACGTCCTGAAGATATACTAGTAAGCTTTAATGTCAAATCTCTATTTACGAATGTACCTATTGACGAAGCTTGTCGCATCATTAGTGATCTCCTACAGAACTACGGCACTCTTGAAGCTCGAACTCAGTTGCCATGCGAAGAGATTGTTGAGCTTATGAAACTCTGCCTTACTTCCACCTACATGTACTTCAAATGGCAAGGCAAATTATATGAACAAAAAGAAGGTCAAGCTATGGGATCTCCTCTGTCACCCATAACAGCCAACATATTTATGGAGCATTTTGAAACAAAGGCACTGGACTCGTATCCTTTGAAACCGGTGGACTGGTTCAGATATGTGGATGACACGTTTGTAGTTTGGAGACATGGACAAGATGAATTGGTCAAATTCCTAGATCACCTAAACGCACAGCAGCCGTGCATACAATTTACCATGGAATTGGAAGAAAATGGGTACATTCCTTTTCTAGATGTCAAAGTACAGCGAATTGAATCTGGTTTGAGCTTCTCGATCTACAGAAAACCCACACACACTGATCAGTATCTCCATTTTACATCCAATCATCACCTATCGGCAAAAAAATAGCGTCGCCAACACGTTGGTATACAGAGCTCTGAATCTATGCGACAATGAACATCGCAATAATGAGTTAAAACACATTGAAAAAGCATTGAATAAGAATGGCTATCCCTCAAAACTCGTACACAAAGCTATTAGAAGACAAAGTGCTAATGTAAGCCAGGAAAAGATAGTGGAAGATGACTACAAAGGTATCACGTTCATGCCATTTGTCAAAGGTGTCTCAGACAAAATTTGCCGATTCTTAAATCGTGCCGGTGTTAAAACTTACTTCACCAAATCGACCAAACTCAGAGATATTGTCAGCAAACCTAAAGATCCTATGCCCAAAGGTCGTTCACCTTGCGTGTATAGCATACCGTGTAGTTGTGGTGAACAAAAGGCCTTTAAAGGTCAGATTGTCTGAACACAAAAGAGCTACATTACAAGGCAAGAAAGATAGCTCGGCACTAGCTGAACATGCGTGTGAAGAAGGTCTTGAACCACTCTGGAACCAATCCGAAAGCATTGCACAGGTTTCCAATCTTAGTATGCGGCTTGTTCGTGAAGCTCTAGAGATCAGAATCAATGAATCATCTACAATCAATAGAAATTACGGCAAAGATATCAGCCGCATGTGGCTCTCTCTATTTCCTACAGTATCAATCAATCCCGCCAATCAATAACAGTTTTGTAATTTTTTCAGCCAGGTCCGCAATGAACCATTATATACCCTGCTCAAGTTCGTTACAGCGTCAAACGATCTTTACAGATCAGTGACCGCACTACTGTGCATTAGACTTTTGTAGTATGTAGTAGACAAGGGGCAGTCTCTACGTTATTTCCATTGGTCAAGGGGCAGTCCTTTGGAGGTTCTATTAGAACCAAATTTATATATAGTAGGCCAGTGGCAACCTACGTGTTCAGTGGAAGCGGCAATCCATCTGAACGGCTCTTTTCAGAGCCACCAATTCTACCCAATTCTTTCACAAGTAGGAAAGGGCACCTACTCTCAAATCATCGGGCAAGGGGCAGCCCAAATGATGATAACAAGAGAAGTGGCAATCTCTATGTTTTGTTCAATATTATAATAATTTGGTCCTGAAGAAGTCAGAGCTAATCCTGACGAAAGCTTGACAGATTAAAACTCGTCCGACGGCGAACCCGTTAAACTTTTAACTTATATTATGAATACCCGTCGTAAAAGCCTATCTCACAAATTGGGATTGTATGTATTAGACCAGTGGTAACTCATATCCAGGAAATTTGAATTGTAATAACATACTTTAAATCCAAGATGGCCACCAAAATGGCCGCTGTAAATGTAAAAATTAGTCTACATGAGTGTACGATAATCCAGAATAGATATTGTAAGAACGTATATTACATCACATTCACCAAATAGTATGTTCTAAAGTCTAAACTGTTAAGCTGTTGCTTTTAGATATAAGGCACACCTCTGTGACAATTTTAATTCTGTATCACTTTCCAAAATGGCTGCCATTATTGTTAAGTTGATGTTAAATGAACTAACAAAATTGTATTGCTTGTAAATGACCATACTATGTAATACCAACACCCCCACATTTAATGGGACAGCATTCACTATATTATTATGAAAAAGTATATATAGATCTAGTTTGAGTCTTTTAAAATATCCAAGATGGCTACAAAAGGTTAAAATAACCGAAAAACTGTATTAGTGTATTGTTAGTGTTGCACTAGATATGACCAAATTATTATATCTACAGCTTTTAATCCATCCAGTAAACGTATTGTATGTGACAAGGTATGACTGAATGGTATAGACTCCATTTTGACAATGTAAGGTTATTTCGATGGCCATTATAATGACCATTTCATTAAAATTACCTCTACATGGTCAATACAATTACTTCTAAATGGTCAAAACAATTACCACAGATGGTCACACATTGATCAAAATATGGTCAGAGTGGAAAGAAATGGACTCTATACCATTATATCATACATTGTCACATACAAATATGTTTACTAGGTAGATTTTAATCTACCAGGTTGAAGTACTTTGGTAGCATATCAGAAAAACGAGATTAGTTTGTTAATCTTTTACTCGTTGCCATGGCAACAGCCTAATTTAGATTTTAGCCATTTTTGGTCAATATCAGTTAAAAATAGTCGAAATTTACCGCACATTCGTTATCTTATTGCAGCAATATGCAAGATTTTTTTTCAAAAGTAGCTATTACTTGATTAAAACACATCTTTATACTTTAGACACAAATTAAAAAAAAATTAACACAAATTGTTTTGATGTATTTTCTGACCTGGCAACACTGCTAGTTTTGACATATTAAGAAAATTGATATTTTAGCCTATCTTTGCATCTCGTAAAAACTACTTGCCAGGGCACTCAGGATATTGTCCTCATAGGAGGAGGAAGGGATGACTTTACCCTACTCATATCTGATGAAAACAGCTTGGGGTATTATATACTTTAACGGCAGTGTTGCCAGATAATGACGCATTTTGGAAAAATTACAATATTTCGTTTGTTACAAATAATGACATTCATTTTGATACTGAAGCCATTTTATTACGACAAATTGGATTTAGTATATACCAGATGTTCCAGGGACTTCCATAGATACCCGTTAAGTAAAGCAGGTGGTAATATAGGGCATATACTTCTACTCTTGTTGCCAGAAAGTTCACAGTTCGGCAACACTGCTATATTCAGATAATTTGATTTCGTATATTAGTCGGGTATGTACAGGGGAGTGCACGTGCACCCCCAGTACTAAACCAAATCAACTTTTTAGGTGTCTTTTAGGGTCCTTAAACACATTTTAGATGTTAACAGTGAAACAAAATGGGATGCTCTCCAGATATCCAAGATGGCGTCCAAAATGGCCGCCAAAACAGCTGCCAAAACAGGTTAAATCTCATAAAATGACATATAGCAATCAAATTGTATGGTGAAAGTATAGTTGTAATAGTGGGATGTATGTATTAGACCACTAGACACTCATATCTAGAAGTTTTGCTGTGTTAACACGCCTAAATCTAAGATGGCCACCAAAATGGCCGCCAAAAATGGTAAAATTCCATATATTGGCATATATAAACCAACATGTACGATCAAAGTAAAGTTTTAACAATGGGATGTATGTGTTAGACCACTAGAAACTCATACCTAGTATTTTTACTTTGTTCACATATTTTAAAATCAAAATGGCCGCCAAATTAATGGCCGAAATTGGTGAAAAGTGGTCAAAATTCCATGAAATAGGCTAATATCAACTGAAATGTATGATAAAAATATAATTTTAACAATGGGATGCATGTGTCAGACTACTAGTAGCTCATTTCCAGTATTTTTGTTTTGTTAACACAGTTCAAAATCCAAAATGGCCCCCAAAATGGTTCCCGAAGTGGCTGAAAATTTGTCAAATGCCATAAAATGGGATAATATCAACCTACATTTACGATGAAAATTTAGTTTTAATGGTGGGATGTATGTATTAGACCACTAATAACTCATACCCAGTATTTTTTTATTTTTTTAACATAGTTCAAAATCCAAAATGGATGCCAAAATGGCCCCCAAAAAGGTTCCCGAGGTTGCTGCAAAAATTGTCAAATTCCATTAAATGGGATAATATCAACCTAAATGTATGATGATGAAAATATAGTTTTAAGGGTGGGATGTATGTATTAGACCAATAGTAACTCATATCTAGTATTTTTGCTTTGTTAACATACTTTAAAATCCAAAATGGTCCCCATAATGGGTCCCAAAATTACTGAACAAATTGTTTGAATTCCATAAAATGTGATGATATCAACCAAAATATATGATGCAAGTATAGTTTGAACATTGGGGGCATGTAATAGACAACTAGTAACTCATATCCAGTATATTTGCATTGCAATAACATACTTTAAAACCAAGATGGCCACCAAAATTGCCGCTGTCAATATAAAAATAGTCTACATGAGTGTATGATAATTCGAAATAGATATTGTCAGAGTGTATACATACTTGTACATATATACTGTTATACTGTACACAGCGCCCTACATCGGACATTAACGGTACAGTGCCCCTGAAACTTAGGGACATGCATTTTTATGTACACAGAACGGGATGATCCCCTACTCTTTGCGAAGGAGTCTGTGACCTTTAACGTGCTCGGATTTTGCTCTTCTGATGCACGAGACCACCATTTATACGTGACTTCTGAACCACGATGCAATTGAATGCACTGTACCGTTAATGTCCGATGTAGGGCGCGGTGTACAGTATAACAGTGTATGTATACTCTCTGACAATATCTATTTCGAATTATCATACACTCATGTAGACTATTTTTATATTGACAGCGGCAATTTTGGTGGCCATCTTGGTTTTAAAGTATGTTATTGCAATGCAAATATACTGGATATGAGTTACTAGGGGTCTAATACATACATTCCATCATTAAAACCATATTTTCATTATACATTTTGGTTGATATTATCACATTTAATAGAATTTGACCATTTTTGCAGCCATTTTAGGACCCATTTTGGCAGCCATTTTGGATTTTGAGCTATGTTAACAAAGCAAAAATATTTGATATGAGTTACTAGTGGTCTAACACATACATCCCATCGTTAAAATCATATTTTCATCGTAAATTTTGGTTGATATTATGCTATTTTATTAAATTTTGACCATATTTGACCATTTTGGCCATTCATTTGGCGGCCATTTTGGTTTTAAAGTATGTTAACAAAGACAGAATACTAGATATGAGTTTCTAGGGTCTAATACATTGTTAAAGCTGTACTCTGATTACACATGTTGATTTATTTATGCCAATTTATGGAATTGAACAATTTTTAGCGGCCATTTTGGTGGCCATCTTGGTATTAGGTGTGTTAACAAAGCAACAATTCTGCATATGAGTGTCTAGTGGTCTAATACATACATCCCACTATTAAAACTATACTTAAACCATACATTTTGAATGCTATTTCATTTAATGAGATTTGACCAGTTTGGGCGGCCATTTTGGACGCCATCTTGAATAACCCATTAGTCATGGCCGCCATTTTGAAATTAAGATCAGGACTAGTTAGTCCTGCTTTAGGAGCAACAGCCATGACAATTCTACCAACAAATAAGCTTTCAAAAGTGACCACATGTCATGTTTTGTTTAAAAATAGTGTAAATATATTACAATTTGGCCGCGATTTAAAAAAATCCAATATGGCCGCCATTAGAGATTTTAAAAATGTGTAAACATTGTTTTCTGGTATTAGTGGACTTTAAACATTAATTTAAATGCAAAAATCAGCAACTCCCCACAAAAATCCAACGAAATTACATAGTGAACCTGACTAATATATCGCAATTAAAAACACCCTAACGTTTGTTTATATTGAAAGAATATGGTTATCTCTCTGTTTACAATGAGATAAATTGTTTTTGTTTTCTAATTGCTATTGGTGTTATGATTAATTTATCAGTACTCTATGAACACGAAGAATATTACTCAACAGTGCTGGCTAAATGAAAAGTTAATGCGTAAATAACCATCCACGCCAGTGAACAGTGAAAATCTGTAAATTAGTCAAACTTGGATGGGAGTGTTTCGTAATTGCACATTTCTACAACTACTGAGCCGAACTAAACGCGGTTTTCTTTCATTCATAGACAACTAATTTGACTTTATTTTAACGTTTGAATTGTTGAATTCAGATATTTATGTAGGAAGTGACGATCACCTAAAGGTGCGTTGTAATTTTGTTTGAGACACCCTGTAGTATGAAAAAAGTAATACACCTTTATCCTACCTCTGACAATAAGTCGAATGTAAGTGAACAGAAAATCATCTCTTAGTCCAACCCAGTATGTTGCGTATATACCAGCATCAGCTACTGTCACAGGATTGATGAATATTATATCCGATCCATTCTGAACAACTTTAAACGCCTCATTGGTTCTGGTGTCTCCTTGTTTTTCCCATCTAATATCTGTAGCAGAATTGAAACCAATTAAGGGGCTCAGGTATTAATCGACAAAAGCAGTATGGCCTCCAGCATTTGATGTAACTGTAAAAAATCCATAATAAGGCTGAAAACGTCCTGGTGAAAATGAAAAACAAAACACCACAATAATAATATATTAATCATAATAATCAGTATTTATATAGCGCATTTTCCACGCAACGTCGAGGCAGCAGCTAAATCAGCGCCAAGTTGCGACATATAAACACACATGAACAACATCCACCATTTCTCAATGAAGCTCCCCAAATACCATTGGGTCAAGGAAGTTTTTGATAACCGAAACAACTGATCACCGATTTTGAAGCAGGAGGAAACCGGAGAACCCGGAGAAAACCTGTGAGAGCGTGATAAACCAAATGCACATAAAGCCCGCGGTCGTGCACATAATTGACCCGGGTTTCATCGGTGCAAGGCTAGGGAACAACCGCTGCGTCAACACGCTCCCCGTTTTATTTGTTATAATGAAACAGCTAATGTATTTCTCAGTATCTGCCTTTTTATATATATTTGATTTCAAAATAAATGTATAAATTAGCTCACTGTCCATCCCGTTAACCCCGTAGGGCACAAGGGACAGACCGACGTGCGGAGCACCAAAGGGTAATGGGGCTCCCATCGTTGACTGATACTGGTCAGTTGAGGTCCAATTTATTTAGGCGACGACTACTTGGTACTTGGATGTCTACATAACTAATTACTGACATCAGTGGCGTACAAGATTTTGTTTTGTTTTCATGTTCTTTACTATTTTGTGTATATTTTTCATGCATTTGTCCTATCATCTTTAGCGCTGTGATCTTTATGAAATGGCGTTCTATAAAAGCCTATTGTATGTATGTATGTATGTATGTATGTAGGATTTCATATGGGGGAGGCGTGGCGAAACGGCGAAAAATAGAGCTATTGACCGACAATGCCAAACTCAACCGATACGAGTCTTAAATATCGGGGGCGATTGCCTGCAACCCCCAACCCCTCCCCTAGCCCTAGCTACGTCACTGATGACATTGATATCTATTCTCACTGCTTGATTATTATGTGATCTTTTCAAGGGAAAGCCCTCAATCATCGAAAAAATGGAAGCAGATTTTCTTGCAGATTTACTTTTCTGATCATAAATCATAAATATAGTCCAAGTTACAGAGCGATACGTTTCCTAATTACCTCAAAATCATGGTTTTAGAGTGAATTTAGAGCAAAATTGGAAAAATAGATTTTAAAACCATGATTTTGAAGTAATTAGGAATCGTATCGATCCGTAACTTAGAAGGTCTTTATGATTTATGATCAAAAATGTAAATCTGCAAAAAAATCTACTTTCATAGTTAAAATCAATGATAGAGGGCGCTACTTGTAAAAGATCACATAATATGCCTTTAATTAACGTTTACTGTTTTAATCATTTTGTATCCCTTGTTAATCCTAGCATGTAACTTAAAGCTATTGTAGGTAAAGTGCCTACATGTACAAATACTAGTCTAAGATTGTATACTTACTATTGCTAGCTAGGATAGAAACAGGCACTCTTGTAGTAAGTCCCCTGCTTGTAGCTTCACAGAAGTATACTCCTTGTGCTTCAATATTAACGGGCAAGGTAGTTGTTCGTCTATACAATGTTGGTGATGCAGTCAAGCTAGTACCATTTGGCAAAGAAATGGTATTATATGGAGGATTTCTTCCTCTCTGAATGTGTCGAGAAAAACTGTCTATGCTACTTAACTGTCTTGTATCTGGTTCACTAAGGAGACATAAGTATGAAGTTCCTGGTAGAGTAGCACCATACGGTGTGGGTGTGACTGACATAATATGTACGGTGTCACCTACAATTGAAAATTAAACACATAATAAACCGAACGTGAATAGCTTGGTTAAAAATGTTATGTTACCCATGGATGCCATCTACCATCGCCACGCCACTGTTAAAAATATAAAAAGATAAACCACTTCCAACGAACAGGATCTGTGCACTATTGTTTTCAGCGCAATACAGCGGTGATAGGCCCGTAGCCAGTACCGAGCGAAAATAGTGTGCCCTATTGCCTCGATCATACCATGTAGTATTTGTTTTATCACACCTCACTGTGACTCTGGGGATGAGGTTGTAGGGAAATAGTACTTGTGATAGGAATTGGCCAATGAATTGCCATGATTAGTTCTTGAATATTTATGAGGTGTAATTTCTTCAATAGCTCAATTTATTATCACTGTGGCCAGCTCAATTTACCAATGAAATTGCAGTATTTATGCCTATTATCTCATGAATATTTATGAGGTGTAATAACAAAAACTATTGCGCAAACGGCATAACACATTCAATGTTAAGCCATGTGTCACGCGGTTGAAGTCAAGCCTATAGCTGCATTGTATTTACAAACTATCGCATGGCTTAAATCAAGCCTATTATAATGTCAAAAAGACACGGATCACTTTGGATCTACAAAATCAATAGATATTCTGCGATGCGATCGTTAAAGATCATGCATCCGATTTTAAATCTAGTTTTATATTTCTCGCTATTACACTTTATGTGGTACAAGTTTAGCAAATAATTTTAGTAAAATAACATGTATGATTGCTTCACTGTAACAACTCCACTCTACTAGTAATAGTATAGACAAAAATAATGAGAAATATCAGTAAATTCTAGAGTTGAAATATAATCCTGTGATAATCGATAGTGTCCGTATCAGATATTGTAAGTTTGATGGCGGCATCATATGGTTAACTCTCATGAAAACAGTGCAAAATTAACTTTTTGATGTCTTTGGTTGGTCCAATACCGTTTTATACAATGTTTTCTTGCTTGAAAAACTTATTTTCTGGATAGATCTCGATGTTTTCTATTTGGACATATATACTTTACTATACTTCTGATCGTGTTTTCACTAAAAAGAATGCGCTCATATACCCCAAATTAGCGAAATGTCCATGTCCGCGGCATAAAAGTAAATGTTGCCTTTATTAATTGCAATACGAAAAGTACAACACTTTCTACAAAACGTGTCCTAATTTGTAGGGAACATATAGCGATATTCCATGGTTAGGAAAAAAATGCACATTTTTTACGCTGTTAACCTGTTTCAATTTAATATTTCTATATTAAATTTAATATTTAATTTTCTGTCCGAGATATTGATGTCTATTACGTTACCTGCGATATATAGAATATCAAAGTTGTTCAAAATTGCCATTTAAACATTTTAATGTACATATTCTGAATCTAAAAGAACATTGGTATTTGAAGAAGAAAAAAAATCGAAATTCGTTAGCAGCATGTATGACCTTGAGAATAAATCAAAATGCTGCAAAGCATGCGACCTTGTTAAGGATGTTTATTACGTTATTCAGATTTCTCCCGAACTATGTATCAAAACACAATTTTTTGTTAAAAACCTATTTGATACATACACATAGACTCTGTGGTTACTTGGAGCACTCGCTAGCTCTTTCCAGATCGTCTACATGGTACTATGTGTACGAAAAACGTTTACTACGTTATCGTTTATTACGTTATCGAATAAATCGATAAAGAGACAGCCACACTCTACGACTGTATTAAGCAAAGACATGTGGCAGGCCCTTTTCGCAGGCATACATTGGGAATACTTGTTGAATATACAGTGCGAAAAAAACACGACGAATGGTAAGAATACATTATTTTGTTCTTGTAAGTAATATGAAGATTAAGCTGAATGAAAGTTGAAGTCATATAGATCTCTTAAGAACATTGCAAATGGACCTATGCTATCGAAATGGGGTTTATAAAGTGAAGAAATGCAGTAGGTATCGCTAACGTGTACATTAATTGCGTTGTATATATGTTATAAGCTAGCATTAGGCACTGTTGCTGTCGCCAATAACGTAATAAACAGGATAACGTAACCAACCTCATTGTCTATTCTCATGTTAATGTTGGCATCAATTCAGTAACTTTCATGATTGATGTACTTGAGTATCATACATTGTATCCAATGTTATAATTTTAATATGTGGACTATTCTATGTGAGGACTGAAACCACCTTATAATGGACAACGTAATAAAATTTCCATCATTTGATAAATATAATTGCACCCTGTTCATAGTGATTCAACATTTATTATGTGTTTATGAATGTTAACTTAGTGTACATACATATTGTCCCACATACTGACACAATCTCATTTGTTTGCATGCTTCAATGATGCATAGTTCTATGGCTATTGGGTAACGTAATAAACCAATTCGTATAATTGTGTGAATAAATACGGTATACCTAGCTTAAACAGCTGCAATATATGTCATTAACTTTGTATTGTTTTTGTTATCTTTATTATACAGAAATATGTGCCACACAGTGCAAAAAACCAATGGCGATACCGGCAGAACCAAATGCAATAGTGGAGACAAAAAGGTCATCAGAGTACAATCTTATTAACAATTCTACTACCATCATTTTAAATAAAACAAATCAATATCTTACTAATTTTAAGAGATAAAAGGCTATTCAATATTAAGTGCTATTCAAATTTACATAAAGGTAATAATGTCATGGTCTAACAACATATCTGTAAAGTGCCATGTTACATCTGTCGATTTAGTGACCATGTTTATTACGTTATTCACCATATTTACCCTACATCAAAAGAGCAAGTCGACAATATATAGAACTGTCTTTTAGTGGACTTTGGGCAACCTAACTTACTAAAATACCATTTACAAGATGTGTCTGTGTACAAAATAAACTGACTTGGTCGATGTTGAATATATTTGTTTACATGTGTTTGTATATGTTTATTACGTTACCCACCCCATAAAGTCCGAATACCAATGCCAGCGTTTTTGGTAAAGCATAATATTTATTGTTTCTGAGCTAACTTTTAAAAACACATTATAACGCTTGGAAAAAGATACGATTAAAGATATATTTTATACTTTGCACAAAGATATTCATTTTGAAAAACCGTGCATTTTTTTAGTTTTAAAGCTGAGGTTCAAACAGTGATGTGAAGACCAAAAACGATTTATAATACTTGCAATTTACAAAATTACATTGCATTTCGCTGTAATTGGTAGAAGTATGCTTTCGTAACTATAATTTTGTGTTTTTGGCATCACAGTTTGTAAACTCGTTCTGATTTAGAGCTGGTAGGAAGTATATAACGTAATAAACATGGAACAAAAGCGGCAAACAAGTGATATTTTAATATAAATTCAACGTTATATTGTACAAAAATGCAATGAGTGTTGTTCACATAATTTTAAATCTAGTATCCAGTACATGTCTACTATTAAAAAATAGTGTAATAAATAAAATTGGTGACAATTTTTTTTCTTCAACTTCTGAAATCTCATTTGCACTATTTTCATGAGAGTTGACCATATATGGATAAGAAATTGCGGGTTATATAGCCGAATTAGCGTTCGTGTGTGGGCTCTTCTGTTTCAAAAGTACGCCTTTTTGGATTTGCCGCTCTTAACTGAGAAAATGTTTACCTTGGTATGTATGGACTAGACTCGTATGACTCAATTCGATATTTCTGACACTCTCGATTCAAATTGAGTCACGAAAGCGAGATGACTGGACTCAACTGAACTCTCAACTACTGATATATTACAGCAAAATGAGTACGCATGGCTCGACATTATAACTGACCTGTACATAAGATGTATGTGATAGTCTCCAAAGTAGGTCACGTCATTTACATCGCTATACGTACAATTATCAATTAACATTGACGAAACCATAACAATACAGAAATACTTGCAGTATTCTCTGTTTAATTTTAAGATTGCTTGTACTTTGTACTATGCTGATGAAAATGTATTACTTTGGTGCCCAACGTACAAATCACTTATACGTATGAGCCATACATACTGGTTTTGCAGTGGTACCTCAGTACGATCGATATTATTTTTTTCAAACAAAATAATATATACAATTTTTGCAAAACGGTTACGTATTTGAAATTTCAACTCGATTTTGAAAATAAAATGGCTTCTTTCCCTTATTTCAGTTTTTGTTAACTCATCCTGTATGCTCATAACTCCACAACTTTTAGCTCCTATATTATAAGAATATTATATTTTAAAAGGTTTTCTCTTTATTTTGAGATATACAGATTAATGGGTACTTTAATTGGTCAATGCTGCCCGTAGACGTCGTATACACATACTTATCACACTATATATCCTGCGTGATTGATCCATAATTGTGTAATTTTGATATTTTGACGTTATATGGAACTTAATAGTTTTAGAGATATGAGCGTGCAAAAACAACCATAGGCCTTCTGCCTGATTTGAGCACCGTAAACAGCAATCGCTGCCGTTCGTGTCGCCGCCATTTTATAGAGTTGTTGTGAGTAACACAGATATATAGGGTGCATTACGCTATAAGGAAGTATTATTACATTCAAGTGTAACGGCTTGGCAGTTGTATGCACACAGTAATTCATTAACAGTCTCTGCCTCTAAGGGCGTACCATGTGGTGATTCATGGGTCCTCAGATCAACTTTTAAAAAAAACTAGTGATATATTATCATAACATTATAGTACTGTCAAATTTTCTAAAAGTTTTGGTTCGGTCGTAAAAAAATCACCGACATTTTAGGAACAAATCCCAGTAAAATGATTACTACGTTCCCTATAAGTATAACTATGCGCACCATGCACATCCCAACGAAAGGAAAACATATTTTGAAACCTCCAGTTGGGTACACAACAAAAGTGAAACAAAATCATTGGGATCTCGTTGGCGCGTCACATTACGCTGACCTTGAAACCGTGACGAACAGCGTCCGTAGCAGTTTTCAAGCCCTTATAGTTTGACGCGCCAACGAGATCCCATTACATAAACAAGTTCATATGGAAGAACTCAGAGCCTTTAACATATTCAAAAGTCAAAATTGTTGGGATCTCGTTGGCGCACGGAGAAAATCCAGGTCAAAGGTCAAGTTTTACCATTTTGAGCCATTGTCGCACCTCCGTAAATCCGTGCGCCATCTTTAAAACACCATGGAAATGACATCTACTTGCAAAGATGGTTTACCTTGAATACAAAATGAAGAATTTGGTTTGGGATCTCAGAGATTTTTTTTTTTTAATGATTTTTTACAAATTTGCTTAAGAGCAACTTGCACTGCATGCGAGTCAGTAATAGCCCTTTGTGCATTGTCCAAGTTCTTGTAAATCAGTGCTCTAACAAGATCCCATCAACTTTTTGATTTATTTGCTTAGTTTGGCCACCATTTAATATATACCACTAGAAAAAACTTTGGGATTTTGATGGCGGTTATTGCTACATGATCGCAAAGTTGAGGTGTCATCAGCTTTATTCTCGAGCCTTTTTGGGCCATTTATCAGATTATCAGAATATCAGATTCCTTTGGTGAATTTTGACATGTCATATAGGACAATGATTTTCATGCATTTTAAACCATTCTCAACCCATCAACATTAATCTGTTGCATGATGTTTCATAAATTGCATATTATGTCTTCAGAATTCAACAACCCTGTCGAATTCGGAAGACATGACTTACATATTTTGAAATCGACATTACAGACTAACATAGATGTGTTCAGAATAGGCTGAAATGCATAGAAAACAATGTCCTATATGACATGTCAAAATTCACCAAAGTAATCTGATATCCTGGGACTTAGTCTGAAATGGCTCAAAAAGGCTTGAGAATAAAGCTGATGACACCTCAATTTTGCGCTCATTTAGAATTAAGCGCCATCAAAATCCCAAAGTTTTTTTCTAGTGGTATCTATTGAATGGTGGCCAAACTAAGCAAATAATTCAAAAACATAATGGGATCTAGTTGGCGCACTGATTTATAAGTGCTTGAACAATGTATGTGGGGCTATTATTGACTCGCATGCACTGTAAGTTGACTTTAAGCATAGATAAACGTATATGGAACGTAGTAATCGTTTTACTGTTTTTTTTCCCTGAAATGTCAGTGATTTTTAACGACCGAACAAAAAATGTTAGGAATTTTAAAATTTGGCTATGGTATAATGGTATGGTAATGTATCACTGATTTTTTTTATAAAGTTGATCTGAGGACCCATGAATCGCAACACCCCCCCCCCCCCCCCCCCCCCCAAATGGTACACTCTTACAGGCAGAGACTGTTAATCTCTTTATTTAGTGCATTGTGGTTATTGCGTTAACGCTAAAGTGACCAAGGTAATTCCCAACCGTTAATGCCCAAGGGCACCCCTCTAACAACTGTCCGAATATTATCATGTTGAAGAAACTTATACATGTACCATTCAAGTTTAATGGCGTGGCAGTTGTATGCACACAGTAATTCATTCATTTCTTTATTTAGTGTATAATGGTCATAGCGTTATCACTAAAGTGACAACAACATTTCCCAACCGTTGATGCCCGAGGGCATCCTCTAACAACTGTCCGAATATAATCATGTTGACGAAACTTACACCACTTATAGCGAACTACAGCTAACACAAAATGTTCCTGATCAGCTAATTCAACATTCAATAATCTGTTAGTACATTAACCGAGCAAATTTCTTCCCCGTAACGCTAATACCTCACCTGAAAACAAATTGTGTGTATCAAACTGCGTTTCCTAATTACTTAACTAATAATATACGTACATATTGATTTCTGCCATAAAAGGGCGAATAATAACCATACTACCAAATTTGCAATCCGTAAACAGCAATCATATCCGTAACACGTCGCCATTTTGATAGAGTTTGATAACCATACCAAAATATTAATATCGCTATAAGGAAGTACCATTAAATTCAAGTTCAATGGTTTCGCAGATATATGTATACATTAATATGTATACTTAATTGTGACATGTTTGAGGCAGATATTATGGCTGAGTAAGTATCCAGCAACACACAACGTAAACAGTATAAAAGGTTAGTCGTGCGTAAACTACAGCGTGACTCGAAAGGAAAATTCTGGCGCAACAAGGGCATGCAGCGGATAATGTGCAAAATAATAAAATCAATGTATTTGTATTGTTTATATATATATTAAAGGCATACTCACCGATTGATTCCAGCCGGTGTTGGATTCGATCCGAGTGATTTCGTGTGCTTTAAATGGATACCTTATTTGATATTTAGCCTTAAGAAACAGGATGATGAATTGAAGCTTATCATATCCTTTTAATTTCTTTATATTTGTCAAGACATTTTACTTGATATTTAGAAACTAGAAAATCCGACAATAAGTAGGCCTATGTTTTGATGTGATCGGGTCACTACTCCCGACATCATTCTCGGTGATTAATCCTAGTATACCTAGCTGTTAATAAAATGTTCGCAAACTTTCCTAGCTGGTGAATGTATGGATTTGTGTTAATTCTGGCTGGCAAGCACATTTTTAATCGCTATCAGGCTATCAGAGCGTACATTTTAATTCCCCTAGCTTGGAAACATAATTGCTAGTATATGCGTACTAGCTGGCTGTGAGGAGCAGTTAATTTCAACACATTTTTGTTACATTAAAAAGGGATTTATTTGGCCTTTCTACATGAAACTCATGTTTTATATGACTAAACTAGTTATTGTAACCATTAGAAACCCATATCACGATATATATATAGTACGTCAGGCAATATCCCAAATTTCCCGTTGGATGCCCCTGTATATTGTGCGATCTTTTACATTTGAACGTCCTCTTTATTTTGATTTTATCCTCTAAATGGATTATATTATATTTATAAACATGAAACTAAGATATCCTATTGACAATGTCTCAAATTAAAAACAAAACAAAACGTTCTTTACAACTTAATATTTTTACGTAGGAGGTATAGTTTGGAGTTAAAGGTAGATGTTCTGATTGCTGGCTCGATTTTCAGCTTGATGTTTTCTATTTTACATGAAAGGCTCTCCTTAAAATTGTCACATTCCAAAGTTTGAGTTGCGTAACTCCAATGGGTCTTATCTTAGAATCACAAAGTCACACTATAATTTGCCCATTGAGTAGCACACACACTGACTTGTGGTTTATACCACCTTTGGCAGCAATTCACCTCATTTTAGCCTATAATTTATAAATAGAACATCTGACCCCTAAGATTTTGCAGACTTAATGAGAAAAATATGGGAATTCTTCTGATATACAAATATATTGATGTGAAAAATAAATCATAACCCCCAAAAGTGATCGGAACATACACCTTTAAGCGTATGTTTATTACCTGGTCAATTACTTGTTTGACTGTATATCGTAGGGAGTTAACATCCAGAATAGTGTCAAAGTTCTCGCGTGCCGTTGTCCAAATTGACTTTCTTTTTAATGTAATCCTCAATGACACAAGAAGGATAATATATCTAAGAAGAAATGATGATCAATATTTGTCACTTGTTAATATGTCACGTTTGAATAGCGCGCATTTTCCTAGATTAAATTCATACATGAACGCATGATGGGGTTTAGTTGCTTCAACCAGAGACGGTCAAAAGTAGGGATGATATATATGACTCTCAGGTTTGAAAAGCCCGGTATTTAATACGGGTACTAGTAGTCTGTTGGGACTACTACTTGTCTCTTATTATGTTATCATGTTATTATATTAAACTACCTTAAGAAGAAAAAACAACAAATAAAGGCCCGTTTGTTTTATCACATACAACAAATTAATGTCATCATTTCTAATGTGTCTCAATCATTCCGATGGAATCATTCTGATTAAAACTAGAAATACAAATTGACAAACTCTAGCCTGATGAAAATCGAAAAAGTACACAAGTAATATAATAAAGGTACAATTATTCTATATACGAGGGTCATTCAGTAAGTTATGAAAGTGATCATGGTATGGGATGCATGAGTGATTCTATTGAGTCATAGTGTGATCAATACAAAGTATGAACCTTTGTCTTTCAAACAATACAGTTTTGGATTTCTAAGTGTAAACTATGACGTCATAGCATTGTCTCAAAGTAAGTACACTTGGGACACTGCTAAATCAGTTATTTGGCGGCAAATTTAAATTGTTTGTATGAAACATGTGGTAAGAAGATTGCATAACATGACATCAGAAGCAGGTAAATCCCAATTATTTTCGCGTAAGTATGATAAATAAGACAATAACTTTAATCCCTGTGTAATTTGATATGTGTAGTATAAGATTATTATTTATTTATTCACGGTATAAGAACAGCCAGCAGGCAGCATAAGCTGAAAAAGCCGGCTTTACAATATAAAAAATATATATATAGATATTTTTTCATTGAAAAATGCCCCAGTCAGTGAATTACTAATATTGCGGAAAATCAAACAATTTAGGAAAAATCCAAGCAATTAAACAGTTAAGGAGATTCCATATGATAGCTAACTAATTATCTGAACTTATTCGCATGAAGCCTGCAGAAAATATGCGCATGCGCAGACGGCAGATCATTTTGAATTTACCAGATAAAAGCTTACTGTGCCTTCAAATTCTAATCAGAAATAATGAAAAATGCTTAAATCAATGTGTATAAATGTTGTGATAGTCAAAATGAAGATATACATGAATGTATCAATCAAAGATGGCTGCCACAACCTCTCTTATTACTGTTATCTTTAGAGCTACTAGATATGTATTATTAAAGTAATCGTCACATAATTACAATGGTTTGAGGACATTTTATGAACAGCTCCTCTTGAAATCCCCACTATTATTGCTTTACATCCCACAACAATTTACTAAATTATAATCCCTCCATTGTTCTTTATCCTTTGTTGTATTTTAAGCTATAATATTGCGGATTTTGCTAAATAAAAGCGTATTATTTGAGATGGTCCCTACTTGTTAAGGAATTCAGATCTAAAAAAAGAGGGTCAACCAGAGATAAGTGTGTGTTCTAACTATGTGCCAAGTGTTATATGTTGTTATGCTTGCATTGCCGAGATATACGCAAATGTATCAATCAACCCATTTTCAACATATTACATATCCAGCCAAATAATTGACAGATTTCAGTCAGTGTCTGAAACCTATTGTGTTTATGTTAATGACGTTACATAACGAAAGGTATCTAACAATCCAAAAGTGTATTGTTTGAAAGACAAAGGTTCATACTTTGTATTGATCACATTATCCCTCAATAGAATCACTCATGCATCCCATACCATGATCACTTTCATTATGTATTGAATGAACCTCGTATCAGCCTACTGCCACAAGATCAAAATCAAATCTATTGTTTATTATTATATATATACGTTTGATTAGTATTACATTCATTTCACATAGTACATAGTGCAGTGATAATGATGATGATGATGATAATATGACGATGACGACGATGACGATGAAGATGACGATGACGATGATAATGAACATAATTTGTGGAACGGATTAGTAAGTACTTGAAGTATAACTATAGCGGGGTTTTCATACAGAGTGGTATTGTTGACCTTGTAAATTAAAGCAATTATAAATCATATATAATTAAATTGCTTTAAGGGCGGACTATTAATCAAATATAATATAAAAGTATGTATTTTTTTATAAAGGGATCAGAAAATCCAAATTTGGCGTCAATGTTGGCAAAAAAAATGTTGATTTGTTGAGAAAATCACAAAATGCACTTTTTTGAACCTAATTTTTGTTGAACAAAGCTAACGAATATAAGTTTGAGTAAAAAATGCCCAAATCGCTTGATTATGATGAACTTAGGGACTAATTTCTCATTTTTAAACCTAATCTAATATTTTTTTGAAATGTTGACCAAAAGGTGGCAACAAAGTGGGGCAAATTGGTAATTTTGTTTTGGGGCACTTTTTTAAGCTAACTTCTGATATTTCCGCCATACTAATGTTCAAAGTATTTTGGAAAAGTGAATTTGGAAGCGGTTGAAACAAAAATGCATATCACTGTCCTTATTGATCTTTGTTTGTCGTCTGATGAATGATGAATGATGATGATCTATGGAATTTCACTTTTGTCTTTTGAAATACTGTTACAGAAGAAGGTATGCTGCCGCCGCGGATTTAACGGCAAATATATCAATTAATTCATTTTATTTTTATAGCTAAAGTCACTTTAATTTATTATAGCAGTGGTACATATTAAAGGGGACTCCCCTAAATCAGTACGTTAACAGCAAACTATACGTGACTTTTCAGGCATAAGATGACACTGCAGAGTGTTGGGGTGAACTCGTAAATGTAGAGTAGTTTTCATGTGCATTCACGCGTACTATACTTCCTTCTTTCGGTCACCTGTTCAGCATGTTATATCTAAAAAGCACAGTATCAACGATATTCCAACATGGCGAAGTTCTTGCATCGACGTAGGTTCCTGTTCATTAGTGATATGTTATGCTTACTTGCTATCATATATTGTAGGAAGGCAACAGGTGCGTATGTAAATTGTTTGTTATAACCAGGTTGTTAGACCAAATTTTGATTCGTATTTAAGCGATACATATGCATGTGACTACAGTTGACAAGGTTGAACGTAATGATATCGGCCTATAATAAAATCCCTGGACAAAGGAATTGAACAGGCCCCAGGTGTGTTTTTTATTTTATTTATAATGTTGTTGAAAGTAATAAACAATAAATTCTTATTTGGAATACTAAAGGTAATTGTGAGCCTGCGCTTAGAATGTTCAAAACGTTTAAGGAAGAACTACTATTCAACTCTTTTGATATTTGAAAGGTTGACATTTTAAATAGAGTAGTCCCGGACTTGAGTGCACAATATGTAAACATGTGTAGTAAAATGATGATATGCAAAATCAGGGATTCAAAATATTGAACAAGGCCTATACACTGAATAATGTTACGATTGTTAGGCCTATACATACATGTATATGAAATAATAAGATGCCATACACGTATGGATACATCTAGTGTCTAACATCTAGTGTCTTGCTACCAAAGTCATTGAGAACCCTGAAAGTCGGTCACACTATAATCGAAGGGAAATCGGAGCGTAGTTCAATTATCACAATATCAGTTGTTGATGTCCAAAAAATCGTGAATATAATATGATTAGAATCAATTTCAACTTTTAATCATACTTTTGTCTTTTTTTTTCCTCAAAGCTAGAAAGATAAGTTACACCCATATTAAGTTGATACTTAAACCCCCATATTCAAAATATAACTCCAAAATACCACCAAATATAGTACTGAAGTTAACGGAAATCTATTAGCTTCCAATTCGCCAAAACAGGCCTTGAGCAGTTATGGTTAATACTCGATGAATAAAATATCTACGATAAACCTTTCAACAATAATATAGTATGAAAGCATCTACAATGAACGTACCTCTAATTGCAAGTATCACTACAATTATGAACGTATATTAATAAAGTGTAATTAATTAATTTAAATTAATTAATCAATTAATTTTAATATAGAAATACATGGCATGTAATTTTGTGAAGCAAGACGGCATCTGCAACTAGGCGATCAAGAAATGCGGTTGTGGTGTACAAAGTGCTGGGCCTATCAATGGCATGACTAGTAAACGCTTTGACGCCGCATGCAGGTATTGGGGGCATTTATTTGTCCCTGGGGTCTTTAAGAGTCTTATCATTAGTATTATTATTATGTCTTTAATACTGCAGGTGCTACCTTGCATCTCATGTCTGTTACACCCACTCCATACGGTGCATCTAACTCAGGGACGACATTCAGCTGTCTTCTAAGTGATCCAGATACAGGTTTATTGAATTCTCTGCTCAACACCAGACACATCCTGAGGGGAAGCAACGTTGGTAACTTTCCTAATTTGGCATTGCCTAATGGATATAGTACAAGTTCGAACGTAGTATTAGACAAAAAGAGTATTAATTTACCTGCCAGTATAGATGCACAAGGAATGTACTTTTGTGAAGCAACAAGCAGTGGAATTACCACAATGGTGCCTGTTACTATCCTTGCCAACAACCGTAAGTTATGAAACATTTATACCTAGTTCTCTGGGTTACTACGACGATCAATCACTTACATTTTCCCTGGGTAGGTCAGTGCACATTTTAATATGCACTAAAATTAAAATGTTTCTGACCTGATTCGAACCGGCAACCTTCCCAGTAAACACAAAAATGTTTTATAAATGTTGTTTAAACATTAGCCAAAACATCATGAGAATGTTATTTAAAAATGTTTATATGACGTTAAAATGTATGGTTAGGATTTGGTCGGGAAAACATTATAGAAAACATTTTTAAAGGAAGGGGCCCGTAAGCACAACATTGAGCATAATTTGTTAGACAAATGATTATCAATAATTATTGCGGGACACCTCCTTTAACAATGTTTTAAAAATGTTTTTCCAACATTTTTTCAGTATGTTCACCAACATGTTGAATAAATGTTTTTTAAAACATTGGCAAAAATGTTTTTTGAAAATGTTTTCCCGACTAAATCCTAACCATACATTTTGACGTCATATAAACATATCCAAATAACATTCTCATGATGTTTTGGCCAGTGTTTAAACAACATTTATAAAACATTTTTGTGTTAGCTGGGTACTTGCCATTCAAGCATAAAATAGTGCATGATGTGGATCGAATCATTTATCCAAATTTATAAATATGAAATCCATAGTGTTACAAAACCAATATAATCAAGGTCAGTACGCATACGTGGAATTGCCCTGATATAACCCACATGGGTCATATTTTAATAACATTGGCACAATGTCTGACAAACATTATAAAAACAATATCATCAGAAAATATTATTTGAACATTTGCACAATGTGACATGATAATATCGTGTCAATGTTTGCTTACGATGTTTTAAAAACAATTTCAATATCAGATTAGGAATACAATATCATCAGAAATGGTTTAAGTACTATCTTTGAAACGTTTAATGTTAAAAAAATGTTTATGAAATAATTGTTTACGATATTATTTAGAAATGTGCGTCAAACATTCTCTAAATTAATAGGAAAAGTCTTCAGAAAATCATTGTATGCAAACATTTCAGCAACATTTTAAAAACATTTTAAAATGTTTTAAAAATGTTTAACAAACATTAGCAAACAAACGATTTTCTTAATTATTTATATGACCTTTGAAAAATGTTGTGAAAATGTTATGTGTTTGCTGGGTTCGCATCAGATCCATAACGATCTTACTTATTGAGCTATAGAGCGCACGGTTATAATCTACAGGTGTTTTAAAGTTCGTAAGTTATTTTGGCAGAATATCGAAAAGGAGTTCAAAAGAAGTTGTTTGCTCAGCCACCCCTAAAATTAGGTTACATTTGAAGGTTTTGAGAAATTATCGATTGTAATGAAATAAAAAGCTTACGTCCAATACGTGCCAAAAGAGGATTTTTATTTTAAAATGATCTAGAAACGCCCGCTTTGCTGATTTACGACTTCTATTGCCTAACTAGTACCAGGCCTACTATATGTTGAAACAAATGTCTTAATCAGCTTCAAATTGGCGAGAAATAATGTTTTGTTTATATTATATCCGCACGGTACATCATCCAAGCGTACTCGTGCGATTTTATCATACGCCCGTGTCAAATATTTGATGCACGATGCGCCCGTTCCGCAATGCGCGTGTTATTCGCGTTCACGCTCAACTGTATTACTTTGCTGCTGTAAGGAGGCTGAACTATAGTATCCATTTCAAGAAAATTATAAGCTTGGGCCCAATACGTGCCAAAAACAAAAGAAGTTTACATAGTATGCTGATTGTAAAGAATATACCGAATTTCGTATTCTGTTTTTTTAACGAAATAGCCAGTCTCTTAACTAATTTTAATCAAACAGTGATAATTGTAGATTTGTAACCATTTCTCATAATATAAATGTTTTGATAACTTATGATACAGGGCGTTTTCAACCAGCTAATGGGAAGTTCACTTACATAGCAAGTGTTGGAGATTCGGTTACCTTAGACGTTGAACTGCTAGAAACTCCCGCTGATTTGCTTCCCAGTACACCCATCTATTGGCAAAAACAAGCTGACATACATAACAACTTTGGACAAGGTTATAGTACCATTGGTGGCACAACATTAGTCTTCAATTCTGTTTCAGTGTCAGATGCTGGTGCATATGCAACATTCTGGCAAGCCAGGCGAACAGATTTCAGATTCAGTCTTATCAGACTTATAGTGAGAGGTAGGTTCGTTATTATGTTATAGCAATGTGTTTTAGTGTCCATGTTTTCCAGGCAGAACCTGGAAGATATAGATATAGTATTTCATGTGATTGATCAAAGCTTATCAATTTAATTCTGAAAAGTCTTTATCTTTTCAATGGATAACAATAACATGAACACTAAAAAGATAGGAAGTGTATGCTTTTAGCATTACCTTTTGTGATGTATAGTTATGTTCAAAATCTCGTCGATGAGTGAGGGGGGGGGGGGGGGGGGGGGGGGTACGTATTACTATGTGTGTAAGTACATAGGAACTAATACTAAAAAAAATACTACGGCCTTGTATTTTCTAGAATGTGCCGAAGCCCAGTATGGTCCTCCATCATGTTTAGGAGTATGCGATAATTGCTACAATGGCGGTATATGTGATGATAAGACTGGAGAATGTGTGTGTCGTCCTGGATTCATGGGACCTAATTGTCTCACAGGTTTGATAGTAAACAGACTGCGCCAATAAAGTATATAAACACTTACAAATGGCCATGGTCAGATTTATCGGAACCTGAAATAATATGCAAACAAATAATTAATTAATTCGATTCACAGTTATCTTTTGGTGCGCTACGATGTTGTTTAGCGGATTTATGGGCACTTGAGTGGCTTAAGGTCGAATTTCAAAGTTGCAAAAGCTAATATTCACCCCAATTCCAGAGAGGAACTCACGAAAGCATCACACACATACATAATCAAGACAAAAGACACCAATTTGATTTATGCCTCCCATCTCTGACCCTTTTGTTTTGTTATTGACAATTAATGCTGATGCTGATGTTCATCGCAATCGATTTATCCAACCCGCGACAAACAAATCATTTTTAAAAGGTGGGCAAAAATATTGCTGCTGATCTTATTCGTCACAGTACAACGCTCTTGCTTGAATAGGGACTTGGCAACTTTTAAATTCGACCTTAAGCCACTCAAGTGCCCATAAATCCGCCAAACAACATCGTAGCGCAACAAGTTCAAGAGGTGTCAAAATGCGCAGAAGATAACTGTTAATCGAATTAATTAATGATTTGGTTGCATACTATTTCAGGTTCCGATAAATCTTATCATTTGTAAGTGTTTAAATACTTTATTGGCGCAGTTTATTATGGTTTGCTGCATAACTCCCTGTAAACTAATAAAAGATACCCATACAATTAATTTTTTTTTGCCACAAAACAATCAATAATGATGCAACGAAAGATGATATTTAATATTGAAAGTTATATATTGTGCGTTCGCACAACTTGTGGTACAAACAAAAATCGCAGATAAAGGGCGTCACATATAAAAGATAACATAGTATGCATTGAAGCATTATACACAAGATATATAATATAATAGCCAACATTCAATGATGATGCAACGAACTCAGGTGTATTATAATATTGCAAGTTATTTATTGTATAAATATTGAAATTTACCAAAATAATCTTAATATTTCTGTGTTCTCGCAGCTTGCGGTACAAACAAGTTTGGCTGGGACTGTGAGCATCAGTGCGGTCCTGGGTTAGATGTAGAATCATGTGTTGGCAGTGTATTTTGTATGCCAGACCCTGTAGGATGCAACTGTATGTCAGGATATATGGGAACAGATTGTTTTCCAGGTAAGTCCACGTGCTTTCTTTCCTACTGCCGTGAATACTTCTATAGACGTTTATACATTCAATCTAATTCAAATTCACGGGTGACCCCTAACTCTGTGCATTCTGATTTTAATTCTGTCCGATTATATCGGTGATTTATGAGCCAAACATTAAAGCTACGTTTAGACATGGAAGTATTTTCATGGTTTAAATTATCACCTGAAGTGGCAGCCAACATTGCTACTATATTACAGAATATTCATGTTATGAATGTTGTCGCTCTGATCAGTTTGGTGCTTGATGTGAAGATGATTTGTCTGAAGAATTATTTTGCACTTGTTTTAGGATGTCCCGATGGCAAGTTTGGCGCTGGGTGTACCGAGGATTGTAACTGCGCAAGCGGATCTTGTGATATTTTCACTGGGGAATGCACAGGTGCTTGTATAACAGGATGGTCTGGAACAAGCTGTCAAAGTAAGTAATAATGATAAGAATATTTCATAGTGAGAAACTGTATAAACGAATAATTATTTACAATTATACGAAACCAGTCCCAACTGAAACAGTGTAGAGAACCACAATAAGGATACCCGATTCCAATGTACGACACCGGTCCCAACTGACACAGTGTAGAGAACCACAACCAGGAAATCCGAAGGTGTACAGAGTGACGAGCAGAAATAGAAATACAGTATAATAGAAAAGCTCATCCCAAAAAGAGCGACAAAAACACACATAACAAGCCCCGCCGTCGAATGTCTGAACTCGAAAAAGCAAGGTCATCCACCGGCGTTAGGACTCGAACCCATGATATCCCGTATACTAGAACAGGCGCCCAACCAAATGCCACCGGTACGTGCTGAAATAAAGCCCTTTGAATCAGGACCAAGCGTAATCGGAGTTCATACATAAACACAAAAAAAGTAACTGTAACACGAGTTGAGGCTGCAGGGGAACTGGTATTAAATAACGACATATATACAACATATGAAACCAGTCCCTACTGAAACAGTGTGGAGAACCACAATCATGTTTGTCTCTCCTTTTCTGTATCAATGTATTGATTTAAAGGCATATTATGTGATCTTTTCCAGAGAGCGCCCTCTATTCATGATTTTTTTCTGATCATAAATTGTACATACATTCCCAAGTTACAGAGCGATACGATTCCTAATAACCTCAAAATCATGGTTTTAGAGTGAATTTAGAGTGAAAATATAAACAGTGGTGTTAACCCGACAGTTTATTTTCACTCTAAAACCATGATTTTGAAGTAATTAAGAATCGTATCGCCCTGTAACTTGGAATGTATGTACGATTTATGATCATAAATGTAAATCTGCAAGAAAATCTGCTTTTAATTTTTGTTTCGATGTTCAGGGCGTTCCCTGGATAGATCACATAATATACCTTTAATAGACCCCTTGATTGGTCGTATTTACTACCGTCATGACCGTCTAGTTTCAATACTACAGCAGCTGCCCATACATGGGTGACCATGCTCAGCATTGAGACAATGCATTTACGAGTGCAATTCGTTATTTTCTGCGCGGATACTAATAAGGGAAAGCATAATACACGTAAATTAAGCAATTACATAAAATAACATGTTTTTCCAATGATAGAACTCTATAGATTTGAATAGCAACAAAACCTATTCGTATTAGTTCCAGACATCTGCCCTGCTGGATACTATGGCAACATGTGCCTAGAAAAATGTCTTTGTCAGTGTGATCAGGTGACAGGATCTTGTTTCGTCGAGGCTGCAGAATGTCTACGAGGATATTATGGTGCAGACTGTAACATAGTTTGCAATTGTCTGAATGCTGCTGCGTGTAGTAGAGAGACCGGTGAATGCGAGGCAGACATCACCACTGGATTGAGTTTGTGTCAACCTGGATATGTATCAAGTACTGGGAATAACCTAGACAACTGTCAGTTTGGTGAGTGATTGGGAACCTAAGATAATAAGGAGTTTCTTAAAAAATGTATCGTTCGATGCTCCCTCTTATATGAAATGTTACTATTACACACTTTCAATGAAAAAATATCAAACAATTGTTAAGACCAAAAAGACCGTTAAAAGGTAGAGCCTAGCATGTTTTTGTTTGTGCATTTCTTCTTAACCATTTTATTCGCTGATATATCAGGAATGGTTAAAACATTTAGGGTAATGGTTAAGTTCTTTTCGACCAAATGTAGGGGCATTACTTCGATGGGGTAGCAATTATTATCTTTAAATAATTATCCAGTTAACATTCTCAGGTTACCACAAAATCCACATATTGATGGATATAATCAATGATAAAATACAATTCAATATTTCGATACCTGTTGAATTGACAATGCGTTTCAGATCTATTGCCAGAT
This sequence comes from Ophiura sarsii, assembly GCA_035610835.1. Lineage (NCBI taxonomy): Eukaryota > Metazoa > Echinodermata > Ophiuroidea > Amphilepidida > Ophiuridae > Ophiura > Ophiura sarsii. The sequence continues at coordinate 53,725,826 of CM069457.1, read as the reverse complement.
AACATATGTAGGCCTACCGCCTATCTCTATAGAAAGGAAATAATTGTTGTTTGAACCAGCTCATGTACAATCCAGCTCTAAAACCATTTAACATGTTGGAGCATTACGGTCAAGCCAGCCTATCGATCAACATTAAAGTAAGTTGCGAATAGACACATCCAAGTACGTTATAAACAGGTACAAATGTCATTGTTTATAACATATGGAGTTATTTTCCCTTCTTTAGATGAAGGTTGCTATGATAGCTGTACCAAAACATGCCATTGTGCAAACGGGAAAGTCGATTGTAATTCTGCAACTGGATGCCAAAGTGGACAATGCAGACCTAATTGGACTGGGCCATTCTGTCAAACAGGTATGTATCTTCTTCTTTTTTCTTTTTTGTTATTACATTTGTCACGATAGTCACAGAAGATTCTACATGGAGTCCCGATTAATGTTTGGGTGATCACAATTTCATAAATGTTACGATATTGCCCATGCCTATATTGTAAGATGTGTATCGTATTGGTTATGATATATCGCCCGTCACTTCGCAACATGGCTGCCTGCTATGCAGAACATACGAGAATTGATCGACTATGTCTCTATTATTTGAGTAATAACATAGTAGCGCCTACAAGTATGAATTAACTATAAACTTAAAACGATGAATACATTTCAAAATATTCAAAGAATAACTAAAGTGCATCTTTTTGCTACAACATGCGCAGACAAAGAAAACGCTCATTATATGTTGGTTGTGGGGTAACAATTACATATATCAAATAAAAACCAAATGATCAAAAACGATATCTCAAAACGTCAAAATTCAGCTGTACTTAAATTGGTCTGGATGGAAGTTCGTCAAATTAAGTAATCACTGATTTGTGCGAGACTACTAAATCGAAGTACACGTGGCTTGTCACTAACATGTTGCAAACGATTTGTCGTTATCCATTTTTGATTGTTAGACCCATTTTTTAAAAATAATTATTATAATCAGAGGTTAAATACTGCGTACTGGCTCTGTTGAGGTAATTGTGGAAAATCAAAACAAATAGTTTCAGGCCAAAGGAAATTCCTCGAGGGGCGAAGCCCCAGGGAAATTCCACGGGCTTGAAACCATTTGTTATGATTGTCCACAATAACCGAAAATTAGCCGGTACTAAGTATTTAACCTCATTCAGTATCAGATATATTTATATAATTAGATGATAATTCTTCTTTTAGAGGTAAATTTAAATTAGATTCTTAGAGGAATATATTTCAGATTTAGTAAACAATTGATATGTTCTTCCCTGTGGTAATAATGAATCAATCCAACCTTCCGACTTTTGGGGAATTCCCCAACCCCTAAATAAGGTCATATGAATATTGATGAGATGTGTCACTTAAGAATTAGCCAATCAAATGATAATCGTCTGACTGTTGTCAGGGGAAGGCTCCTTTGTAAACATGGTGAGGGAGTGTTCATAAATACCTTGATACTTTGGTGGTTGGGGGGGGGGGGGGCGGGAGGGGGGGGGGGCTGGAAAAAATGTAGGGATCAGAAGAAAAAAATGTCCTGTGAAAGGGGGGATCATAATTTTTTTTAAACTTAATAGGGGGATAAAAAAGTCCAACATTTGTTTCCCGCTTCACGCGCACGCGCACCAAAAACATTTATATTTTTACGATTCGTGAGCAGTCAAATCTACTATTGCTCGATTAATTGGACATACAGGGGGATCAAGAAAAAAATCAACGTAAAAGGGGGATCAAATAAACAATTAACGCTGTTCGATCAAGAAGAAAAAAATATGTCCAAGGCTCAAAAATGTCCAACCTCCCCACCAAAGTATTTATGAACACTCCCTAAATAGATTCAGGGGCCTGAGTATATTGCCTGCCTCTACAACAATTCCAAATCATGGTCAAGGACGAAAAATAAATGCCAATAAATGTTTATAAGTTCTGTGACTGTGACCAAAGATTGCTTGAATATTAATCAAAACATGTAGATGATCAAGTTGGAATATTATATTCTCCGTCAGTTCTTTGTCAGCTCTTTTCTTCACCAAGCAGGTAAGTTATGGGTGTAAAGGTGACATGACTATAGTCCGACGGGTCTTTAGTCCGAAGGTTCTGTAGTCCGAAGGGTTCTATAATCCGAAACAAATAATTAGGGTTTTATAATCCAAAAGGTTCTACGAGGGTCATTCAATAAGTTCTAACTCCTACCTTATAAATTTACTATTATACAAGCCAGTCGTATGAAATATTCCACAATTGAACCTTTGAATCTCAGCTACAAAATCATAGTAGATTAGTCTGAATACTCATTGTACTTTTCTGAATATGCAGTAAATACCAAACTTCCATTTAGTGCGACGGAAACGGGTAAAAAACAGCCAAATGTCTCCTAAGTGTAATTCATTTAGAAAATTCTAAGAGACAAAATGTACCTATCAGTCAATTACAATCGTTCTAAGTTACAAATATCTCCTGAACAGACTTGAAACATTACAAGTGACTGATTTCTTGGCGGAAAATGCCCTCTAATTAGCCAGAACCAGACCAGGACAGCCATCAATTTTAACCCTACCCTAGAGAACTGCTGCAAAAGTCATATTTGCTTTTCATAGGAACTAAGAGATCTTCATTGTACAGGACTAAATGGATACATTTTAAGTCTCTCAAAGATATATTTTTCTATCACCGACTATCTGATTAACTATTCTAAATGTTGCATATAAGGAAAACTGATAAAGTTACTATCATGTTAAGATTTAACATTCGAGGCATCACTGTGGCTTGACTTGTAACAACGAACATTTGACTGAATATCCGTATTCCAGTATGCTAAAGGCGTGTCAATACATTCGAGTTGATATTATACTATTTGCAAGTTACAAAGGTTAATATTGCCTACAATCTGATTAATACATGATAGTATAGTATCATATTCAGAAATCATCCATTGTTTTCTATTTTCAGTATTTAAATCGGGCGGTTATACCTAATCATACAATACGGAGAGAAAACGAAAAAAACACATGTATATATTTATCTTGGGGTAATTTTTCGTGTCCGTTGTCCAAAATCTCTCTCTGGCTTTGATCGCATCATGACAAAAGTGAAATAGGTATGAATCAGCTTTTACTATAAATGTGTAGCTATGATTCAGAGCTATAATCATGACAAATGTCATGAGGCTGACATTCGTATTAGCGATGTTATGAGTTAGGAGGTAGAACTTATTGAATGACCCTCGTAGAATACGAAAATGAAAAGGGTTCTCTAATCCGAACATGAAAAACGATTCTTTAGTCCGAATACTAAGTACGTGTTCTATTTTCTGATTTTTGAAAAAGGTTCTTTAATCCGAACATTAAAACAGGTTCTCTAGTCCGAATATGAATTAAGGTTCTTTTATCCGATTCAGAAAAAGGGATCTTTAGTCCGAATCTTAAAATGGGCTATATAGTCCGAATCATATAGTGTGTTCTTTAGTCCGAATAGGTCAACATGTTCTCTAATCCGAAAAAATAGCTTTTTCAGGTTCTACAGTTTCAAATGTTAATTTAAATATGATATATTGCGAAACTGACGTTGATTAAAAAGCTTCTTTATAAAAGAGGCAATGGGTTTTTCTTAATTCATCCCAGCATTCTTTTCAATGGGTAATTTTAAAGATCAAACCATACAGAGAGGAAAGAGTAAGGTATTTAAATATTATAGGTTCGGTCGAACAAGACTGCCCGCGGTCGTCTGAAATTGTCATAGCGCCGCCATCTGCAGACCACTGATCTGCAGACCAGACAACGCTGGCCACGCGTCTTGGACGACCCAATATGGCAACGGGAGTGCACCATTTTGAAATATTCTAAACTGCCATCGCCCGGTTAACGAGGGGAATAATTTAAAAAAATAGCATTTACAACGGTTTTGGATTGGAAAACTTCTAATTATGATGAATTTAAACAAAATCCCCCGATAAAATCAATCATTAATTTATTTCATGCGGTTTTGCTGCACTTCTGTATACGAAGTATTTTCGGACTTTTTTTCTTCTATTTTACTTTCTGCTTCACGTTCGCTAACTTAATTGATTAATTGTACAACCTATCAGCGTCCGAATTAAGGAAAAAAATCTGGTTGCCCGCTGGGCAACCAAGCAGGAAATTATGGTTGCCCGGCAGATTTTTTGGTTGCCCGTTCTGTAAAATATTTAAATGTATGTGTTAAGTGTTTCACTTCTTGTAAAAAAATTGGTTGCCCACCGGGCAACCAAATAAGTACATGTTGGTTGCCCGGTGCTAATTTTGGGTGTCCCGGGCAACCGGGCAACCACTTAACGCGAACGCTGCAACCTATCATCATAAGGTGGTGACTCTCCGGGCAAATCCCTTCCCGGCGGAATCGCTTGCACTCCGAATTAATTTAAAGTAATGATCAATGATGGTTTACGAGTAAGTAGTAGTAGACCTGATTGAATTTGAGTTGAGGGCCTATACATAATTACACATTTGCCGTAGCTGCTCGGTGTCATTATAATAGTAACGAGATAGCTTTATACATGCCTCACAACTACTGTAATAGTACAAAGCAGCTAGCAGATCATAAACGTACACACATAAAAAACCTGTATATATATATCATCGCATGTATGTTGAACCTTTTAATTATCAGGGTGCAATTTCTAATTAAAATTAGTTCTTTTAAGAAAACGTTTGGTTTTTTTTTTCTTCTCAGGAATTATCGACCTCACCTATATGAAAACAAACCCTAATGAGCCAGTGAGGGTAACATGCACGGTGACAGGGGACCCAGATGTACTAGATGCCAGTGATGTAAGCCTACGAACAGGAGGAACAGCTTCAGATGGTTCTCAAGTTGGATCAGTAAATATGGGAGGATTTCTGGTTGTTAATTTTGAAGCAATCTCCGCAGAAGGGACTCAGCTAAGATGTATAATAGTTCAACTCCAAGAGGATTCAACAAAAACTGCTGCGTTATCAGTGATAACACCTGAATATTATGGTCAGAACTAAACTGCTCACAAAAAGTTAGGAAACTTTTTTTTAATCAAGTATATTTTTATTATTTATTACCCTCTTTGTATATGTTATATATCAATGGAAAGCTGAAGTGATCTTCTTTAACATTATACCACATTTGCAATGATTACATGTTGCTGAACTTGGCCACATGAATGAGAACGAGGCAAAGTCACAAATCAAATTTGCCAAAATTACCGTTATCTGTGCTAAACAGTCAAAAGTTAATGATCAATAATCAAACCGGTCACGCTTGAGATCCATGAATGGTTTACACAAAGATTTGCACCAGTGAGCACAACCCACACACACCCCAACCCATCTCTTTAGAAAACCATTGTTTGGGTATTTGCAAGACTGGGTTCAGGTGGAAGGTCATGAAGGTAACTAATGAAAGGTTTAGCCCAACAACTTGTAATTTTTTCTGAGACACGCACGGTAAACGTTTTGCAGTTTCAATATGCCGCGTTTGGTTATTGATCATTACCCATTGACTGTTTATCACAGATAACGGTAATTTTGGCACATTTGATTTGTGACCTTTTACCACATTTGGTATCATTTTACAGAAGGACACTTCAGCTTTCCATTGATATGCAACATAATACAAGAGGGTAATAAATGATAAAAATATACTTGATTAAAAAAAGTTTCCTAACTTTTTGTGAGCAATTTATAATACTTTCAATTACAAATTATTGTAAAACTATCATTGTTTTATTGTTTTATTTGTGTTCTCATTTTTTTCTTCTGTGATTTCATTTCATTGTTCCTTAGGGTTTGTTGTTATTTGTTATGGTTGTATGTTTATGTACTCCGTCTTTTTACAGAACTTCCTAGATTGGGCAGAATTCCCACAGCAATTATACACATCGGTGCCACATCATTGACATTACAATATAATGCATGGGGTGCAGACCCTTCATGAACCTGTCATAGCATACAACATTTATTAGTTGGCAAGCTCAGGAGAAATATTGGTTAACTACTTTCGATTACGAATGAATGGAGAACTATCAGTTATTTTGTTATTTTCTTTGTGTACTCTTTTTCTTCTGTCTTTTATTAACCTGTCCATAACGATCACAGATTGAAAATTAAAGAACAATTTGAAGAACTCTAATAAAACTGCTGCAGGAGTATGTTGCCGAAAATTTTAAAACTGTTAACACTGAGGGTTTATAATTGCTCGTATCGCTAAGCACCTTGGATGCGTACCGTAATCAAACGCACCCCTACAATAATTTCACGCCGAAAAAAAGGGCGCTCCGTATCAAATATATCTGACCACCGTTTCAAAAGACATTACCTGGGACAATGGTATAAGTTAAAGGGCACGCAAAATAAAAAAAATAAAAAAATAGATTTGTCAGAAATCGTTCCCCATTTTCAAAATCTAAAAATTTACTAAACCAATAGGCATTGATGTGTGGTTATTGTAATGCATTTCTCATAGTTATTCCAAATATGGTGATGACATTTAATATTGTTGACATTTCTGAAACATTTGTGACATTTTGAAATGTTGGTGGCAGACGCCTACCACGCGGAATGCATCAGACACAAGCATGAAGAACAATTAAAGTGACGATCAGCTTCATACATGATTTCAAGAGAGGATTCCTGACCGTGATGTCACTTATTCTCATTAGCCTTTTTTTTAATTTTTATTTACTATGGTTGTATTTTTATGTTTGCAATCATTTTACAGAACTTCCTAAATTGAGTAGTGCTCCAACAGCAATACTCATCTGTGCTACATCAGTGACATTGCAATGGAATGCATGGGATACAAATCCAGCAGACACTGGAGATGGACCTATTATTAAATACAACATTCATCAGTTGACGAACTCAGGAGAAATATTTGAAGGAAGTGTATTAGCTGCCGATGTGACAGGAATTATGATTTCATACGACGTTGAGGCATTGAATACAAGTACAGTCTATCAATTTTATGTGAGTTGTGTCAGGGACGGCATAGGAGGAGAAGGTGTACGAAGTGATATACTTTTACTCACAACTCTGTCTGAAGCTGAAACAACAATCCTGCCAACTTGTACTACCAGTATTCAAACAACACACGTGCAAATAACAAGTACCCCTGCTCTTGAATCACCAACAGCCACCGTTGAAGGTAAGTGTTCATTTTGATAAGTCCTGAAGGAAATGATATAAATTTATCAGATTCTATGTATATCGTATTTGTTGTCCTTCGTTTGTCCCCATGCCTTCATAGTTATGCTGTTAAGTGTGTCCGAAAATGAGTTATACCATTTTGTAAAAATCAGAAAAAACACATAAAAACTGCATTGCATTTCAATGATAGTGTCTGCTATCTACTGACATGAAATTATTGGAAATCGGTTAAAACTTATTTTTACACTGTCAGCGTAATTCAATTGATAAGATTCAACCATACTTCAAAGCTGCCGCTTATGAAAGTAAGAATAATAATTCATTGGTATATTACCAGTGCAGTCATCTTCGGAGCCTCTAATCTTGTTCTTTTTGAAGATGACTTTGGATGAGTATAGCTTCTCTTCAGACGATAGCTGTCACGGAAAAGTCATTGTGGCAAGACCCCTGGTCACGCGTTAGTATCGTAAGAACACACCGGCAACACGAGACAAAAATAGCCGTCGGGATCCGCCGCCGCCGTGCTTCTTGAAAAGCCTATTCACTTATATTGCAATCATATTTCAAATGTCATATTTCAGAGGGAAAAAAACATGCGTATAGAGAATAAATCAAAGTTCGAATGTTTAACTGATAAGACAACGTCATGTGTATTACTTGTTTCATATCAAATCCAATTCATGCATCGTTCATGCATCATGAATACCGAATTAAAATGTCTATGGAGCGGTCTCGTAAAAACATGTTTTTTTTAACCTTTTGGATCCTAGAATTAAAAATATAAAAATGATCATCTATGCAAACGAGCTCATGTAAGAAGAAGTCATACACTATCTAATACTGCTTAAAAAACCCTTCTCCGACACATACAACCTACGTGGATTTTCAACTGAATAACCCAGCTTTTGCCTAAATCTGGTCAAATCTCTGCGGAGCACGGGCCGTTTCAGACTAAAATGTATTTTCAGACCGCTATATTTACGGTATGAGCGCCCCCTTTAGTTATGGAAAGTAAGTCATTTAGCCTGGACATCTAGGCTTTCATATGATGCAAACATTATTGTGATCGGACAATGGTAATGCACGTGGATTTGCGCTTATAAAAAAATGACCAATCGATGATTTTATTTTAGTCAGAATCAAAACCATTTCATTATAGCAATAGGGAGGGTTATTGAAACATAACAATCGGGGCTTCGTTTTCTCTTTATTTTAATTTCTGCATTCACAGTAGACAGTAGGCATCGGTCAAAAAGACTCATGCCACTGTTTCAAAAGACTGTATGTCTAAGTAAATAAATAAACAACAACAAAGTATTACGTATTTATTGTTGATATGGCCGTAGTGGTCCCCCATGTAGAATAATGGTGCAGTCCAAAAGTGCCACACAGTCTTCGTAGCGGTGTTTGTTTAAGGTTATCAATTGGTCAATAAAGTATTGCATGTATTGACTGTGCGTAAAGGCTAGTTTTAGTAGGAGCGCTTTAGAACCAAAAGGATTTGATATGTGGCCTATTTGTTTCGCTGCCGAAGACAGCGGAGTTGTTTCAAACCTTATTGCTGCATCCTTCGTTTGTGTAGTCTGTGTGTATCAACAATTGGTACACACTTTTCATCTTGTCCATTTCTTTTCCATACAATGACCAATTGCAACCAAACTTTGGTCATTGATACAACATGGGAACCTTCATATGTTAATGAGGTCAAAGGTCACATACCAAGGTCAAATGTCATCTGAAGTCAAGATGTAAAATTGAATACACACTTTTTGTTCTGTCCATTTCTTTTCCATACAATGACCAATTGCAACCAAACTTGTTTCATAGATGCAACTTGGAAACCTTCATATGTAATAAGGTCAAAGGTCACATACCAAGGTCAAAGATCATCTGTGGTCAAGATGTACAATTTAGTACACACTTTTTGTCTTGTCCATTTCTTTTCCATATAATGACCAATTGCAACCAAACTTGGGTCATAGATTCAACATGGAAACTTTCATATGTTAATGAGGTCAAAGGTCACATACCAATGTCAAAGGTCATCTCAGGTCAAGATGTAAAATTTAGTACACACTTTTTGTCTTGTCCATTTCTTTTCCATACAATGACCAATTGCAACCAAACTTGGGTTATAGAAGCAACATGGACACCTGCATATGTAAATGAGGTCAAATGTCACATACCAAGGTAAAAGTTCATCTGAGGTCAAGATGTAAAATAGGCTCCATATGTAAAATGAACTACATTAAAACAGGTGAAGTACAATCGCAACCAAACTCCAGGATGTTTATTTTGTTATTTATATCCTGGATCCGCCTGTGGTATAACCTCTTTCTTTCTAGTTGCCTGTTGCCTGTGAATTGAGAGCAACCTTGTTTTTAATCTACCCATATAAACGGACGACCTATTTGGGACCGCTGTTTCTATTTCAATGTTTTCCCTTATTTTGAGTTGGTGGTGCAGATTATTTTTTTTACTCATCAGTGGATAGTGGGTCAAGTTGTTTTCTTCTTCAAAAAAAAATTCCATGTCCCCCCCCCCCCCGGATATCCAATGGTGCGTCCCTTAGCACATCATTATCATATGTATATGCCTGTCATTATACACTCATGTGATTTTGAGTAAATGTGTATAGCTAGCTTGCTAAAATAAGAACACGTGCATGACCAAAACCTCAATATACGAGCATATAGTAATTATTATATTCTATTTTGAATACAAACATTTCAACATTTTAGATGTAGATCTATAATTCAATATTGCTGTTTAATTGAAGTGAGAAGGAACATTGTTTTAATCACAAACATTTCACAGCTTTGAAAGAGATGTATATAACATAAGGATACAACCATATTGCCAAACTTTGATTTTTCTGCTTAACAAGTGGTTAACATTCAAATGTGCGTAATCTAAATAAGGTTATTACATATGATTGATTTACGGTGTGTCAGAGGAAATATCATTTATTTAATTTGTTGTGTAAGGTGTATCTCCAAAAAGAATTGCAATGCAAACATTTCTACATTTCTTTAAAACGTTCCTATTCACTGCTTCGTACATAAATAAATTATATGCCCAATAACAGGGCAATTATTGTTTCACATTACGGTTGTGTTCCCTGTATGTTATCCACTTTCTTGACCACGGTTTTGATGCTTTATCCAGGGAAATAAATCATCCCCTCCTACACCATTGATCTGATTTATTTCACACCACCTGTGTCTTTCCAGCGTGCTTGCTACCATTTCCACCGCTGTCCTAAGCATGGCTCAAGGCTCTTTAGTCTGGGTGTAACTAGAAGCCATATATATTTCTTTTGAAAAATGTTGGTGTGTTAAGAAATTCCAACTTTTAACTTCAATTTGTCATAGAAACTAGTGTTATATCATATTCTGTAAAAACAAAAGTTCAAATTTCGAGAAAAAGAATCACATTATATTATCCGAAGAGCATATTTTAGTTTTAAAACTAGCCTAAATCTGGCTTAAAGTCACCACGTGTGCTAAGTTATGTGGCAAGACTGCCGCGCCTGGGGGCTTGCTACCAGTTCCACCGCTGCCACATTCAAGGTTCCCCAGCATGCGGTCAATGGTGTTGGAAGGATGCAATTCCTGGGTGAAACTTACTAATACTAGCGTCATGGCCAGTTCAACCTGTCAAACTTGGGATCAAACATTACAGGCTACTGGAATGTAATGAATGGCTATCTATTATAAGTACAAAATGTATATGGTTATACGAGGGGGTATCGACAAGTTCTTGAAATCACCCATAAGTGAAGGAGCTATATCGATGAGGCTTATACATTTTGTCATTTACAGAGATAAAGTGAGACCAACGAGAGACAAATGACAAAATTGAAGTTATTGGACCATTATCATTTACCATGTACACAGCACCGTTGGAAGACGTCATTGATTTACATGGCCTTTGCATCTAGCGCCTCCTGTAAAGAAAGTAAACATACTTATGAGACCATTTTTGCACCATAATCTTTTTAAGGACCAGCTATTACACTGACAAAATTTAATCGATATAGCTCCTTCACTTCTGGGTGATTTCAAGAACTTCATGATACTCTTCGTAAATACAAAAAAAAAACATGGTCATTTTGTTCGTAACCACTAATCCTACATTTTGATATTTCTGTTTGTTACCGGATTGTTCCAGTTCCTGGCGTACCTCGAAATATACTCGTACGACGTGAATCTCAAGATGATTCTATTGTGATATCATGGGACCCCCCTGATTCTGATTCACCAAATGGAAATATCATCTTCTATCACATCCGCTATTGGCAATCTAGTAACGCTGAAATGGAATTTCGTATCAGGCTTGAAGGCAACAAACTTACTCATACTATTGATGGGCTTGAAATGAATTCCACTTACAACATACAGGTACCTTTTATTTTTTATTTTTTATAAAACAATATCCCAATAAGGGGTCACAAACGCTTTGACCTCCGAAATACGTCCGAATCGCATTTACCAGCACATATGATACCATAGACGGCGAAAGCGAGGGAATGGGGTTGGGGGTTACATGTCGTGACCCCTCTGCGTCCAAAGCGTATTTGCCCAAATTTCCAATAGAGCATGTGTAAACTACATGTCCCATCTCCCTAGAACTCGCGCTAGATTCTCGATGTCACTCAATCCTGATGCTTCCGCACCAGTATGTGACACCAATAAAAGCACTATATCTGCGGGAGAAGTTCGTGTCGCTGACTATATTTTCAAATATAAGCCTAAACAACCATCTACCAACCTTTGATACTCGAGGGATGATAGCCCGTCCGTTAAATGTCGCTTGACAAATTGTGTTTGGTCTCAAACCGATAGAGAACGTCCCATCAATATTTATTGTCTTTATTCTGTTAACCTAACTGTAGATACAGGCTGAATCCAACGTTGGAAAAGGACCATGGTCAGACACGGTTCCTGTTGTTCTTTCCTCAAATGGTAAGGTTTGAAAATGTCTGTCAGTTGTATGTTAGAAAATACATATTTATGGTTAGTATCGTATGCCAAGAATAAATAGAAATATTTGTTTGTCTGAACGATAAATGAAACTTTCGGGTTAAAAGTAAATTACAATTCGAATAATTATAAAACGTGACTCTTTACACAGAGTTCATGAATGGACACTATTACATTAATCCTAAGAAATGCACCATAGCCATATTGAAAATGAACAATTCTTCTTTGACGTTTTAAGATAACATACGTTTCAGTGAGCAAGGTTAGTAGCATGTAGGTCATCGGTCGCAATACTAAGCTCAAGCAATTATATTGTCCTAAAATCGTAACACGTATTCGATTATTTCAATTGAAATAAATACGCCCCCTATGGATGACATGACCTTAGTCTGCCACGTGGGGAGTGCACATTTTAAATAGCGTCATCCGTGAGGGTTACCCCATTTAAAATTCACACAACATGAAGGTACGATTAAGATACTGTCTCCATAAAGGGTGTATGGATTTAAAATGGAATGGCCCAATAATGATGATGAAGAATCCGTCAATTTTTCCAATCTATGTAGATTATCCAGTCCCTGTAGACGACTCTGAAACTCAAGGACATGCGGATAGTACAGTGGTAATAACAGTTTCAGTAACGGCTTGCACTGTTATATTGGTACTCTCTGTTGTTATAGTTGGTGTACTTTTCTTTATCAGGTACGTCAATGGATCATTGCCACCGTCTGGCGATGAATCCAGATCATTAAGTTTGGTATAAGAAGGTGCTCCTCCTTTTATTACTTGTTATGACGATAACTGTGACAAATCTAAACAAATATTTTGGGACCTCGTAATTTCACTTCATGCAATTATTTGGTTTCGAAGTGAAAATGTTTACCTCTAAACAGCTGATACGCAGCCAATATCATTTAATCAAGTTTTTTGGTTAAGCCTTTGGAATTTTGCCCAACTGCAAGAATGTTGTTGGAAACAATACAAATTACATGGAGTTGACCCCTTTGCTACAGTACATTACGTTAAACAGACTTAGAACTGTATAAAGCAATATTCTTTTTCAAAAAGAAAATGCTAAACCGTATGTAGTCCATTTTTCAACTGTATGGCAGCAATCGTTGGTTCTGTGAAAACCTCCGAATACATTTGTCTAGTCCTAGTATCTTATTGCCGACACGTAACCCCCTCAGACAATGAAATAATTTTGACATACCATGTACTCACTCTTCGGTTACGTCTTTAACTCACACATATGTTTCATCCGTTCACCAGAATGAAATCAACAAGAGCAGAACCAAGCAACGATACGTATGAAAACGGCGGCGTTGATACACGTGAAGGAATTGCAATGACAAACACCAAAGTTGGATACCAATCGGAAGTTCAGGATCAAGCAGTGGATCCGGGTTATGAGGTACATTTGCCTGGTCCACGTGCTTCTACAGTTGAGTCGGGCTATCAAGGAGGGGACTACGAGGTGGTACCTGGTCCGGAGCCTTCCGGTTATTACGAAGATCTAGACAATATGGGAATATATAGAGAGGAGCCACAATTATCAGTCCTTGGGATAGTAGGATGATATTTCCATCTACAAAAGAACCTCATCGTACTATATTGACACTAAAGACGTAGGTCTGTAGGTAATATGTATGGACGAGAACCACAATAACTACGAGGGCAGACAATTACAGACGATAAAACATGTGTTGTATATATATACAAGAGGTCTCTGTAAACCAAGATGATATCGGAAGGAAGTTATCTCCTAGCCATTGCAGTACACATAGATCATATAAGCCTGTGTGGCAACTGAGATTGGTTCAAGACTATATTCTTTTCTCATGTCCGAAGGCTGACATCCAAGTTGTTAACTTAATTTGTTGGCATTTTTAATTCATTATGTTCATTCAGCCAGCATTCTTATATAGGTTTTTAAAGTATGGCCCGAGCATTTTGCTTGTGTCTGGTTCCTTCAGGACCCTAGCGTGTGTCCGTACGGACCGACCGTGTAAATAAACAAACAAACCATATAATCCTATACACAGTTGTATGTGATACACAGAGATTTTGAACTGGTTCAATGTAGGTTTACTCTTAATTATTAGCACTTGTTCATAACGTGATAGAGAGATTGCAACATTGGTGTTGTTGTACATGTAGTATAGTCATATGACGAGTCATTATGTCCTTACGAAATTCGGAGAATAGTCATGATCAGGATCATGTTAGCAAATATCACTACAATAGGCAGATTGTTGGCACTAATTAAATTAAATTGTACAAACTTGCTTATTGTATATTACGCGCCCTAGCTATAACAAGCTAAAAGTGACATCTTTGAATGTATTATGAACAAAGTGTGCAAAGGAGAAATTGTTGGGCGTACACTGGTAAAATGAGTTTACAACAAGTTTTGCTATCATTATCAAACTGAACTCAATTTAAATCACTTATTTATCGAGCAATAATATAATTTTTACACATATTAATTGTTTAGATACAAAGTTAAATAAATCAAGAGTTAAATGATAGTAAATAAATAAAAACACAACTATAAACGCATGGGTGGTCTTTATAATTTATAAAAATTGACATAACAATGATGTTACATTAATCCACCATCAAGTTTAAAAGATAGAAAAGTAAAAGGATAACAAGCAATTTCCGGGAATCGAACTCGTGATTGCCGATTGCTAACGACATGTCTAACCTATGCACGCCACAGAGACCGATGAGTATAATTGTGATAGTTTTATTATTTAGTCATATCCATTTATTTATAACGAACGGATTTTTATTGTGCCATTTTTGCCAAATTTGTGTGTTTCTCTCGCACAAAATGTGTTTGTAATGTCCTTATTTTTGAAAGAACGGTAAAAAACGTTGCAAAATGCAAATGCTCACTGAATACAATGTCATGCTCTACCACACATCTACCCAGTAAGTCCATACCCTTACCCAATCATTGCTCGACTGAAACGTGTTGCATTATTCATGTTAATACGATCTGTTATACACAGCGAACATGCACCAGTGTCATGGGTTGATGAGCTAGTAATTCTACAATCCCGACAAAAAGTGGACTTGTTTAAAGCATTTTTTGGCAATTCTGAGGTGTGCAGTTCGATTTTCTTTCTCGAATTGTTTAGAAAACCATCCATTTTAGAACATCTGAAATTTGAAATGAACTGCACACCTGGAAAAGTATGATGACAGGTGCATATTTTGTGCACGCAAATCCAATACAAGAGTTCTGAAAATCGACCAAAATATGACGTCATAACCATTGCTACGGGACAAAATGGCGCGGTTTATTGTTTAGTCAAGCGCCCTCGCTCGATAGAAAACAATGGTATTGAGATCTCTTTTTACTATTTGAAACTTCTAGCCACATCCTCTCGAAGAAAGTTCCATTGTCAAATGTCAATAAGATGCACTGTTCAAAATCCATGCGTAACACTAACATAAGTATATTGTGTAATTCCTTGCACGTTCAAAAAACCATACGAAAGACGAAAGTCTAATGTCCAAGCGTATATTACATGAGGATTGTTTTTAGGTATACCGTTCGTGAGATCTAGGCTCTGTTTGTTTGGATAACAAGGTTGTCAATTGTACCGTGAATTGTACACCCTGTAAACATAGGAAGGGAGGACGAGCATCGTAAAACTCATCTTTACTTGCTTGTTACTGCATAAGCTTGGCGTGCATGGCGAATATTAACCCTTCGAGAGCCATTCCGATCAAAAGTAGTTATCATCTCCAGCTCCACTGATTCCTTAAAATATGGATACTTTTCCATATCGCTTGAAAGACCCATACATAGGATATCAATTGTAATAACTTTCCCAAAACGGGACCCATAAGTGTTGTATAGCATAGTATAGCTCATATCGGAAACTTTCAAAATTGACGTACAATTTAGCTCTGGTTGCCATGGTAACCGCAGAGGGTTTCTGATTGGCTAAACACCGTTAGAAGGATACTGGTATTTGGGTTAGAGGTTAACAATAATATTCCGTACAAAACAATGAATCATGAGCCTTACATCTCTAGAGGCCCTTTATGGTTACCATGGCAACCATAGCAAAATGGCGATGTCATTTTTGAAAGGTTGCGATATGGGCTATATTATGGTATATAACAATTATGGGTCTAGTTTTGGGAATGTTGTTAAAATTGACGTCCTATTATACGGGCATTTGACCCCACACCTTAAATCGACAGCATCTTACGCCATGGCGTATACTTCCCTGATACTGTTACTGTTAACAATGCCTTATCATCTAAGTACGTGTCCGTTGGAATGTATCTGCTCGTCCGAAACACACATGATGGATTTGTGAGGGAAGAAACCTTACATCAATACCGCAAAACACCCCACACAATACAACGTCAATGTCAATTAAACGCTATTTCAGAAATCACTAGGATAAAACCTCTATAGGACTATACAAACCGAGCTAAATGTAAACGACAATGATATGACCGTTATACAATAGCCTAAGACTTCTTTGAGCGTTAGAATCTGAGATATCTTTACTTGGGAGCAAATGCTATCTCAAATGTCGAGAACAGAGCGTTTGATGGTCTTAGCAATCGTATACGCCTTTATTTAGATGGAAATTACAAAACAACCATAGAGGGAGACGCATTCGTTGAGCTTCGGAGCTTGCAGTATCTGAACTTGAGCGTAAACGTTATCTTCCACATTGAGAATGGAACATTCACTGGTCTAAACAACATGAAAGTGCTTCATGTAAGTACTAAAGACATCGAGCTGATACAAAAATATCGTTTCATCGATCTTCAAGGTTTGGAGGAGCTTTACTTTGATGAAAATCCTATCTCACAAATCGCAATTGGATCCGTTGCTGGACTTTCATATCTAACTAAGCTTTATTTACAATCCTACAACAGGGCCTTTTTAGTGAGCTTAGGAAATGAGTGGCCCTGTATGGGAATGCGACCACACACATTGAGAATGGAACTTTTGCGGAAATCAAGAACTTACCGTATATCTTTATAAACGCAAATAAGTTAGGAACCCTACCACGGTATTGATGCATGACTTAAAATGTCCACGTATGTGTTGAATCAATCTCCAATACAAATGATTTCTCTATTATAGGATTATCATACGAAATGCAGATATTTAATGTGAAAAAAATAATCTAACATTCATGTAATTATATTCAAAGATAACATAATGATTATATGAATCAATAACATTATGTATATATTTGTATTACAAATTATATTGTTGATGTCCATGTTCCTCAATGTTCGGCTATGTAAACGAAATCATACATTGGTAAAAATATACATCTTCAGGCGATTTTAACGCAATTGAGTTGCCAGTTTCAATCAAATATTCAAGCTATGAGCACACCATTACTATTTCCTTGCAGATAATTATTACGTCAATGGAAGAGCAGACGTTCCCAGCTCGCCAATTTACGTTTCAAGTTGGTGAAAAAACGTTTTAATATTACGTATTAAAAACGTATGAGTTTTTTATGGGTTTTAATAACGTTTCCATATAACGTTTTGAAAACGTGAATATAACGTGAAAATAACCATGTTTCATTTATTTAGTCTTGCAAGATGTTTCAAATACGTTTTAAGAACATGTTTAAAACGCTATAAAAGCATGTTTAAAACGTTTTAAAAACGTTTCATAAACACGAAATCTAATTAAACCCAATTTAAAACGTTTTGAAAACCTTCATTAGGCAATTGATAATTGCCTGGCAATTTAAAGAACAATTCAATAATTTGGCTTTTTATTAACATTCTCCAACAAAATTGTTCATGTTTTTGTAAAGTAATTTTCTTACTTGCCATTTAATTATGAAATGATGCATTTTGCAGATCGAATAACTATATGAAAGAAAATAAATATACTATCCATAGTGTTACGAAACCAATATAACCCAGGTAAGTGCGCATGCGTGGAATTGCTCACGTTTTATAAAACGTTTTTAAAACGTTTCCAAAAAAACGAAAATATGGTCCATAATATATGGTGTAATTAAGGTTGTAATTAACGTTCTATAAACGTTATGATTTCGTTTCAATCATGTGTTTGTTTATGAGTATTTTGACACCATTGATTTAACGTTTTTATAACGTTTTGATAAAACAATTAGCAATAAAATCATGTTTTTAAAGACGTTTTAAAAACGTTTCACAAAAAACAACCTAATTGAAACCAATTCACGTATTGTGTTTACTGGGTTTATAGCAATGTTATTGTCTCAATGTTATGTATGATGTCTGGTTTGGATTGCTTAGGATTTGTGTATGGTCAGATGACAACCTTAATGATAACCAGTCATGGCATGATATTCGAGGAAATCAAAACAAATCAAAATTTGTTTTCGAATCCGCATAAGTGGGTGGTTTGACATATCCTGCGATACAATTTACAGATTTATGTGTGAAACATGAGGTAACTATATTGTCAAGTTTATGAAAGTACACTTTTACACTAAGGTGGACCCATCAGGTAAGGTCGGTTGGTTGGTCGATCGGTTATCTGCACTCTCATGAGACATGTTTGTTTCATGATCACATACATTAAGTTAATGTCAACATTTCTAACTTGTCTCAATCATTCCGATGGAATCATTCAGAATAAAACTATATAGAAATACAAATTGACAAATTCTAGCCTTATGAAAATCAAAAAAGTACACAAGGAATATAATAAATGCAAAATTATTCTATATATCAGCCTACTGCCACAAGATGATCACTCATCAAAAGAAATCTATTATTTATTATTATACAGGGTGAATCAAAAATAATTGTGCACGATTTGTAACGGCCATTTGACCTTGATGCGTGAATTGAACCATGGAATTATTGTTGTCTGTATAAAACGTTGTTAATCTAGTTTATCCTCCATAAAAATGAAAGTAATCGACTAAAAAATAAGCAAACTGTGACACGTTTGGTAAACTGTCAGCATTTTTCGCCATTCCAATGGGATTTACACAGTTAAGACATGAATATTACTGCAGCATGATGATATGGAGTGAGAGTCTACAAGCAAGGTATTGTTTTGCCTGTTAAAATGTTCTGAAGACCCTTTGTTTCTTGATAATTGCACTGAAAAGTCATTCACATTTGCCTTTAGGTTCACAAATAATACGGTATGAGTTACGGTCTTCTGCTAAAAGTGTTTTTTTAAGACATACAATTAAATGTTCACTTCCTTGCAATTTAAAGTAGAAATCATTTAGTTGTTTGCTGATATTAAGATTTTGTTAATGAAGCCTTCCTTCGACATGGCCATCATTTTGCCGAAGACATGTGTGTGCCCTGGCCAACATGTTGCGAACAGCTCGTCAAACCATTCCCCTTTTGCGGTGTAGCCTGTCACTTCGGCTCTGACACATGCCTCCACTTCTTGAAGACTTCTTGTCTTCTTGGTCTGTAACAGGTGATGCTTGTATTCAGATTTGCCTTTTCATTTGATAACTCGGTATCAGACTATTAATTACTTATCCCAGAGTGAAATAATGATTATTCAGGAACATTTTGACAATTAATGTGATGATAATGACCATTTTTTGCAAAACAAATGTTACTGTGTGTAAATCCCATTAGAATGGCGAAAAACTCGGTCAGTTTACGAAACTTGCTACAGTTTGCTTATTTTTCAGTCGATTACAACAACAATTCCATGGTTCAATGCGCGCATCAAGTTTTTTGTTGAAAGAAAATGGATCAAAAAGAATCCAAATTTAGCGTTACAAAATTCACTTATTTGAACCTAATTTGTGTTGAACAAAGCTAACGAAAATGATTTTGTGTAAAAAATGCCCAAATCGCTTGATTATGATGTAAAGACACTAACTTAGGGACTAATTTCTCATTTTTTAAACCTAATCTAATTTTTTGTTGTTGAAATGTTGACCAAAAGGTGCCAACAAAGTCGGGAAAATTGGAAATTTTGTTTTGGGGCACTTTTTAAGCTAATTTCTGATATTTACGCCATACTAATGTTCCAAGTATTTTGGAAAAGATAATTTGGAAGCGGTTCGAACAAAAATGTATATAAATTAATTACTTTTATTTTTATAGCAAAAGTTACTTTAATTTGCTAGAGCAGTGGTACATAAGGGGACCCCCCTTAATCAGTGCGTAAACAGAAAACTATACGTGACTATTCAGGCATAAGATGACACTGCAAAGAGTTGCAATGAACTCGTACATTTAGAGAAGTTTTCATGTGCATTCACGCGTGCTATACTTCCTTCTATCGGTCAACTGTTCAGCATGTTATATCTAAAAAGCACAGTATCGACGATATTCCAACATGGCGACGTTCTGGCATCGTCGTATGTTCATGTTCATTAGTGATATTTTATGGTTAATTGCTATCATATATTTTAGGATGGCAATAGGAGGTGCGTATGTAATTTGCTAGATTTTGTATATAACCAGGTTGTTAAAACCAAGCTTTTGATACGTATTTAAGCAATAAATATGCATATGCCTACAGTTGAACGTAATTATATCGGCCAATAATAAAATCCCTGTACAAAGGATTTAACAGTGCGCTTTTTGTCATGTATAATGTTGACTTATTAACGATGTATTTTGAACCAAATACGGGCTTTTAATTTGGACAAACAGTATAAGAAATAGGCAAATCTGTTGTTTTCACCTCATATATAACAAGGATATCTCCTCATATCTGGTAATTGCTTCGTCTGGTTGTCCAGAGTTCTTGTAAATATTGCTATTTTAAAAAAATATCACAGAATGCCTTTAAACATGGCTTTTCTCAATATGGCAATACTATGTACGCCAATCTAAACTAAATATTTGATGGCCTAAAAACCTCATTTTACACTTTAGGAATTTAATTCCGTGTGTGCAGATTGCTATTTGAATCAATGGGGATTTGTTGATACACATAGGGTCAGAAACACATTACTTGCATTGCGGCTGGGGGCATTTATATTATCAAAACTTATTTCATAACTTTAAAAACTTCTTTGACAACAACGACTTTAATTGTCTGGTCATATAATTATTTTCTATTCAGTGACATTTCCTTGCCTACGGTTTGTCAGCATAAATTCCCCGTGCAAAATTGACCTACACCTATTATAGCACGTAGTTAATTTAATGCATGATTCGATACATGCCTATTTACCCAGAAGGGGGTCTACCCGCTAGTCATAAGGACCGCTAGTCACCTTAAAGTTAGAGTTAGGGGATCAGGGTTAGAGGTTAGGGTTTAGGGGTTAGGGTTATGGTTAGGGTTTGGGTTTAGGGTTTAGGGTTATGGTAAGGGTTAGTGTGCTGTTAGGTTTAGGGTTATATCGTTAGGGTTAGGGTTAGGGTTAGGTTTAAGGTAAGGTTTAGGGTTATAAGGTTAGGTTTATGGTTATGGTTGGGGTTATGGTTATGATTATGATTATGGTTATGGTTAAGGTTTGGTTTTGGTTATGGTTATGGTTATGGTTATGGTTATGGTTATGGTTATGGTTATGGTTATGGTTATGGTTATGGTTATGGTTATGGTTATGGTTATGGTTATGGTTATGGTTATGGTTATGGTTATGGTTAGGGTTAGGGTTAAGGTTATGGTTAGGGTTAGGGTTAGGGCAGATTATGAATAATGAGCCTTATGACTAGCGACCCTTATGACTAGCGAGTTTGATCCACCCCAGAAGGTTTTTCATTATATTCTCGAATTCATTTTACAGGTAATAGTTTACATCTCATGTCTGTAACACCGACACCATATGGTGCATCTCAACTAGGGACTTCATATAGCTGTCTTCTAAGTGAACCAGATACTAATTTGATCACTTCATTGAGCAACACCAGACACATCCTTAGGGGAGGCAATTCGGTCAACTTCCCTGATTTGGCATTGCCTAATTCATATACTACCACCACGAGCCCTGGATTAAACCAAAAGATTATTCATTTACCTGCCAGCATAGATGCACAAGGAATGTATTTCTGTGAAGCAACCAGTAGTGGACTTACCACAAGAGTACCTGTTACTATTCTTGCCAGCAACCGTAAGTTACTTTCACTTTGGACAGCAGGAAAAAACACGAAAGCAAAAATGTTTCCACTTACTAAATAAGTACCTATATCCTAATGTATATGTCTGGGCTAGACAATTCATCACACGTTGGAATTAAATCATTTCATCCTGAAACTGCTGGAGTTGGATAACCAACTGCAGTGTCAGGAACATTTATAACAAATATTCAATCCGTCGTTAGTCAGTCGTCCCATTCGCTTGATCACGTAACCTCGTACGCATTATTTAATCTTCAATATTCGTAAAAAAAGAGCCTATGTCCGGTATCGTCTGATTGTATGGGAATGCGCCCTCAATTGTCATAAAAGTCAGGTTTTTGCATCTACGAAACACTTAGGCATGTACAAACTACCCTTTGACACCGATTACCTTAATTTGCCGTCTATCGTGTACAAGTTTACGATTTGGTCATGTCGATGTAGATCCCGGTGTAGATCACATCGAAATCATCAGCATTACTCGCCACATAAATTGCTTCAACCGAATTTCTGTCTATCATTCACTCTTTTGTCTATCATTCACTCTTTTCCCCATCAATTATTACAATGCAATTTATTGTTTCCAAATTTAACTTTTCTCGTCAATCTGTCAGTGCCCCTGTAAATCCTCTGAAACAATGAACAGCACACTTACATAAGAGGATGCTTGCTATTATCATAATATACACTACAGGAGTGAGTAACAAGTTTACATCCGACTCAATGTTTGAAGATGAGTATAAATACAGGTATATTAAAGTAAGAGCCTCCCCTCCATCAATGCGTGCGACCTATAACGTTTATTACCTCATCTGATAATCGACAAAGTAATAATAATCTGAGATTTCTGAACGATGACCAGTAATCACGATGAAACTAATCACATTTTCGAATAACAAGATACGATTTTGAGAATCACTTGTATTCCTTTTTACCTTCCTATCGTTTTAAAAGAAAGTGTACTTGACTGTAGTAGCGTCCGATACTGGAACACCCAGTATCGATCGATACTGGTACAAGGTTCCAGAACCAGAATCGGAAGATACTGGCACCTATAAAGTGTAAGAGTATGTTCCTGTATTGAGGGATACTGGTATACCAGTATATGCGACCTTAAGTACACTTTGTCTTACTTTCATTTAAAGGTGTATGTTCCAATCACTATTTTTGGCTATAATTTGTTTGTTAAGGTATCAATTTCGAAATGTATCCATAGAAATCCTACAGCTTACCTAAGAACACATCAAACAGTACCGCCAACACCGTCGAAGGTAATATTAAATGCCATTGTGATACACCTTAACCAGCTAGGGAAGATAATTGAGGATTTGTAAGCATTTCTCATAGATGCCTTGATAACTTATGTTACAGGTCGTTTTCAACCATCTAATGGGCAGTTCACATACACAGCAAATGTTGGAGACTCGGTTACCTTAAACGTTGAACTGCTAGCAGTTCCCGCTGATTTGCCATCAGGTACACCCATCTATTGGCAAATAGAATATCGAAAAGGGGTTTAAAAAAAAAGGAATTTGCCCAGCCAGCCCTCCACACACATTTTGATGTTTTAGAAATTGAAACACTTATAATAAAATTTAAAAAAAACTTCAGCCCAGTATGTGCCGAAGAGGATTATTTTGGAAAATGATCTAGAAACGCCTGATTTGCTGATTGACGACTTTGTAGGTGCCTTTCTACCTGGGCCTACTACAGGCTGTATCAAAAAGATTTGTACCGTGGTCTGATCAGTTTTTCAGAATTTCTTTTGATATGTTACGAACCATTTAGACCATTTTGCTTCTATATGCAAAATTATTAAAGTTTCATCTTTTCTAAGAATTTTGATTTACGACAATCGAACATTTTTCTCAGAATTTACAAGCTTTTAAAGGAATATTGGTGTTTTTATCATTTTCATCGAAACGTTAGATCTGAAGCGCACAATTCAAGGTTCCTCCTGACTGCACTCATATATTCACTACTTATAAAGAGTTTGTGCAGTGAACCTATTAAATTTGCGTTGCTGCGAGTAAAACCATGATTACGTCGATCTTCATTTGAATGACAATAGCGGTCAGAAACAACAGCCAATTATCTTCAGATTATCAGATCAATAAGTTGACATAATTCCCTATTTATTAAAATCAAAAATATTGTATTTATCAGAGATTTTATATTTTTAATGCTTTTTTTGAAAATGGAACATATCAGAGTACAAATCATTTTGATACAGCCTGTATGTGTTGAAACAAATGTCTCATAATGTAATGAGTTTCAAATTGGCGGGAAATAATGCTTTGTTTATCTCTCCACATGGTACATAATCCATGCGTACTCGTGCGATTTTATCATACGCCCGCGTGTTATGCGCGTCCACGCTCATCTGTTAATTGCTTTGCTGCTGTAACATATTATATTATATGTAAGGAGACTGGATTATGTATCGATTTTAAAGAAATAAACAACTTAAGGCCAATACGTGCAGCACGAATTCCGTATTCAGGTTTTGTTAACGAAATAGCCAGCCTCATAACCATGATAACTAATTTTAACCAAACAATGCCACCACACAACCGTCGCAGATAATAACCAATTGGGACACACTTTATGATATACCTTATGCAGCACCTTATGCAGCTATAGGCATATAATTAATCATTTGTAATCATTTCTCTTATTTGTCTTGATAAATTGTTACAGGGCGTTTTCAACCATCGAATGGGCAGTTCACGTACACAGCAAGTGTTGGAGACTCGGTTACCTTAGACGTTGAACTGCTAGCAACTCCCGCTGATTTGCTTCCAGGTACACCCATCTATTGGCAAAAACAAGCTGACACACATGACAACTTTGGGTCCGGTTTTAGCACTGATGGTAGAACGACATTGGTCTTCGATTCTGTATCGATATCTGATGCTGGTGTATATGCATCATACTGGTTAGGATATCGAAATGACTTCAGATTCAGTCTCATCAGACTGATTGTAAGAGGTTGGTCCGTTATTCTCTATATTCATGCGTTTCATAATATCTCCGTATTCCAGGCAGACACTGACATGTATTGGATCATTCTTAAATTTGAATGTTAAATGGATAACATGCATACTGTATGGTTTGCAATTTAAACGATAGTAATTGCATGCTGGTGTGTGTGTTCAAGTTCAAGTTCAAGTTTTATTTCACAATACAATTAGGCCATTGGCCCATAATATAACAACATATTAATAATACATATTTTACATCATATCATGCATAGATACATAGGAAAAATAAAGACTTTTAAAAAAATTAAAAAATTACATAACAGTTGACGAATATCTGATGAGTTGGATTAACGTAAACCCAAAGCGGCAAGTATTTAGTACGTAAAGTAGGTGAAAAATTACAAATGAGAACGAAATGAAATTCGTCCTCAATATCTTTATCATCACAAAGAATACAAAGACGATTTTCTCGATCAATATTCTGCCACCTACCCGCTTCAATCATTAATGAATGACTCGAACATCTCAGCCGGCTGAGAGCTTTTCTGTGAGATGTTATTTCCACATTTAATAAATATCTTTCAGGGTTGAGAAGAGTTTTAAATTCTCTGTAGGTACTTAATTTTTCGAGTGTACTTCAGCAAACCATTCTTGACCAGCAACGTCTTTTAATTTTGTGGAGAAAGAAATCAGAATTTTTTTTGAGAACCAATATGATCTTGATTGATCCAAACAATACCAAAACCAAAATTAAAAAGTAAATTTTTAACATGAGAAGCCCAATTAATGTG
The DNA here is from genome assembly GCA_035610835.1 of Ophiura sarsii. NCBI lineage: Eukaryota > Metazoa > Echinodermata > Ophiuroidea > Amphilepidida > Ophiuridae > Ophiura > Ophiura sarsii. The sequence continues at coordinate 53,699,844 of CM069457.1, read as the reverse complement.
ACCATTATTATCAAGAGCATGTAACATTTTATAACATTTGTAAGGGCACCGGTGGTTCGGCATGCGCAATATGTTACACCAATGATTGATACAACGGAAAGCAGTCATTACAAAAAGTGGAAGTCTGCCACATTCACCTATAACTTCAACATTGGTAGTTTTAATGCTAACACCGAGAAATTTCTTGCAAGCTTAAATATGAACTTGTTCAAGTTGTTTGTATGACTTATAACCCCATATCTCAGCTCCATAAAGCAAAACAGGCGATAATGATGCATCGATGGTTTTGAAATAAGGAATGAAAGGAAGACCTCCGACTTTGAATGAAATGCCTCTAATTGCAGCAATAGTTTTTTCACCTTGTTGAGCTAAAATTGTTGTTGCTTTGCCTCATGCGTTACCCGTGGAAAATGTGACACCAATATACTTATACGAACTCACACATTCGATTTCATTTCCATTCAAAAAACCATGTGTGTGTGTAGTTATGTTTAGAGTCTCACCCGTGAGTGAGGGAGATACGAAATACTATTTGTGACCAAACACGAGTAATTGAGGCCCATTGAGGTAAATTTGAATGCTGCGTTATTGATATCATGATAATATGTATAAGTTATGGGACATTTTGGTATCAAAGTCAATGTCATATTTCTAACCAAAGTTACAGATTATTGAAACCACTTTGTCTCAAAGCATCAACTACAAATTGTCACGTTATGGGCGTTTAAGGTTTTGGTTTTGTTAACTAAATACTGGAGTAAATGGAATTATTAAATACCTCAAAATGTAGGGTACCTCTTTATTTATATGAGTTTGAATCATTGGTTGGAATCATGTTGTATCAAAGATCATAAATAAGACTTTTATGAATTTGACTATTTTTGACCATGTCTCACATTTGAGACCTGTCATCACAAAATGAGAGTTAAGTCAGAAAATTAGATTCTGAGGTTTGTCCAGATTCAGAATGCCCAGAAAACAAGCTTTAACATGATATGCAACATGTCATAATTCCTCAATGTATTCCTGATCAAAAATCAAATTGTAAGACAAAAATTCCTTTGTTTTGTATTGTTTTTTTGGCATGTTCATTAGACCAAATCTCCTTATGTACACTGGCGACTTAACGCTCATTTTGTGGTGACAGGTCTCATTTGTACTCTTAAATCAAATTAGCTACTGCCGCATTGTGCCTTTACTACTCATGTTGGGTCACATTTATTTAAGTAGGAACTATTGATACTAGAAAATAACTACGCCTTGCTTTATTTTGTATAGAATGTGTAAAAGGCCGATATAGTCACCCATCATGTTTCGGAATATGTGATAATTGCTACAATGGCGGTATATGTGATGATAAGACTGGAGAATGTGTGTGTCGTCCTGGATTCATAGGACCTAACTGTCTCACAGGTATGTTAAGTTAAGATAATTTTGAAAACGGTAATATCTAAAAATATGTAAGGTACCGCCCCCCCCCCCCCCCCCCCTCCCGTCCCCTACCCTCACACTTCCACGGCTTACCATATCCCAGGTAAGGTAGTATTCTCGTCAACATTAGCGCATGGGATACCAACACGCCCTCCCTAGGTCACTGTAAATGGTGTTTTAGCGCAATCAACAAAGATATAGGGGGTTGTAATCCCCCCCCCCCCCACACACATACTTGTTATTACCTGCAAACGAGGACCAGACGTGGTACTATCCAAACGAGGACACATCGACCTGGACACACACCGACACACCGAGGACCAAAATGGCGGCAAACCACCTACTAGACTGTTTGCTTAGGCCAACAACAAAAATATTTGTGTTGCTTCACAAGCTTAAAATCGGGGAGGTCGGCCGACCGGAAGTACACATCCATGAAAAAATATTCACAGAAACTGCTTGAAAGTATGGAATATCCACATTATATTGTATACTGAATTAAACACAACGATGGAGAGAATGAGACTAAATAAAAACAGGAGTAATTATGTTATACCCTTCACAGAGGTATTCACAGTGCATGATTTTTAAGAACGACATACTACCGATGTTGGTGTGTAGGGTAGGCCTATAATAGAATTATGCCTAAAAACAATATAGCCTACAAGTTGCATTTTCTTTCTCATGCGCGGAGTACAAACCTGAGCTTGTTGTTTGGTTTTCTGGGTTACGTTGGCTTTTACACACATTTATCAACAAGAAAATAGGTAAAAATAGTGTTGAAATATAAATTTTAAAAAAAACCGGCGACATTTTTCATTTTTCGTAATTTTGACCCGGCCGGATGAGGGCAACACAACTCTTTTTTGTGCCTTATCAACCAAGAACTTAGGGGTGTATGGAAGGAGCATCACTAGGATCGCGTTTGCAACATTTTGTACATATCAGGAAACCAATGACGTCATCGGTTGCAGGTGTGTCTACAGTTGGAATGTTAACAAACGGGTGTGTGTCCTCGTTTGCAGGTAATTACAAACGTACACACACCCCTACATTGGAGGACGAGGGTTAAACAAGATATAATAGCAAGCGCTCAATGATGACTAATTCAGAGTTGTGTTAATATTATTGCACGTTATTTATTGTTGATAAAATTGAACGTTACCAAGCTATGATATTTCTGTTCGCACAGCTTGTGGGACGAACAAGTTTGGCTGGAACTGTGAGCACCAGTGTGGAAACGGTACTAATTTCGCTTTTGCTTTAGATGTATGTATTGGCAGTGTATACTGTATGCCAGACCCTGTGGGTTGCAGCTGTATGTCAGGATATATGGGAACAGAATGTTTGCTAGGTAAGTCAATGAATGAGCCTTACTGTCGCATGATGAGTTTCTCATTCATACTTAAAACCCATGAATGACAACAACAAAATGGCATAACAACACCAAGTATGCTGTTTGTTGCTATTTCGTCCTGTGTTCATGGTTTTTATTTGCCAGTCGATAAGTTGTGAACAAAACCATTCCAAATAGCCTTTTCTTGACTAGCCTATCATTTCCTATACATCCAGACGCGCTCCAAATCATCCGGAATAGACTGGAGAAAGATGCTACCCTCCACGAACCGGGCCACGAACGCCCTTGGTAGTCACCGAGGGATGGAGCAGTGGAGCTACTCACCCTCTGTGCCACTTTTACCTACATGATCTGATGATGGGTCTAGAGCAGAAAATGGTTTCGCGATGGGATCTCCAGTCTATCCTTTAGCTTCCATCTTTATGGAATGGTTTGAGAAGCGAGCACTTGATATTGCCCCACACCCACCATCCTTGAGACATTTTACTGCGCTTTCCTTATTTGACCAGTGTGGAGTGTTGATAATTTATTTTATCTTACCCCCCCCCCCCCCCCCCCCCCCCCCACACCTGAATTTGGGGGTCGTGCCCATCTGGCCCAATCAGTCAATAGTTAGGTCACCCAAGCCCTATATGAAAGCTATAAAGATTGTTAAACGGGGTCAGTAGTCACAAACATGCACAAACACAATAGTCGAACGACCTTGCTATTGTCAAAACTCCCTACACAGAGGACTGCAGTGCAAATCTGTACGATGTTCGCCATGTAATGTCTATGGCGCCTAATGGCGGGTTTTATTCTATGGTATGAAGCTATGAAGTTTCCGTGGTCTTCGCTATCTCCAAGCAGATAGAGCAATACGTACACGGAATTTGTTGTAGACGAGGGTTCATTTCATGATTTAGTGAGGTTTAGAATGAGTTAGGATTCCTGTAATTTCGAAGACCACAGATTTTCAAAACGTGAATTTTCCAACATTGTACGACATAAATTTGGTCACAAAACGTGTTTAATACTATACATTTTACCGATCTGCAGATGTTATTGACCCTCCTCTAAAATTGTACCTGATTTTTAGCACGTTTCTCAGTTTTTGAGATGCCCAAATAGACCATTTTCCGAAGCTATATCTAGCAAATATTGCAGTCACTGATACTCCATTGTTTTCTTGCGTATAACAAAATATGACATGCAGCGTGACCTCCCTACTGACTGCAATGGTAAATCCAGCCCTGATCGCAAACCCATAAACACAGATCAATTATACCTTGTAGACTCTTACCATCCTCTTCTACATAAACTTGGGGGTGATTAGAACACTGGTTCCAGGCAGACCGCAGTTGATTATTTAATGAGCTCTCATTCGGATTTTACAAGCTCACGTTTTGGGCTAGATCGCCAGTTTTGCCGTTCGAGATTTGGGCGACTTGGACTTTTCTCACTAGCAGCACCCGAACAAAACCATTGATTATCAGTTATTGACATGTCACACCGATATCAGGCGACAACATGGCGAATCTAGGCCTATAGAGTTCATATTTTTAATTTCAGGATTTCTATGGTCTTTGTTAATTTAATTATCGCCAGTTTATCCGAGTTTATATAATATTGATTAAAGGCTAAAAGTGATGTTTTAAAATGTCATGCTCAGGTAGTACATGCATGAGTAATGGTAATATATTTCAACCTCACTGCCGATTATACATTTTGTGATAACATTTAAAGGTCAAATTTATATATTTAACCATCCGAAATGTTCTTGAAATTTTTCAAGTGGTACGAGACATTTTTGAATAACTATACACATGTAATCGAAAAAAAATCATTTCGCGGTATTTAATAACGTCAATAGGCTTATGACATAAAAAAAAATGGCCGGTATTTTCCTGCCGTGACTAAAAAGCCCTATGTTTACGTCAATAGGCTTATGACCTTCATTCAAATAAGAAGCCCCTAATTGTAAGTGTGTACATCCATTATGGAACGTCGATAGGCTTATGACTAATAAGAAGCTCTATATACCAGGCCTATGTAACACCTTATCTGCCCATTGTTGAGATTTGGTTCAGTATAGCGCACTCTATTAGTCCGTCCCCCGGAAGTTAAGCGTAAACTGTCAATCATTCGTTGTGAATGAATATTCAGCCATGACTATTCATGACCTCACACGATGTGATCGTCGCGATCTAGCGTCTTTCCCAACTGATCTAATTACAATATTCATAAAATGCAAATAACGCCACGCCCCTCCTCTGTCACTGTCAGACGCCGTTACCATAGAAACGCAGTCCCGGTTCCAAACCCTGAAATATCAAACTTCGTCATCCCGCGGAAGACGGACTCCCGTCACTTGAGGCATCGCATGTGTACACATTTACGACAGTGCGCCATTAAATAGCACGCCCTCAAGCCGAACGCGCTCCCTTCCGGAGCAGACTGGTTGTAGGATGTCCTTCTTTAGGTCACATATTCTGGCCTGTAATAGTATTATCTGGTTCTGGAACATCCAGTATATACTGGTACAAACACGGTTTTCGTAGAATTCTCTAATGAATCCATTTGTGTTTGTTTTAGGTTGTCCTGCTAGCAGATTTGGCGCTGGATGTACAGAGGAGTGTAATTGTGCAAGCGAACCATGTGATATATATACTGGGGAATGCACAGGTGCTTGTATGACAGGATGGTCTGGAACCAGCTGTCAAAGTAAGTTGAATAATCATGACAAGAATACTCAATAGTGAGAAACAGCATAAACGAATTTGCAATGTACAACAAAACTGAAACAGTGTAAAGAACCACAATCATGATACCCGAAGGTGTACAGAAGAGCGAGCAGAAATGGATATACAGTATAATAGAAAAGCTCATCCCAGGTGAAAGAGCGAAATAAACACATAACAAGCGGATACTAATAAAGTATGCCTTATAACAACATAATTTTCCAATGATAGAACTCTATAGATAAGTTGAATACTAGCAATGATACATATCCGTTTTAGTTCCAGACATCTGCCCTGCTGGATACTATGGAGATATGTGCCTAGACAAATGTCTCTGTCAGTGTGATCAAGTGACAGGATCTTGCCTAGAGGCAGCAGAATGTCTAAGAGGATATTATGGTGCAGTCTGTAACATAACTTGCAATTGTCTCAATGCTGCAGCATGTGATAGAGAGACTGGTAAATGTGAGGCAGACAACACTACCGGATTGAGTTTGTGTCAACCTGGATATGTTTCAGATACTAGGGTTAACCTAGACAACTGCCAATTGGGTGAGTGATCGGTCAATAAATGCGTTTGTCTTGTACGAACACTGATGTTGATGTAAATACTGGCATGATCCCGTAAGAGGGGTGCTATTGTGAGCAACATTTGCGAACGTGTATTTCTTGTTCTCCTTTTTTTTAAAAACAAAACATATGCATGTATCGACCTATATCATACACGACAATACACATCAAACGTTACAGTTTGTGCATACTTGTAATCTCTTTAATAACGAATAAAATATGGTAACAAGTTGTATATCACCCGTAGTAAAAATCGCACACACGGAGTGTAATAAGACACTTTTTAACTACTATAGTTCAATCAGTTATAAATTGGCGAGACATATTCGTTTTTATTAATCCGCGAGTAAAGGCGATCCAAGCGTATAAGCGCGATGTTGACATACACAAGCGTCACGCTTACAATTACACTGCTTCATTGCGAACCATATTGCGACATGCGAGCTTTTTGCGCGCGACGCTCTTCTGAATTCACTTGTTGCAGGACACAGGTTTCGCCAATTTGGAAAGGACTGAACTATAAGAGTGTATGAATGTACGACAATTAATAGTTACCATTGCAAAATTAAGAGTCACATTGGCAATTATTTCAAAATGCAAATAAGAACAATATTTAACGAATTTAGCATTCAGATATGTGTTAAAAACAAACGATCAAACATAGTACTTGTATATAATATTGAATAGCTTTGAGGATGATACAAGACTAGTGTTATAGCGAATGCGATATATTATTGTATCACTTAAAAATTAGACATTGACTATTATTATTATTATTATTATTATTATTATTTATATAACAGACTGTTTTGATAAAATCTAAATAAGTTAGCCCGAACGGAACTGACCTTCTCTGCACATATACTCACGCGCACATCTTCTGCGCCGCACCAAAAATATTGGTCGGCAATATTTTTTTGAATATTGGACGCAACTCCGGGAACTTGGTGCACAATATTCAATACCCAATTTCATTTTGTACCGTTTTGAAGGCCAATGTAAATAATAATACCTACTATTGGCAGGGTTTCTTTTATGTCTTAACTCTTTTTTGATTTACTAATATCTTCGATTTTTTTCTTCTAAAACCATTGCAACTAAATGGCATAGATAGTAACACAAATATTTATTCTGAACCAAATTGTGATTTAAATTGAAATGATATTTACGAGCCAATCATCATTGAAAGTTCTTTCTATTGCATAGTACATCTGTATTTAATTGAAAAACATTACAAAATATCTCAAACTTTCATCGTATAGGCCTATAATAACATAACAGTTTGTTCAATGTATACAACTTAATAATACGATGGACAAGTGGGAATTTTATCCTATAATTAAAGGATGTATCCAGTAAGCACAACATTGTGCATTGTTAAAACACTTATTATGGAACCCAATCGCGTAGATATATAGAAGAAGAAAAACATACTTATAGTAAAAACGAATAAAAACCAGCAGCTCTCAACATACAATATTTTAAAAATTCGCGGTAATCGATATTCCCAGTATCAATGACGTCATGATAATTGGTGATCGAATTTGCGCAAATGCATTGTATTACTTTGACTTCATTGATACCGAGAATTTCGATCACCGCGAATGTTTAAAAATTGCATGTTGAGAGATGACATGTTTTTGTTTTTATGATAAGAATGATGCTTTGTTTTATATAATGACGCGATTTGGGCTAGATAATTATTTTTCTAACGTATAAAGCACAATAATGTGCTTGCTGGACACCTCCTTTAAAATGTGTTACTGTGATGATGGTAGCATTCAGCATAACGTTATTCTAAACCCTAAAATCAACAGTATAAAACTATAATGTATTAGTGCGGGTTTATACATCGAGTGACATCGAAGTCGTTATGATTCACTTTAGAAACATATACCGCTTATTTCTACACTTCAAGTGCAGGGGTGTGTGGGGGTTGGGGGTCCAACGTACCAACCTTCAGTTTTTCGCGAATTCTACAACCATCGCGTACTCTTTTCGACCGTTTTTTGTTGTTTGTTCCCTATAAAAGGTACACATTTTGAACAAAATTGCATTCGAAAATTGGTTTTCTTCACCAATTGTCACTTATAGCCACGGGTGGGAAATACCTTGGTCAATCCAGTGTTAACATGGTGCATTACGATTCCATCCTCTAAACATTTTGAGACTTTCTTTGGAAGCTTTTCGAGGGTAACCAAACTTCTCCTTCCTACACCATTTCTCAGACTTATTTCACACAACCTGTATGTTGCCAGGTACTTGCTACCCTATCATCGCTCTCTCAAGCATGGCCCAAAGCTGTAGGCTTGATATGGTGTTACTTTTGAAAGCGGGTGTGTTAAAAATTCAAATTTGAACTTCAATTTGTCAGAAGAACTAGTAGTATTTTAAATGTTGTAAAATCAAAAGTTCAAATTTCGAGAAAAAAAGTCACAATATATCATCCCTAGAGCAGATTTTATTTTTACAATTAGCCCAAATGTGGCTAAAGTCACTACGTATGGCAAGTCATCAAGTCATGTAGCAAGATTGTAGACTGCCTTGGCCATCCTCAAGGTCCCCCATGAATGCGGTCAATGGTGTTGGACCGAGCCCAACACGCGAAGTTCTTGTATAAGAAATTCAATGTTTGAACTTCAATTTGATACGATATAGAGCAGATTTAAGATTAATAATTAACCCAATGGGGGCTAAAGGTCGACACATGTGACAAGGTACATCGCCGGATCGACTGCCTAATACTAGCTTCGTGGCCAGTTCAACCTGTCAGAAAATATCAAACTCGAGCTCAAGCTATACAGGTAACGGGAACGTAAGGCCAAATAAAGAATAAGGTCTGTCTCAGAAACATTGTGCAAAAAAAGCTAAGTGCTGTCCTTTTTTTTCTTCTTTTTTGTTGTTGTTGAAAATAGGCTATGATGTATGCTTTTTTCTTTCTTTTTTTGTTGTTGCTTATCCAAGCTTACGGAGAACTTTTTTAAACTTTAAAAAACAAACACAAAAAAACCAAACAAAAAAACCTATTTATTCTTTTTTTAGCCCCCAGCGCATAGACCTACGCGCCGTAGCTCATTTCACATACCAATGCGGGCGGGCTTCTGAGACAGACCTTCTTTGATTGGCCTAATGGACATTTTATTTTTTAAATGTACTAAATGTGTTTTCAAAATTTCAAAATGTACTAAGCCAATAGACATTAATGGGTAGTTATGTTAATAATAATAATAAAATAATAAAAGGGTATTTATAATGCGCCTCACGTTGTGAACACAACCCCGAGGCGCATAAAATATATGTATGCAAAAATATAAGAACATAATAAGGAAGCTCAACAAATACAACGACAACAACTTATCATACAAATATAAATAAGTAATCATTAAAAAACACAGTACATTAACACAATGAAATATAATGTACAATACATGAGAGTATTATACAAACACAGTCTACAATGCACAATTCATAAATTAAAAAGATATGTCTTCAATGACGTTGTGAAGGATTGCACTGATGTAGCACGTCGCGGACATGTTCGGGAAGAGCATGCCATTCCTTTGGTGCAGCGATGAAAAAAGCTCTACTGCCATAAGTCCGTTTAGCAGATCTGGCCGCACGTGGTACTTGAAGGAGCCCTTTGGATCTTGATCTTAAAGTCCGTGAAGGATGATAGTGTGATGAGTTGTTTGATGTATGTAGGTGCAAGATTGTGCAAGGACTTATATACAACAAGGAGAAGTTTAAAAATAATTCGCTTTCTGATTGGCAACCAATGTAAATCCTTTAAAATTGGCGTCACATGGTCCCATCTTCTGGCACCGGTAACCAGGCGTGCAGCCGAGTTTTGTATGCGTTGGAGCTTTAAAATGTCTGTATCCGGGAGTCCATAAAGAAGACAATTGCAACTGTCCAATCGCGATGAAATGAAAGCGTGAACTAAACGCTCGGTTGTAGAACGATCGAGGTACTTGCGCAATTGACCGAGAGTCCGTAAAGAAATAAGGGCCATGCGACACACATTTTTAATGTGATCTGACATCATGAGCTGGCCATCAATAAATACACCAATATCTCTTACACCATCCACAGGTCTGATATTCGAGTTCCCGATTTTGACACTTGGAATAGCTCTGTCATTATGAAAACGTGATCTGATGTATACAATCTCAGTCTTTGCATCGTTTATTTTGAGTTTGTTTGACGTTGCCCAAGATCTGATTTCAGTAACACAATATTCGATTGATGCTATGGCCTCAGCCTGTTAATGCATTTCTCATAGTTATTCCAAATATGGTGATGAAATTCAATACTGTTGTTGACATTTTTGAAACATTTGTGACATTTTGGAATATCGTCGGCAGACTCCTACCACGTGGAAAGCACCAATCACAAGCAGCAAGAACAATTAAAATGACGATCAGCTTAAAACATGATGTAACTTATTCTCATTGGCCTTTTTTATTTGCTATGGTTGTATTTTTGTGTTTGCCATCATTTTACAGAACTTCCTAAATTGAGTAGTGCTCCAATAGCAATAGACATCGGTGCTGCATCAGTGACATTACAATGGAATGCATGGGGTACAAATCCTTCAGACACTGGAGATGGACCTGTTGTTGCATACAACATATATCAACGTTCAAGCTCTGAACGAATACTTGTAGGAAGTGTACAAGCGACTGAAGCAATAGGAAATATGTTTTCATTTGATGTTGAGGCATTGAATTCAAGTACATTCTATGAATTTTATGTGACATGTGCAAGGGAAGGTATAGGGGGAGAAGGTATACAAAGTGATATACTTACACTCACAACTCTGCCATCTTATACTACCAGTATTCCAACAACACACATGAACATATCAAGTACCACTGCTCCTGAAACACAAACAGCTACCGTTGTTCCAATAACAGGTTCAGTGGTAACATCTCCAGGAATGGACATCACTGAATCGGAAGAAGTAACTAGGCCTACTACACCAGTACAAATTGAAGGTAAGTATTCATTTTGAAGGAAATTATATAAATGTATCAGATATTATGTATATCGTCCTTCGTTTGTCTTTTCGTCATGCCTTTGTGGTTATGCTGTACAACGTGTCCGAGAATGATGTATACCATTTTGTCAAAAAAAACCCCAAAAACATATAAAAACAACATTGCATGTCAATTATAATACCTGCAACAGCTGTAATAGTCTGGGAACATGTATTACTAACCCTTTTAAAATATATTTATTCGATATGGCATGCAATTAGTGAAAACGGTGAAAACTTGTTTTCCACTGTTTCAATTGATAAATCTCAACCATAATTCAAAGCTGCCGCTTATGAAAATATGAAGAATAATTCATTAGTATATTACCAGTGCAGTCATCTTCGGAGCCTCTGATCTACTTAGGTAGTTAAAATGACTCCTTGCCAGGGTTCAACTATGCACCAACTGAAAAAGGGTTAAATATGACACTTCTCCAGTTAAGTGTGTATTTATTATGATTTGTAAGTTAATACTAGCCTGTTTTTGTCTGTTGTTATTAAAATCATAACAACTCAGTGAGCCCTCATTAGACACGTGTTGTGCAGTTGTGCTATATCAATTTAATCAACAATCATGAAAATGGCAAGTACTGCTGCTGCACATGTGGAACACCCAAGCAACTGCAACGTCACCAGAAAAGAATTATTATGATTGAAGTAGGGACACTAACTGGCGTATGTATTCATAAGGCCTAAACACATGAATTAAGTAATAAACATCACAGCACGTTGTTTTAATTTACATCAACTGCATTATATTGTAGGAAACAATATTGTATTTGGGAAAAAATGTTGTATTAATCATTTGTGTGTAGTTTTCATCAAATAACATACATTTTAGAGTGCCAAACCTTATACATTTGATAAATGCATCAACAGCACGTTATTTTTTATCTTCTTTATTTCTTAGTTTTTATGTGTGTTTGTAATCAAAATCAATACATATTAATATCAGGAGTAAGATTAAACTGTATTTTTAAATTTTATGTTATCATTAACCGTCTGAAAGCAAATTTAAATGTTAACGTATACTTGATGTAAACGAAAACTGCAGGGCCCTCGTTCACGCTAATGTGCAACATTTGCGATTGTGAAGAAAAAAAAGTTGTTTGGGAGGGTATTGGGCCCCATTTTATAAACTTTTCACTTCCACCCCGGATGGTGGTCATCAAACTCAAAAACTAGAGGGATATTGAGCCCATGGCCCGCTGACTATTTTGTACAGTAAAAATCGCTATTTGATAAACCAGTATACCTATATTTCCCATCTTAACTCTCCTTGCCCGCAAATTCGGTTACTGGCCTAAAATTATATTCTTTATATATCATAATTCCATTGGTCGCTTTTAAAGAACGACCCATCATGTATTATTTGGGCAACTTTGACCACTATTTTATCATAATTGTGGTGGCCGCTTAATTTTGAAAGAAAACATTTAAACCATTTAGGCCTTTACCTATATTTCTCCATCTTAACTCCAGTATCGTAATTCCCGGGGTCAGTGCCCCTTGAATGGGAAGGCCAGCTCAAACTATTGGGCTAACAAAAAAATGGAAGGGAAGAAGAAAGGGGAGAGAGAAAGAAAAAAGGGAAAGGGGTGGAGGAAAGGAAGAAGAGGAAGAAAGAGAGAGAAGGGAAAGAAAAGAAAGGGAGAAGAGGAGGATAAAAAGGGAAGGAAAGGGAAAAGGAAAGAGAAAACGAAGGGTAGGAAGGAAAGAGGGGAAGGAAAAGAATAGTGTATATAGTTGATAAGAAAGGGGAAATAAATAAGTAGAAAGAGGGAAAATCGAAAAGAAACTTGGAGAAGAGATGATATTTAACCAGCTAAACATTGTATGTGTACGCGTGCTCGCGACTTTTATGAAGGTAATCATAGGACCGGGAAAGGGATCGCCCCCCCCCCCCCCCCCCCCCCCTTTGACTTTGGGTGAATTGCGCCACTAAGGGTTTGACTTAATTCCAAATCCCCGTCTAAAGGACAATTTTCCCCTTGCCGAGACGAGTAACCATCCTATAGGTTGTGTAAGATATTGACAGTAAACTTTGACAAACCGTCCAGCTGTGTACAGTGGCGTGTCCAGGGGGTGGCCCAGCAGGCCATGCCCCCCCCCCCCCACCCCCATTGAAAAAAGAGTCAAAAAAAAGGAAAAGGAGGTAGAGGAGAAGGAGGAAGAGGAGAAGGAGGAAGAGGAGAAGGAGGAGAAAGAGTTAGGGGAGGAGGAAGGGTAGGGACATATGCGGCAAAAGGGGTGGGGGTTACGGGGTCACGTTCCCATATTTTTAATGTGAGGGATATTAAAAACGTTATACTAGACCTTTTTAATGTTAAAATGCCAATTTTTGCGCGCTTTGCACGTATTAGTTTTAATGTTTCAATATTCAAGCTTAACAAGACTCGGCTTCAGGAACGTATTTTCTGGACCATTTTAGTTCAAAAACTGTTTTTTTTTTGCTCGATTCGCGCTCACTTTTTCAACAGGTTTCAACATTATAATGGGTCTCAAAACACACCAAATATTCTAAACATTGTGTTTGGACGTTAAAAACGTCATACTGGACCATTTAAGTGTTAGAAATGTCAGATTGGGCGTACATCGCGCGCATTAGTTTGAATGTTTCATTATTCAAGCTTAACAAGATGGCATTGCAGGACAGTTTCCCATGACCATTTCAGTTCAAAAACTGAAAAATTTTGCGCACTGCGCGCGCATATTTTCTACAGATTTTAACATTATAATAGTCCTCACACCATGTCAAATATTCTAAAATATTTTGTTGGGAACGTTAAAAACGTCATACTGGACCAATTTAAGTGTTAGAAATGTCAATTTTTACGTACTTCGCGCATTAGTTTCAATGTTTCATTATAAAAGCTTGACAAGATGGCTTCAGGACAGTTTTCCATGACCATTTTAGTTCAAAAAGTCAAAAACTTTGAATATTTTATGAACGTTTAAACATTATATTAGCCCTCAGACCCACCAAATATTCTAAATACGTGGGGGACGTTAAAAACATCATACTGGACCAAAGTTTTAATACAAAAACCACATCAAAAATTCTAAATATTAGGCCTATGTGGAGAACGTTATTATCATAATGGACCCGAGTGTTAGAAACGCAATTGTTCCGCGCTTTGCGCGCGCATTAATTTTAATATTTCAATATTTAAGCTTAACAAGGTGGCTTTTTTCTAGTTATAACTCCGCGAGCATATTTTCTACACGTTTTATCATCATAATGATCCTCAAACCATACCAAATTTTATAAATATTATGTGGGGGACGTTAAAAACATCATACTGACCATTTAAGTGTTAGAAATGCCAATTTTTGCCGTATTAATTTCAATATTTTAGTATTTAAGCTTAACAAGGTGGCTTCAAGACATTTTTCCATGAATAATTTTAGTTCAAAAACTCAAAAAAATTGTGCGCTCCGCGCGAAATACAGGTTTTAAATGAAATTTTGTGCACGCTCCGCGCGCGTATTGGTTTCAATATTTCATTATTTAAGTTTATTTAGGTTTTAACATTATTATGACCCTCAAACAACACCAAAAAGTCCCGTTGTTTCTGTCTGACACTATTTAGTATTTATGGTCTGACTCACCCTGTATTCATATCGAAATACCTTATTGGTGTATTCATTCATGATTCACGTAAATACTAAACAAACTGCATGGGCGAAAATAACATATCACCCGCTTACCGATATGACACGGCTGGTTGGTTTTAATCTAAATGAGTTTTATTGTCACTAAGGGCAAAGATGACGGAATTTCAATGGAGTTACCTTTGAACCTTTTAGAGTTTTAGACATTTCAATAGACGTTTATACCTCATAAAGATCATGACATACCTAGTTTTGTAAAGGGAACATTAGCCTCCTTTTCTTCGCTATAACTATACTATTTTTGAATTAACAGAAATATATATCTATATGCAGTATTGTAATGGAAATACCCACATGACTGTCAACCCGATCATGTGTGTCGCAGCTCTATTAATAATATTGTGTGTACTGATCATAAAGGGTTCAACAAAAGAAAGTATACCACTTTGTTTATGTCATTTTGAGTGATTTTCACTTTGTTTTTGTCCAAACAGGCTAGATAGGCATTTGGATGAATCTTTTAGGCATAATTTGATACCAAATTTGCCCCCTAACAACAAAGATAAACCATGATTAGCACCATTTAAAGGAAAATATCCCATTTTCAAAAGTCGCATTTCCAATACACAGCACGAGAAGAAAGGGCCAATTGTTAACACATACATCTGCCGTATTTATCCCGTACTGATCACCGCGCATATCCCTCAATGCGCGGGCTAATTCAAATGTAAACTGATGCATGGGTGAAGGATTTGAATGTAAAGGAATGTTATGGATGGGTAGAACATTGACAGATTAACCAAATCTTCTCGTACTGTGTATTGGAAATGTGACTTTTGAAAATGGGATATTTTCCTTTAAATGGCGCTAATCATGGTTTATCTTGGTTGTTCGGGGGCAAATTTGGTATCAAATTATGCCTAAAAGAGTCATCTAAATGCCTATCTAACCTGTTTGGTCAAAAACAAATTGTAACTTACTCAAAATGAAATAAACAAAGTGGTATACTTTCTTTTGTTGAACCCTTTAGAATATATTAGTATGGGCATGGCAGCAGGCCACCCCCCCCCCCCCCCCCCCCCCATTGACAAAATGGTAAAAAAACGAGGAAGGGTAGGGGAATAGGGGGGGGGGGGGGTTACGGGATCATGTCCCCATAATGTTGACATGTTATACTGGACTTTTTAGTGTTAAAAATGCAAATGTGTACCATGTATTTGCTTCAATGTTTCATTAACAAGACGGCTTCAGGAAAGTTTTCCCATGACCATTTTAGTTCAAAAAATATGCTAAATCTTTGCCATAAAAATGCCTTAAACAAAGAAGTTTGAATGTGCGCATTTTGTGATTGGATTGTACTCCTGTTACCTACTAGTAATTACCTATATGCAGGAATAATTGTTTTTTAGATAGTAGGTATGTGAGAAAAAGCCAAAATTACTGCTTCAGAATGCTGAATGTTTGCCTTAAAAATGCCGAAAACCCATGAGCTTCGCCCCTGGAACCCACCAGGGGACCCCACCCTCGTGTAGCACCACTCGGTTTGCTCACTCCGCTTACCAGGATATAATATTTGCTACCCCCCCCCCCCCCCCCCCAACACCCCCCAACACCATCAAAACAGTCCTGGACCAACGTGCCAAGTCATAGCCTCCTGTCTGCGAGAAAGCCTAGATTTACGCATTTTTACCTTGCTCGGTTTTCACAATTTGTCTTATTAATCCAAGTTCTAAAAATATCAATGATCAACTATTCAACTATCTGTTATCAACATCCCCCTCTGATTAGAGATATGTCTGACTGCGCCCTCAGTTAGGGTAAAAACCGGGATTTCTACATTTTTACAATTGTTTTACATAAACAAATTTACAGCTGTAAGGATTTAGAAAAATCAGCCGTCTTTGTGCAATAAAACGTAGTTTCAAAATAGTCAATCCCCGACTCGGACAGCATTTTATGGTAAACAACGTTACGCTATTTTTCTTTTCGATTCAAATAACAAACGATATTACATAAAAGTAAATAAGTTTTAAATATTTCTTAGTACCCCTTTAACCGATTTTAGTAGGGTGCGTGTGATAGACTGAAGCTGTATATGTATCCAGGGTATATAATGTATCAGTATGACTGGAGAAGGGGGATTGATGAAGGGGGGAGGGTGTAAAGAGATTCTCAAGCAGAGCTAGCCAAGACAAGAGAATGCCAAAGTATTCGAAGAATATAGATTAAATGGTCTGGATTTGATCGCTGAAAAACTATGAAGAAAGTGCAAATGATCAAATACATGTCTGGCCACAAGTTAAATTCCTACACTGGAAACATGTCATTTTACTTGATATAATTAGTTATTAATGGGGTCTTTGTTAACAAATAAAAACTGAGAGACTGGTCATGCACGTATTCGAAAGTCATGACAAATTACTTCATTCAAATATTGTTTTGATTTTGATTCACTCGGGTGTTGACAAATTTGATTTTCTTTGATTTATCATGCTACCTGCCGTATCATTTTTTCACATTTTTGTACCTTAATAGTTTTGACCTATAGCTGTCGAATTTCATCGATATATTTTAGATGCATAATTCATATATTTATAATGATATAATTATGTCTTATATATTATATTTATAGATCTTACACCAGAGTCCTCTGTTGAATCTGGACTCTCACTGATTATAGTCAGCGTATTAGGCGTATTGTTCGTCCTCATTTTGATATTTTGTTTGTGTCTATATGCGTGGAGGTATCAAAAGAAGAAATTAGCGCTAATGAATGGATTCGGATATCAACACAATGATATACAACTATTGGGAATTCCTACCGAAGAAGGTATGTTCCATTTTTAAGCATGAATCACTAACCACAGTGTAACCAGATGTTTAAGCAAACCACATCGTGTGAAAAAACCGTTGTGTGATAGTTTTTCAAGATTTATTTTTATTTTTATTTTTATTTTTTTTATAAATAATAATGCACTTATCAATTTCAGCCCCTGCCCGGGGGACCTGGGGATAGCGGGGATTAGGGCCGGGACGTACAAATTGCCGATGTGACGTCCCGGGTACAGTCGTGTACGGTCCCCGCAGGGCGGGGCACCAATTTGTGTACGCCCCCGCTACAGTCCGGCCCCCATGGCCCCTGGGCCGGGACGCGATTAACCGTACACACTTACTGTATAAATGTATTGCTGTACAATGTACATGTGCTAAGCGCTTTACTCCGTTAGGTATCAAATGTTGTTTACGATAACGAACATCGCGGCCGGGACAAACGTGTACGACGGCGTACAGTCCCGGCCCCACATAACCGGGACAAAGTGTACGACGGCTTACAGTCCCGGCCCCCCCCCCCCCCCATAGCCGGGACGCGATCTTTATTACCGTAAACAACATTTAATACCTGACGGAGTAAAGCGCATAGCACATGTACATTGTACAGCAATACATTTAAACAGTGAGTGAGTACGGTTAATACATTCGCAACCGGGACATAGTGTACGCCCCGGCTACAGACAGCCGGGCCAATATTAGCAAATCGTTATCATGTACACTTCTAGAGCTCATTCCATTGTTCATTATCCATTGTTGTTAACGTCGATTATATCTACGAATGCACTGCCGGAAGTCTCAATCGTGCAATGTCAACATAATCGCTACCCTTTCTAATGTTGACCCATGCAATATCTGAAAGCTTTGTCATATAATGCACGTTGCGAGGGGCAACCGATTATGTTGACATTGCACGCTTGAGACTTCCGGTAGTGCTTTCGTAGATATCGACGTTAACAAACAATGGACATTGATATGACCAATAAAGCTGTGGAAATAGAAACAACGATTCACATAGTTAAGGAGTTAACAGGTTAAGATTGATGAATACTAAGGATTAACGAATCAGTTACTGTTGTCAAGTTGTACTTTACAGGTAGTCGTTCAATTGCATTTTAATCGATTAACTTATACGATTAAATTACACTATGATTGATCATGGCATCTAACACCTCAGTGGAATGACAGATTATCAATCCCTTTGACAAAAATGTATAAATGACAATGATACGATGTTTTGTGTTCTGTATAATTGTATTTCACACGATTAAAACATAATATAAAAGTAGAGTAGTTTATCGTCCCCTGCGCATCCCTTTCAGGAATTATGTAATGTATCTTTATTTTCGTTATTTCTACCATCACTTTTTTCATGACATCTTGGTAATAGATTTAATCCAATGAGCCTTTTAAAGCAGATTTTGTGTTAACCAATCCCAAAAAACTATGAAATAAAAAGGCCTTGTCCTCCTCAAGTTACACAACCCATCAGGCAATACCATGCCGGTAATAGTGATTTCGCATTGATTTTTGGGTTTTTTTTGTTCCAAAAGTGCCCTCATCCTCCTTATTTTCAAAAGATAGGACGAGAAACTAGGTGTTTTTGTATTTGGCCTTACCATGAGAAAGACATTATCTTTCTATTGTGCCAAAATTATCGTCATCTTAAAATTCTTAATTTTAACATTTTGAAACAAACAGGTATTTTATAAACCATCAAAGCAAATGGTATAGGAGCAGTCCCGCAAGCACAATGCTAGACAAATAATTATCGATCCAAAATCACGTAGTGATACAGGGTGTATAAAAAAACAACTTTTTCAAAACCACTGGACCATGCCCAACTCACCGTCAACGCAAAGCCCAATTAATAATGATCATATCTTCTGAAAATCTGAGATTAATCCAATGAAGAATAAGACCGCTAGAATAAGTTGCGTACAAAAAAATAGTCTGTACAATAGGATTTACACATACAAACCATACATTTGAATACTTTGCATTCAAAAATATTGTAAATCATCTATATATAAACAATAGCAAATATTAGTTTGGTATTCCCCTTAATTCTGGCTAAAATCATTAATAGCTACATAATTCATTAATATGATTCATGAATATTTCTGTGCAATGTTCAATTTAGCTTATTGTTCTCATGAGAAAGCCTCAGCATGTAGGAAAGTTGTGGTAGGAAAGCACCAATCATGTCAGTAGTGTGTTTATATCATTGACAGAGAAGGACATATATACTTGTGGGATTTGTAAAGTCAATTTAAATTGTTACCATACGCATGATAAAAAAAATCAGCATGAGAAGAATACAAATAATTTCCCTTTTAGCCTATTTAAATATGTAATCTTCCACTGTCACGTTACTCTACTTTTATTGTGTGAATTACCATTGATACACACTACACAAATTGGGTTGACTTGTCTAATTAGTCACACTTTCCGTTATTGATGGATTTCACCCTTTTTCAGGATTTTAACTTTATACGTTGTACTTGACAATGAAATCAAATTGGCCATGGTTCAGTGGTTTCAATAAGGATTAAATTAATCCTTGCTGAAAGAGAGTCCTGGTGGCGTTTTTTGATACACCCTGCATATTCAAATTACATTCCTTTAAATTACACATAAACAGTTGCAGACTATACTGATTTCCATCCTTTACTTCCTGGAATTGCATTGAAGAGATCCGACACTAAATGTGGCTATATTTAATACACAGTCATTAATTAATTTTCTTCATTAAAATGGCGTGCTTGTGCATTTGATTATGGCTCTACTTTATCAGTATGAGAAGAATTACTTTTCAGATATGAACGGTGAAATTGTGGAAAGTGTACTTCTGCTGAAGAGGTACTTGCCCTCCTTGCTGCTGCGGAATAACAACGTTCTGTGGTTGTGGCTGAGCTGCTCTTGGATTCTCTTGTATGTTGGTATTTGGTCATTTATGTGACTTTCCTGATATTTAGGTCTTGCTGATGCCGATGACACGGCTGTAGATTGTGTTGCTGATGCGGTTTTCAAACGTTTTGTCGAGCCTGAAATGGAAATATTTGTGCTATTAAACCACATATCTTATGACAATTGTGGAATATTTCGTTAAATTTGAATAACAAATGACACCGGTTCGTTAATGATATACAACGTTGAACTTTGCAATTTTGAGAGAAAAATTAAAAATACTAGTTCAAATGAACATAAAGATAATGTGTTTTGTAAGAGGTAGCATTTATTAGCTGTGTCAACTAAATTAATTTACATTTTTCCTTTTTCAAGTATTAACTAAACACAACGGTAATAGTAAGAAATCACAGTAAAATCATTCTGTCAATATGTTAATCTAGTATTCAAAATACCCCACCCCCCCAAAAACACAACAACAACCAACCACACCAATCAACTAACCAATATACAAACATTAATATACTAACACACATACCAAAAAACAAAAACAAACAAACAATCAAACGATTACATTCATGCTCACCTTGAATTATATACATTACACAGTCCTCCTTGCTGCTGCGGAATAATAACATTCTGTGGTTGTGGCTGAGCTGCTCTTGGATTCTCTTGTACTGTATGTTGGTAATGGTCATTGATGTGACTTTGGTTCCTGCATTTTAGGTCTTGCTGATGCCGATGACACGGAACTTTGCTGGCTTTCTGTTTGGTGCTTGTATTAACCTTATACTGATCGGAGTTAATGCGCCGTAACCGCTAACTTCGTTAATGATTTTCTCTGGTACGTCGCCTCGGAACATTCTTGTGATGGTTTCTCCTCAAACTGTGTACGGTATAGTAGCCTGACGAGCCAGCGTCAGCACACAACTTCTCTGTCACGTTGGCGATGGTATTCTCCCAACAGGTCTCTTACTGTGCCACACTTGATCGATAATGTTGTTTTCTTTACTAGAGTTCGATCTAAAAGAGCATGAGTACTTGTTTTTTTACACAAACCTATACATATGGATTACATCCATGGCCCTACTTAATACCAGTTTTATCCGTGGTCATGCATATCCAACTTCCAATTCAAGTTTGTCGATATGTTTTCCACTCGGTCATTGATCCCAGTTTTGACAGCTCACAACCTAAATCGTATACAGGCTAATTGAAACCCTTCCATGCGTATTCAGCAGTATCTTATGCTACACATCATAAGCGGTGTTTCTAAAATACGGAAATTTAACTAATATTTTCGTTGGAAATTATGTTTTTTAATCTCAATTTTAACATTTTAGAGCAGGTTCTGGTACGCGTCGCGAAGTGTATGATAGATAATAATAAGGATAATATTCGTGCACCCGCCCTCTCGCGCCTATCGGCGCTCGAGGGCTGGTGCACTCATGCAAGGCCTCGAGCGATTATCAAGACGAATGCACAGTAGCTCATCAATTATCCTTATCATACACGGTTCACTGCGAGCATTTTCATGATTTACCGTTCACACGTTAAGTATATTATATGGATCATGTGGATAGTTTACTCAGCTCAAGAACAAAACTTACCAGAGGCCTAAAACTAGAAATAATGTTGGCATGATCTACAGGCTGTCCCAAGATGATTAGTACCCATCGATGCCCAAAGTTCATTAATTGTTGTCATCATCAAAATCAATGGGATTAGGTCCATTATTTTTT
Source organism: Ophiura sarsii (assembly GCA_035610835.1). Lineage (NCBI taxonomy): Eukaryota > Metazoa > Echinodermata > Ophiuroidea > Amphilepidida > Ophiuridae > Ophiura > Ophiura sarsii. The sequence goes on along the minus strand of CM069457.1, from coordinate 53,677,632 downwards.
CATCATCTTTGTCATACTGCACTCTTTCAGAATTTTAGATCATGAATATCGGATTTATTAAACTCAAGATACAAGACGGGGTGATTTTACCTTTTTGACAAAGTGCTAAAAAATGTGTGTGTTATTACAGCTTGTTTAAAAGAAACTCGTGTATTTTCATAATCTCTTGTCTACTAATATAATTTTATGCGTCTTTCTGTTGTAACTTTTATTAGTTATGGGTGTTCAAATCATTATTAATCCTTCTCTTTATTTCAGTTTAAAGGGTAAAAGAAGTTCGTCACACTTGAGTGACCCCATGCATTGTTTTATTTGACAAGTGTTTAGGGACTTCTAAATGTAGTGGTATGTGGTGATTATCAGTGGCTTAGATCTCATTTTCACATCGGCTGCACGCCCCGGCTGCACGCCCCGGCTGCACGCCCCGGCTGCACGCCCCGGCTGCACGCCCCGGCTGCACGCCCCGGCTGCACGCCCCGGCTGCACGCCCCGTCCAAAAGGATCATCAAGCAATCCCTATCGCCAGCAAGCATGCATAGGTAGTTGTATGAATCCATCAATGACCTTATTGATCAGATATCCTTTATATTACTTACTTAATTGATTGGGGTCATTATGGTATCACTCGCGGTCTGTAGATGATCACCTGGGTTAATTAAATGATCACTCGGGGTCATTAACTGATCCTTTTCGATCATTGAATGGTCATTTGGGTTCATAGAATGATCACCTGGGGGTAAGTAAGCGAACGTCCGGGTTATAATATGATTGATTGGGGGTCATTACGCTATCACCTAGGGTAATTATATTATCAAATGGTGTAATGAAATGATCACTCAGGATCGTATTGGGTCATTGAACAGTCACTGTGTGTCAATGGTCACAAGGGATATCAAATTATCACTTAGATCGAGTCAATAAATATCCACTTAGGGTCATAAATTCATTCCCTGCTGTTATTAGATGACAGTTTGGACGGCTTGAGTAATCACATGATGGATTGGGGCCATAACATATCATTTGGTGTCATTGGTCCATTTGAGTCATTACACGATCCATTTGAGTCATCACACGATCGATTTGAGTCATTACACGATCCATTTGAGTCATTACATGGTCAATTAGGGTCATTGAATGATCACCTGTGGTTATTAAGCGACCATCCGGGTCATTAAATGATTGCTTGGTGTCATAAACCTATCACCTAGGGTCATTAAATGATCACCCGGGGTAATGAAATGATCACTCAGGATCACATGGAGTCATTAAACAATCCCTTTGTGTCAATGGTCACTTAGATTTATTACAAATGTCACTTGGATCGAGTCAATTAATGGTCATATAAGGTGTGTGTTAGATGACGGCTCCGGTCATTAAATGGTGAGATGGCGTCATTAAATTATCACTCAAGGTTATTCAATGATTCACTTTTTCGGCGACCATCTTGCACATTCTAAAATCTTGAAAATATTACGTTTTATCATAGAAATATAATAAATGCTGTTTCATTAGCTTTTGCGGTATAGGTATTACAGGTATAATAGGTATTACATAGTATTTCAATAATGCAAAACATCTGTTTTAGGTCATTTAACCTTAGTTCTAACCGTTTGGCGGCCATTTTAGAATGCGATAAATATTCAAAACTTTCACAGAGGTGAGTCGTTTATCTAAAAGCATTAGCTTAGCAGTTTAGAACATGGTATATACGAGGATCATTCAATAAGTTCTACCTCCTCACTCATACCATCACTATTATGAATGTCAGCCTCATGACATTTGTCTTAATTATAGCTCTGAATCATAGCTACACATTTATAGTAAATGATAATTGATATCTGTTTCACTTTTGGTATGATGCGATCAAAGCCAGAGAGAGATTTTGGACAACGGACACGGAAAATTACCTTAAAGATAAATACATGTGTTTTTGACGGAGCGTTTAAAGTGCCATTAGATGGCTACATAATTATCCTGACAAGTCGACATATTATCAACGTTATGTTGAGATAGTCACATATTTCTCACATTGCCATGACGACATTAAATTTTTTATGAAGTTAACTTGGCAAGATAATCTATCTTACCATGACAACATCTACTTTTTGTGAAGTCGACTTAATGAGATAATTTATCTCACCATGACGTCACCTACTTTTTGTGGAGTTGACTTTTCAAGTTAACCTATCTCGCCATGACGACATCTATGTTTTGTAAAGTCAACTTGACAAGATAATCTATCTCACCATGACGATATCGTCTTTTTTTGAAGTCGACTTGACGAGATAATCTATCTCACCATGACGACATATACTTTTGTGAAGTCGACTTGACGCGAAAGTCTATATTGCCATGACGACATTCACTTTTTATTAAGTCAACTTAGCAAGATAATTTATCGCACCATGACAACATCTACTTTTTGTGAAGTCGACTTGACGATAAAGTCTATATTGCCATGACGACATTCACTTTTTATGAAGTCAACTTGGCAAGATAATCTATCTCACCATGACAACATCTACTTTTTGTGAAGTCGACTTAATGAGATAATTTATCTCACCATGACGTCATCTACTTTTGTGGAGTTGACTTTTCAAGTTAACCTATCTCACCATGACAACATCTACTTTTTGTGAAGTCGACTTGACGAGATAATCTATCTCACCATGACGACATATACTTTTTGTGAAGTCGACTTGACGAGAAAGTCTATATTGCCATGACGATATTCACTTTTTATTTAGTCAACTTGGCAAGATAATCTATCTCACCATGACAACATCTACTTTTTGTGAAATCGACTTGACGAGATAATCTATCTCACCATGACGACATTTACTGTTTGTGAAGTCGACTCGACGAGATATTGTATCTCACCATGACGACATCTACTTTTTGTGAAGTTGACTCTTCAAGTTAACCTATCTCGCCATGACGACATCTATGTTTTGTAAAGTCAACTTGACAAGATAGTCTATATCATCATGACGACTAATAAAACTGTTTAAGTCAAGAATGTGAGAAAAAATATGTGACTATCTCAACATATTAACGTTGATAATATGTCGACTTGTCAAGATAATTATGTAGCCATCTAATGGCACTTTAAACGCTCCGTAGTTTTTTTTCTCGTTTTCTCTCCCTATTGTACGAGGGGCGTTCAATAAAAACCTGCAACCATTGTTTTTCTCCACTCATGCGCGACGTATGCCAACTAGAATTAGGGTAATTTGAAATATAGGTCTTTATCTTTCCTCACATGCATGAATGAACAATAACGTTTGTGGGATTACGTAATGGCACATGCGTAAAATCAATACTCTCTGGACACTGCATGAAAAATAGCTGATCAGGGCGGAGAATATTTGCAAGCAATTTGATGCACAGTTACTTTTTTCAAAATATCTCAAGAACCGATGCATGGAATAAGTTGCTGTTTGAAACAGTGATAGTCCAGTACTATGTGCTCAATATTATATATTTTTAGATGCACATTATGGAGATAAAACACTTATTATGTAACATTAAAACGTCATCTTCTTGTCATAGCTTAAAAGAAATTATTTAATGAATAAACAGTCAAGGTCAAGCTATCCAACCGCAAGATTTGGTTTAAACCTCTTGTTCCTCATTGTTACATGTTATAGATTTAAACGGGAGATTATCAAGACAATATCTGAAACCGTTTTCTGCAGAGAAAATTGTAATACAATGAAGCTCTTTTTACCCAATTTGAGTAAATTCACTATACTGACCATAAATGTTTACATTTTTAACTCTGTACAGGCTGTAACAAAAAAGTTATACAGTTTTGAAAAAAATATTAAAAATATCTCCCGTGGAATTTCTGTTTCGAGTGTTAATGGTGTGCAAGGGGAATTTTCTTAGCTTTCGAATAAGCTTTGTTTCATGACAATCGATGGTCAGTAAGCAGAGATATGATCAATTGTCTAAAGTAGTCATGAAATCACCTGGGCCACTTTGGTTTAATCAATGGTAACACCACTGGGATGAATATGCATGGAATCGAACCAGGAACATAGCAGTAGAGCGCTCTTGTTAGACAACGATGGTTCGTTTCAAGTGGTTAAAAGTATTACAAAGAATCTTTACAAATATTTTTTTAATTTTTTTTATGAATATATTTATTCAAATAAAATAAAACTATTTGAAAAAGAATTATATTGTTCTCTTTAATGTTCCTTGCATGATACCCTAACCATTTAATTTATACAAGCAAGATTGTATGATATTATTGTGAAAGTGGCCCAACCCGATTTCTAGACGACTTAGTAGATTGGTCATAAATGTTAAACGCAAGTAGTTAAAAAGACCAAATAAAATGATTCTGGTAGCCAAAACGGAACTTAACACAGAGTGTAAGAGATTTTGACATTGCAAGATTTTAACATTGAACTAAAAATAAAATTGCGATTGTATAACTTTTTTTGTTACAGTCTGTATATGTATTGAAGTTCACCACAGTTCTTGTTTTCTTAAATTCAATTCCTTATCTGTAACTTTTACGTTGGTTGCAGTGATTGTTTAACATTTCTGCTCACCATTTCTGCGCTTTCTGACCACCGTGCGTTCTACGCATGCGCAGATTTTTATTCCAAGTTCAACAATTCCCGATGTATTTATTGATACCCTGTCATATATACAATCATGAATCCTGCATTTACTGTGGTATTTCAGGAAATCCCAATTGTTTGCTATAACTATCATTTTCATTTCTTTGGATTTTTGGCATTTTGGGGCTCACTGTCAAAGCCTAATGTTGACCAAGATAAGATGCAATGTATTTCCAAAAGTTGTCTTTGACAGAACCTCTCCATTTAGGACCTCGTTGAACATGGTCTCTGGTTTCCAGATGCAAAATGTTAGACTTGCACACTTATCCGGAACAAAGTTCTGCTCATTTCAATACACATGCTATCAAGCTAATTCAAAATTCCTGCCAAAGTGGCATGTTTTTCACTGTCCAAATATGGGTTATTTTATGCTAATGCTATTACGTAATTATGAATATTCAGTAAATCCAGATTGTGTTAAATGATAGATTAAAGTTCATACTTTATAATATACCCACTTAGATTTCACAGAATCACTCAGGTGTGAAGAACAACAATGGTTGCGGGTATTTATTGAATGCCCCTCGTATGATTAGATATAACAGCCCGATGTAAATACTGAACATAGAAAACAATGGATAATTTCTGAATATAATACTGTATTATCATGTATAAATCAGATTGTAGGCAAAATTAAACTTTGTAGGCTTGCAAAAGGTATAGTATCAACTCCAATGTATTGCTACACCTTTAGCATACTGGAATACTGCTATTCTCAGTCAATTTTCGTTATTACAAGTCAAGCCACAGTGATGCCCCGAATGTTAAATCTTAATATGATAGTAACTGTATGACTATTTCTTATATGCAACCTTTAGAAAAGTCAACCAGGTAGTCATTGATAGAAAATTATCTCTTCAAGAGACTTGAAATCCCTCCATTTAGTCCAGTTTAACAAAGATCCCTTAGTTCTTATGAAAAGCAAATATGACTTTTGCAGCGGTTCTCTAGGGTAGGGTTAAAATTAATAGCTTTCCTGGTCTAGTTCTGGCTAATACTACTTACTACTACTTATGTCGTTCTCGAACGGTCTCGCCAAACTACTCTGTCCCTCATGCATGCTTTCATCTCCTCATCATTCTTCAGTCCTGTGTCTTTCGCCAAGTTGTCCAAGTATGTTAAGGCTGGGCGGCCGACAGATGTGTGTCCGTGTTTGGGTCTCCATAGCAGCAGGTCGGATACAATCTCATTTTCTCTTCTCATGCAATGTCCTGCAAATCTCATCCTTCGGTCAGTGATGTTTTCTGATACCTTTTGTAAGTTTCCATACAGGTCTTTGTTTGGTACCTTATCTTTCCAACTAATGTTGAGTGCAGTTCTCAGCATTCTAGTGTAGCATCCATCTAGAGATTTATTCAGTCTGTTGGTGATGGTCCATGTCTCAGCTCCATACAGTAGAACACTTTGAACAGGAGCTTGGAAAAGTCTGATTTTGATTTTTCGACAGAGGCTGGATTTCCACACTTTGTTCAGAGCATTGCAGGCCTTCCAAGCAAGTGCTTTACGTACTTTTATGTCATGCTGGCTACTACCAACCCAAGCTCCCAGGTACTTGAAGTCCTCTACGTTGTCTAGGTTACTTCCATCCGAGGTTTTTAGCTGTACCGCTTGTGCTTGGTGGAATACCATGCATTTGGTTTTCTTGGCATTCATGTGGAGCCCAGTTTTGAGTGCTGCTTCCTCAACATATTTCAGCAACTTCTGTGCCTGCTCCTTAGTGTCAGAAAGTAACGCTATGTCATCTGCAAAGTCAAGATCAGTGACATTCTTTGGCCCTATTCTTCGACTTTGTCTAGGCTTGAGGGTGAATCCTAGTTCCTCTTCTCTCCCACTGATTGCTATTCTTAAGCAGTAATCAAGGATGATTATGAATAGGTAGGGGGCAAGGGTATCTCCTTGGAGTACTCCTGCTAGGATGTCGAACAGTTCCGTGTCGCCATCAGGTGATATGACTTTGGCTCTTGTGTTTCTGTAAGTTTCATCAATTGCATCTGTTATAACCTGTGGGACACCGTATGCTTTGAGTATCTTGATCATTTTCCCACGATGTATGGTGTCGAATGCCTTTTTGAAATCAATGAATTTTATGACTGCAGAGAGATTATTGGAATATAAACCTTCGATGATTCTCCTGAGTCCAAGAATGTGTGAGGTAGTGCCTCTTCCCTCGCGGAAGCCATTCTGGTTAGTTCGAAGTAATTCATCTAGGTGAGGTCTTATTATGGCTAATCAGAGGGCATTTTCCCCAAAAAACCAGTCACTGTTATTGTATATATTCTGTTCCAGAGTTATTTGTAATTAAGAGCGGTTTTAATTGACCGATAGGCACGTTCTGTCTCTTAGAATTGGCCAAATGAATAACACTTATGAAACAATGTGGCTGTTTTTTAATCGTTTCCGTCAAACTAAATTGACGTTTGGGGATTTTCACTGCATCTACAGAAAAGTACAATCAGTACTCAGACTAATCTACTATGAATTTGTAGCTGAGATTCAAAGCTACTATTGTGGAATATTTCATACGACTGGCTTATGTATTAGAAAAGTTATGAGGTAGGAGGTAGAACTTATTGAATGACCCTCGTATGATGCAATATACGCTATTATACGCTATTTTCACAATAAGGACGGCCATCTTGATTTAATATATGTTAACCAAGCAAAAGTACTGGATATGAGTTACTAGTGATCTAATACATACATACTTTTATCATATATTTTGGTTGATGTTTTATGAAATTTGACCCTTTTATTTTGAAGTGCCAAAAATGTGCCAAAAATGTGATTTTCATGATTTTGGAGGTACACATTTTTTAGCACTTTTTGGTCGATAATTCCAAAAATAATAAAGATTTTCAAAAAACCCAAACACGATTCCTAGGGAATTGTATTAGGAATATAATAAAACTAGTATGACAATATTTGACACAATATATTTTGAGTTATCTTTGCAGAACCTAAAATGGGTCAAAAAACGTGTTTTTTAAAATAATTTTCTCCAAAAGGGTCAATTTCATGATCATGGTTGGATTCATTGAACCCTTTTTTTCCAAAAAATGTATACTTTTATATAGATTAAATGAATAATGAAGAAGTTACGGCAGTTTACGGAGGCTATACCTGAAGGTGCACAGCCCCCTTAAGTAAAATGCGGCTTGTTATAGGCCTACGAGTTAATATGACCCATTTTAAACGTTTTACATAATTATTACAATCTGCCTAACTCACAATGCTGACTTAGGCAGAATTACAATTGTGCATTTATCAACACTTTTGATTTGTCAATGACTTAGATTTTATTACAGCATGTGCATAATGTAATGAAGTCATGATTTATGCAAAAAACTCAATTTCGCTGAAAAGTGAGTTAGGCAATTATCGAAGCAGGCTGACGATATGATGTCTAAGACATTTTGTAATATTATGTTGTTTATCGCTTTGTATTGATATTGTATTTTATGTTCGCGCATTGAGCGCTCTTATTCAGAATGGATATGTGCCTTGTCGCTATTATTATTATTATAATTATTATTATTATCTTTCCAAATGTTTGTTAGGGCATTTGCTGATGTTTAGACGCCTTTAAATCTCTCCCGAGCTTCCTTTTATAAGAATGAGAATGACTGATCCAAGAATATTGAAGGTGTCAACACAACCTACTGTGTTGTTATCTATCTTCACTGTTGGTTGCTGTTTCCTCCACAGATATTGACCTTGGTCTTTGTTAAGAGCTCACACTTTTCACTGGCTGCTTTCACTCTGGATATTAGATCGGCGTTGAAGTTGAACTCCAGTAATCGCTGTGGCATCGGGGATCGGTTTATTAATTAGCTAACTTAAAAACAACAGTCAGGAACTTGTTGTGATATGTCTACATCACATTAAAACTGCCACATTGGCAGCTTAATACTCGTTGCTCCAGTGGTTTGAATCCCAACGTTGTTGAATTTTGTTAAAACAACTTAATTTGACGAGTAGAAAAGAATGTGTAATTCCAAGATATTACCATGTTTGCATGACGACATGGTGATTAGTTCCAACTATTACCCCCCCCCCCCCCCCCCCACACACACACACACACACACACAACTACTTGAAAGACGTGCTCAGGCAATCACCTGTTGGAATTGTTTTCCCATGTCCAAAGGCTGTCAGGCAAAAAACTGTTCACTATAAATGCATGTTGACATGTGCAACGGATTACAAAGGGGAATCGCACCTCGCCTATTCTACAATCAATTGAATCAGTGCATAACGTCCAATACATGGTATGAACCATGTTATCAGATTTGACTACACATCATAAAACAGGCGTGTCTTCTTTCTAAATATCTTGAACACAGTTCGCATGTTCTACAAGATGGCAGCTTATCCAAAACACTATTGACTTGAGTTGATACATCCATACAGTCATAAATGTGTGACATTTTAGATTGGGCCTTTTTCACATGTCCTAATGGCTGTCAAACAGAATTGTTCATGTGATGTTTTTGGAGTGGCTCTTTTCCCTCACTCTTATCTTCCATCTTCGGCATTTCATTCAACCAATAGACTGCCGCAAACAATTTGCTTGAATCCGATCAACAGTATTTAATTTGTATGGATCCATTGCTATTATATTGTACTGTATGCATTCTTCCGGAGCACAAGTAGAACTAATGACCATCTGTACAAATGCTATTTACACTAACAACAATAATTCAAATGTTATGTAATGCAGGCATGACTGAACCAACAAATAGCAATGACGAGACTGTGAGAGGTAAGTTGTGATTTATATTGATTTAAAATATTAGATGCAAGTATAGAGGTTATCCATGTAGCCATGCGCAATTGACGGGAATCGCACCCAGCCTATACAGGGTGTCCCTAAAAAAATTGTAGACATGTTTGCGCAACTTGTTGAACACGAAGTCATAAAGTTTGGTGTAATATGTTTATACACACGGACAGGAAAAACACTCAGCTTTCAGATGCTGTTTATTTTATCTGATTTGGATTTGTCAATCCTGAGATATGGACAATTAACTAGAGCTACCCAGAATCGATGTTGTGCCACTTTACAGTTTCAAAGGTTTACTCCTAAGATACAACTTCCACTTGAACGATTGCCCTTCCACCAGTGTTATGCAAAATAACCTTTTTGTATTGAGATTGAATAGGTTTAAATAATAGAATGAGTGCCTGTGTATCCAAGCAGAACTGTATATATAAAGATGTTTGTTACATGATTCGAACCAGTCCTTTTGACGAGGTTTCACAAAATGTTTATTGGGCCTACATTTTCAAAATAAGACAGACGTCCATATGGCTGGGTGCGGCCTCAATTTTCAATAGACATGATAGAAGAGGGTGTTCATGGTCTTAAAATATCACGAAACGAGAAGTCCAGCAGAAGAGTCACCAGAGAGTTTGCCATTCATTTCTCAAACACTCACGTATACCATCTAGGAATACACCTATATAACAAGGAGTATTGGAAATGCTTGGTAGATGGTATGGTACAAGCACCAATACGAATAAAGAACATTCTGGAAGACAAAGATATGAAAAGTGGCAGGACACAGTAACACATTGATAACGTGCGGCGTGCACTTCAGAGGGATCCCAGAATAACTGCTCGCAGAAATCCCTTACCACATATTTCAAGGACATCATTTTTGTTCCTCAGGCTCTTTTAAACAATTCTAGTCAAATACCCACCTAAATGTTTCAAGACGATTGATGCCCATGGATAGACCAATGTTAGTATAGTTTTGACGCTCATAATAATTTATTCTGTAAAAGTGGTACAACGTCGATTTTGGGTAGCTTTGATAAACTGGATATATCTCAGGATTGACAAATCTAAATCAGATAAAATAAACGGCATCTGAAAGCTGAGTGTTTTCCCTTTTCGTGTGTAAACTTTAGGACTTCATGGTCAACAAGTTGCGCAAACATGTGCACAATTCTTTTAGGGACACCCTGTACAACATTCAATTGAATCAGTGCATGACGTCCAATACATAAAACATATTATCAGATTTGACTACACATCATGAAACAAGCGTGTCTTCCTTCTAGATATCTCGAACACAGTTCGTATTTCCGACAAAATGGCAGCTTATCCAAAACACTATTGAGTTGATCATCCATACAGTCTTAAATGGTTGACAATTTAGATTGGGCCTTTTTCACATGCCCAAAGGCTGTCAGACAGATTTGGTCACGTGATTTTTTGAGAGTGGCTCTTTTACCTCACTCTAATCTTCCTTCTTCGGCATTTCATTCAACCAATAGACTGCCTCAAACAATTTGCTTGAATCCGATCAACAGTATTTAACTTATAATGATACTTTGCTATTGTATAGCAATGTATGCATACTTCCGGAGCACGAGTATAACTAATGACCATCTGTACAAGGGCTATTTACACTAACAAACAATAACTCCAATTATATGTAATGCAGGCATGACTGAACCAACACACAGCAATGGCGAAACTGGGAAACGTAAGTTGTGATTTAAATTGATTTAGAATATTAGATGCAAGTATAGAGGTTATCCATGTAGCCATGCGCAATTGACTACAGATGGGAATCGCACCCAGCCTATACTACATTCAAGCGAATCAGTGCATGACGTCAAATATATGATATGAAACATATTATCAGACTTAACTACGCATCATAAAACAGGCGCGTCTTCTTTCTAAATATCTTGAACACAGTTCGCATTTCCGACAAGATGGCAGCTTATCCAAAACACTATTGAGTTGATACATCGATACAGTCATAAATGTGGGACAAATTATATTGGGCCTTTTTCACATGCCCAAAGGCTGTCAGACAAATTTGGCCACGTGATTTTTTGGGAGTGGCTCTTTTACCTCACTCTTATCTTCCGTCTTCGTCATTTCATTAAACCAATAGACTGCCCCAAAACAATTTACTTAAATCCGATCAACAGTATTTAACTTATATGGATCCATTGCTATTGTATTGTACTGTATGCATCCTTCCGAAGCACGAGTATAATTAATGACCATCTGTAAAAGTGCTATTTACACTAACAACGATAATTCAAATTGTATGTATATGCAGACGAAATTAAACCAGCACCCAGCAATGACGAGACTGAGAAACGTAAGTTGTGATTTAAATTGAATTAAAATGTTAGATGCAAGCGCAGAGGTAACTTTTGGAGCCATGCACAACGGATTACACAGGGGAATCGCACCCAGCCTATTCCAGCGTTCGCATTAAGTGGGTGTCCGGTGGCCCGGGACAACCAAATAGCACCGGGCCACCAACCTTTACTTTTGCAGTTGTCCGGTGGGCAACACAAAATCTTACTAGAATACATATGAATTTAAATATTTTACAGGACTGTGAATGAAACAAAATCAACAAATTCAAGTTTCATACGGAAAATATCAATCTATCATCGTACTTCCATGATCTCATTTGGAGCTTTATTTGTACATGTATCGCGTGGTAGCCGTAGTCTGTATTACTATTAATACTAGCAATAATACGAGACGGCACCTAGACATCGACGTGTTCATCACAGTCACTCCCGCGACCATATATGAACCGGTCATAATAACATATTCATAATTAGCTCCGATACGGAACTGTGTCGTCGGGAATAAGGGTGATTTTTAACTATGTCTCATTGATGTTCAATAAGACGCGACGTCAATCAAAATAACATACTAAGATATTAGTAGAATACGAAACTATGTCGTTAACAAAAGCGATATGCATAGCACGTGCGGGTGAATGTAGATTGCTGTGGTCATGGTTATTCGTGTCCTTTCCCAACAGTTGTCTATCTGTTTCTAGCTCTTGCAAAATGCTAACATTTGTTGTTTTTGCTTCCAGTTGATGTTAAGCATTCTCCTCCATAGGCACATTTCAGCTGCCATTACTCTGTTCTCATCTGCTTTGCACAGTGTCCAGCTTTCAGCGCCATAAATGAGTGCAATCCAAACATATAAGGGTCTTGACCAATTTCATTTTGAGATGATTGGAAAGGTTTTTGTCATTCCAGATCAATTGCAGGTCTATCATTCTTTTCTTGGCAGTGGCCATCCTTGATTTGAGGTCATTTGAGCAGTTGGCATCAGCTCTCTTTGTATAAAGATCCAAGATACTTGAAGTGATCTACATGTTCAACTCTCTCATCGTCGATCAAGATGTTATGATGTTCTTCAGGATCACCTCCTGCGACAAGTAACTTGGTCTTCTTGACATTTAGTCTCAAGTTCAGCTTCTTTCCTACATCATTCACGCTGTTGGTTAGGTGTACACTTTCCTCCTCTGAATTGGCAATAAGTGCGGTGTCGTCAGCATATCGTAAGTTTGAAATATGTATTCCCCTACTTCTATTCCATATTTTGAGACCTCTGCCTCTCGCATGCCCTTCTCGGTGTAGGTGAGATGTGGTGATATTATGCATCCTTGTCTTGCTCCTTTTTCAATCTCAAATTCCTTTGTCTGTTCACCATTCCATCTTATTGTAGCTTTATGGTTGACATACAGAGATTTCAAGAGTGCGACGAGATGCTTGGGGAAGCCCATTTCCAGAAATGCCGCAAAAAGTTTGCAGTGGCTTACTGAATCAAAAGCCTTGGAGTAGTCTAAGAACATAATGAATACTTGTTGATCAATGGCAATTACTTTCTCCATTAGAATTTGTAAACATACTAGCATGTATCTTGTACCTCTTCCTTTTCTGTACGCAGCTTGCTCTTCAGGTTGTTCATATTCCAACTTCCTCTTCAGGCGGTCAACAATTATCAACAGGAGGATTTTGCTGGTATGGCTAATCAGTGCAATAGTTCGGTAGTTTGAACACTGGTTTCGATCTCCTGCTTTGAATAAGACTACAAACTCCTGTATCCTCCAATATTGAGGCCAGTGGCATCTTTTCCAGATGCTGGTACATATTTTGAGTAGAAATGTGATACCCGCTAGGCCTGTGGCTTTGATCAGCTCTGCAGGTATGCCATCTAGTCCAGGTGATTTTCCAGTGCTAAGTCTTGTCATAGCATGTTCAACTTCTTAAAAGAGAGGTGGTGGTTCTTGATCTTCTGGAGAAATGTGTTCCTCAGTCAATGGTTCCTCATCCTCTGGTCTTTCAAACAGCTGAGCACCATACTCTTTCCATCTGTTCAAGATGTCTTCCTTATGGTCTAACACATTTACAGCTTCATCCTTTATGCATGCCTGCTGTGATGGTATTTTGCCGTCATTTTTCACAGATTTGATCATGTCAAACATTCTCTTGGATTTTCCAAATGTGTCAAAATCTCCTATCTTCTGGCACTGTTCTTCAGGCCAAGCTGCCTTGTCATTCCTAAGCTTCCTTTGTATCTCTGATCTTACAGCTTTGTACCTTACATCCTGAGCAGAAGAATTTCTTTGCTTTCTCAGCTTACTTTTTTCCTCGGCTAGAGTCAGAACTTCATTGCTGATCCACGCTTTCTTAGGGAACCGTTTCAATTCACCAAGGGTTTTGTCGGCTGTGTCAGATAGTATCGTTCTATAGGTAGTCCATAGACTTTCTGATGATTCCTCACCTTCTTGGTCTTCCATCTGTTTAAGTTGGGTTTCAAAACAGCATTCCGTTTCACTTCTGAAAGTGGATCTGATGGTAGGGTCTTCAAGTTTCTTGAGGTCTAGTTTTCGTTGTTTTTGCTTGAATTAATTTCTTGCCAGTTTCACTCGCATCTTCGCAAGCAGCAGTATGTGGTCCGTGTCACAGTCTGCACCTGGATATGTTTTGCAATCGGTGATGCTAGACTTCCATCGTCTTTTAACCATGATGTAATCAATTTGATTTCTGTATCTATCTCCTGGTGATATCCACGTGTATCGATTTCTTTTGTGATGATCAAACAGAGTATTTGTGATAACAAAGTCATTGGCATGAAAAAATTCTGCTAGTTTGTCGCCGCTTGCGTTTCTTTCTCCTAGACCGAATTTACCAATTCCACATTTGGTGTCTTCTCCTTCTCCAACTTTGGCATTTAAGTCACCCATCACTATATAGATATCACCTTTGCTTATTTTGTCCACGGTTGTTTGCAATTGATCATAGAAAAGGTCCTTGATACTTTCATCATGTGTTGATGTTGGAGCGTAGACTTGGATTATCGTAACTGGTTTTGGCTTTGCTTTAAGCCTTACTGTAACAATACGGTCAGAAATTGGTGTGTAGGTGTCCAGTGCTTTTTGTGCTTTACCTCTTTAAGAATGATGGCCACTCCACTTTCTCTTTTTCCATTTTGTTTTCCAGAGTAGACTACTGTTGATGTTTTATTCGGTTTAAATAAGCCTTCTCCTTTCCACCTTGTTTCGCATAGACCTGTTAAATCTAGTTGTAGTCTTTCTAGTTTATCTAACAATAGGTCAAGCTTTCCAAGCTCATTCATTGTTCTCACGTTCCAAGTGCCAATACGGAGCACTCCTTTTTTCTGACATAGGTTGACAGAAGGCTGATGAGAGGCATCACCGTCAAATGATGTCCGTTCCGAAGACTTTAGGATACCACTGTCATTAGTAGCATCACCAGTCCCTGCAGCCTCTTCCCCAGTAACATTACGGGTGGGTTTCCTGAGGGGCTCAACTCCCACTTCAATTAAACGTTTAATTCTTTCTGATCTGCGCATCATATGGTATTCTCGGAAAGGTGTAATATCTCTTAAAGCAGTGGTTTCCCGTTGCCTTCTGCTTTAGTGCTATCCCGCCCATCAGGATTACTCGGATGTACCTCAAGTTAAGTTGTCATATGGCACTGTCATAAAACAACTGTTATCTGGATGTATGTTGTTAAATCCAGTTTTGCTCATTGTGAGCCAGGAGATTGAGACTTACCTCTCCTGGCCACCCTGGTCTGTCCGTCACCTACTGAACAAGTCAGAAGGCTAACAACCCCCACCTAGCTAGAAGGTAGACTAGGACGTTTACCCGTTACCTCTCAAGTCGGTCGTCCCCTCACACTACATGCTACACTACAAGCTACTCTAATTTTCACTACATGCTACATGCAATAGGCTACCAGCGACGGTCTCCTCCTTGATGTCCATCATTACAAGAATGACAAGAGATTACAGGCTTTACTATACAAGATAGAGGGGATCTCTAAAGTAAAGTATACAATGTCCTAAAGGCACCGTTTAAAAACATGTTCCGAAGTTCCGCGTTCCGGAAAATTATGAAGTAGAAAAGCATATCTTAAAAACTGTTCTGGAGTTCCACGTTCCTAAGAATTTCAAACATGGTATATGAAGTAAACCGTGTCCTAAAAAGCATACCTTTAAAACATTTTCCGAAGTTCCGCGTTCCGTAAGATTGTGAAGAAGAAAAGCATACCTTAAAAACCTGTTCCGAAGTTCCGCGTTCCTAAATATTTTCAAACATGTTATATGAAGTATAGCGTGTCCTAAATAGCATTCCTTAAAAACATGTTCCAAAGTTCCGCGTTCCGGAAAATTGTGAAGAAAAAAAGCATACCTTAAAAACCTGTTCCGAAGTTCCGCGTTCCTAAAAATGTCAAGCATATTATAATATAAAGTATACTATGTTCTAAAAAGCATCCTTTAAAAACATGTTCCCAAGTTCCGCGTTCCGTAAAATTGTGAAGAAAAAAAGCATACCTTAAAAACCTGTTCCGAAGTTCCGCGTTCCTAAATATTTCAAACATGTTATATGAAGTATACCATGTCCTAAATAGCATCCCTTAAAAACATGTTCCGAAGTTCCGCATTCCTAAGAATTTCTAACATATTATATAACGTATACCTTGTCCTAAAAATTTCAAACATGTTATATAAAGTATACCATGTTCTAAAAAGCACCCTTTCAAAACATGTTCCAAAGTTCCGCGTTCCGGAAAATTGTGCAGACAAAAGCACACCTTAAAAACCTGTTCCGAAGTTCCGCGTTCCTAAATATTTCAAACATGTTATATGAAGTATACCGTGTCCTAAAAAACATCTCTTAAAAACATGTTCTGAAGTTCCGCGTTCCGGAAAATTGTGAAGCAAAAAAGCATACCTTAAAAACCTGTTCCGAAGTTCCGCGTTCCTACACAAATTCAAACATGTTTTATAAAGTATACCATGTTCTAAAAAGCACCCTTTAAAAACATTTTCCAAAGTTCCGCGTTCCGGAAAATTGTGCAGACAAAAGTACACCTTAAAAACCTGTTCCGAAGTTCCGCGTTCCTAAATATTTCAAACATGTTATATGAAGTATACCGTGTCCTAAAAAACATCTCTTAAAAACATATTCTGAAGTTCCGCGTTCCGGAAAATTGTGAAGAAAAAAAGCATTCCTTAAAAACCTGTTCCGAAGTTCCGCGTTCCTAAACAAATTCAAACATGTTATATAAAGTATACCATGTTCTAAAAAGCATCCTTTAAAAACATATTCCAAAGTTCCACGTTCTTCAATCTCGGCAATGGGAAACTGTGTACAGGGGCACCGACCTGGTACTCATGACATCATAATTTTGGCTAGAGGAGACCCCCAGATATAGTGCTGGGAGATATCACTCTCAATTTCAACCCCAAAATCACATAATGTTCTTAATCTTTTCAACAAGCATCATAATTTCATATATAATTTTCATATAATTCAAACAGGAAATCACACATAAAAACCTTACCTCAACACTTTGGTGGCTAAAATTAGTAGTCAACATCTATTACTGGCATTGTGCTATAATTACAGTGGTGGACTTGTCTAGTTCATTATCTTATTTATAGTTCTTAACACTTGTTTTTTAAAAATATTTTGTCCCTGATGAAGGGTGGTATATCCACTTGAAACGTCGGTCTTTTTAAAACCCCACGCCTCCCACCATGAGACCATAGTCATTAAAGTTTATTTAGAAATCAAACATTTACGACGTGTATTGCCAAACTACATAGCAGCCTCAATTTACTGATGTCAAACTTCAACTTTGACCATCCCATGTTCAATCTATATACAAATGTATAACAATACTGAAGCGGAAGTGGCGTCTGGATGACTTTTGCGCGCGGAGAGATCGGGGGAGAGATAACCGAATATTTGTCGCCAATTTGGAACTGATTAAACTCCCCTTATGGTTCCTATGGTTTGCTGCTGTTTCTGTCATTTCTGCATTTTGTCTTTTAATGTATACCTGCCATTAAGTTTAGACTAACGTTGAGGGTATATTGCGAGTTTAAAAGTGTTCCAGTCTGAATTGTTCTATGCAGATGGTGGCGGCTTCTGAAATCGTATTATTATAAACCCTAACCCTACTACATCTCACAGAAACATCACAGCCAGCACCACTAAACTACGGGTATAATTATATGGTCTCCGATTTTTTAGCCTGTGAAGCCCTCCCCCGTGGCTGAGTGGTAGTATATCTCGCCTGTCACGCGGCCGACCCGGGTTCAATTCCCGGGGCCGGCGGACATAATTGTTCCCATTTGTTATTTAACCCACTCCCCCTGTTCTTCGTTCCATCCCACCTGCCACGTTCTAGGGTTAGGGTTAATACGACACCACACCGTGCATTTCTATAACCCTAACACTACTACGTCTCACAGAAACATCACATCCAGCACCACTTGGCTTGGGCGCGCACAAGTTCTATCTCATGTAGCACTAAACTACGGGTATATGGTCTCCAATTTTTTAGCCTGTGAAGCCCTCCCCCCGTGGCTGAGTGGTAGTATATCTCGCCTGTCACGCGGCCGACCCGGGTTCAATTCCCGGGGCCGGCGGACATAATGTTTCCCATTTTTTATTTAACCCCCTACCCCTGTTCTTCGTTCCATCCCCACTGCCACGTTCTAGGGTTAGGGTTAATAAACAAGAAATTGACGGAGGCACTGAGTGAAAACCAATGAATGAATAGGTGAATGAATGAATGGGAAGGTAGGTGAATGAACAAGTGAAAAGGTGATTTGATGCGAATGAATAGGTGAATGCATAGGTGAATGAATGATTAAGTATTCCGGAACGCGGAACTTCGGAACAGGTTATGTGGGATGCTTTTTTTCTTCAACATTTTCCGGAACGCGGAACTTAGGAACCAGATTTTTAAGGGATGCTTTTTAGGACACGGTATACTTCACAACAAGTGTTTGACATTTTCAGGAAAGCGGAACTTCGGAACAGGTTTTTAAAGGATGCTTTTTATGACATGGTATAATTTATATAGACATGTTTGAAATTTTACGGAAAAGGGATGCTTTTTAGCTTCATAATTTTCCGGAACGCGGAACTTTGGAACATGTTTTTAAAGAATTCTTTTTAGGACATGGTATACTTTATATAACATGTTTGACATTTTCCGGAACGCGGAACTTTGGAATATGTTTTTAAAGGATGCTTTTTAGGACACAGTATACTTTATATAACATGTTTGAAATTGTCCGGAGCGCGGAACTTCGGAACAGGTTTTAAAGGGATGCTTTTTATCTTTACAATTTTCCCGAACGCGGAACTTTGGAACATGTTTTTAAAGGATGCTTTTTAGGACATGGTATACTTTTAATAACATGTTTGACATTTTCCGGAACACGGAACTTCAGAACATGTTTTAAAGGGATGCTTTTTAGCTTCATACTTTTCTGGAACGCGGAACGTTGGAACATGTTTTTAAAGGATTCTTTTTAGGACATGGTATACTTTATATAACTTCGGAACAGGTTTTAAAGGGATGCTTTTTATCTTACAATTTTCCGGAACGCGGAACTTCGTAACAGGCTTAAAAGGGATGCTTTTTATCTTCACAATTTTCCGGATCGCGGAACAGTTTTTAAATATATTCATCCCACGCTTTTCTTGATCTTCACTGCTTAATGTTTCACTAGCTACGTTTTGAACTGTTTTCAATGATTTAATATACCTACGATTAGGATTGTAGGAACAGTTTGCTTATTAATAATTAAAAAAAAAAAATAATTGCACAAATTAAATGTTAATGCGAAGTGCAATTTATGAACCACAGTCGCCCAATAATAATTGGCAACATACTTTTTAATACCGTACGTTTTTCTGAAGTGTTAGCTGAAACTGTCGGCAGAATTAATATGTTGTTCTCCATGATAGGTTTTCAACAATTTGGCAACTAACTATTTCGTAGAGAGTATTCGAACCTTATGACTTAACATGGGTCTGATGACTCATGTGCCACGTGTCCTTATGTATGATAGCCTTATGCATCCCGTTATAATTGCATATAAAAAATATGCGTCCGGCGGACAACCAGGTTTTTTCCCCTTTATTCAGACACTGCCTATTCCACATTCAATTGAATCAGTGCATGACGTCCAATACATGATGAACCATGTTATCAGATTTGACATATTTCCGACAAGATGGCAGCTTATCCAATACACTATTGAGTTGATACATCCATACAGTAATAAATGTGTGACAATTTAGATTGGGCCTTTTTCACATGTCCAAAGGCTGTCAGACAAATGTGGCCACGTGATTTTTTTGGAAGTGGCTCTTTTACCTTACTCTTATCTTCCTTCTTCGTCATTTCATTAAACCAATAGACTGCCCCCCAAATTTGCTTAAATCCGATCAACAGTATTTAACTTATATGGATCCATTGCTATTGTATTGTACTGTATACATTCTTCCGGAGCACGAGTATAACTAATGACTATCTGTTCAAGTGCCATTTACACTTACAACAATAATTCAAATTTTATGTATATGCAGACGAGATTGAACCAGCACCCATCAATGACGAGACTGAGAAACGTAAGTTGTGATTAAAATGTTTGATGCACGCATAGAGGTTATTCATGGAGCCATGCGCAACGGATTACAAAGGCGAAGTCGCACCCAGCCTACAGTAATAAATGTGTGACAATTTAGATTGGGCCTTTTTCACATGTCCAAAGGCTGTCAGACACATGTGGCCACGTGATTTTTTTGGAAGTGACTCTTTTACCTTACTCTTATCTTCCATCTTCGTCATTTCATTCAACCAATAGACTGCCCCAAAAATGTGCTTAAATCTGATCAACGGTATTTAACTTATATCATGGGTCCATTGCTATTGTATTGTACTGTATGCATTCTTCCGGAGCACGAGTATAATTAATGACCATCTGTACCAGTGCCATTTACACTTACAACAATAATTTAAATTTTATGTATATGCAGACGAGATTGAACCAGCACCCATCAATGACGAGACTGAGAAACGTAAGTTGTGATTAAAGTTGAATTAAAATGTTAGATGCACGCACAGAGGTTATTCATGGAGCCATGCGCAATAACGGATTACAGAAGCAAAGTCGCACCCAGCCTATTCTACATTATATTGAATCAGTGCATGACGTCCAATACAAGATATAAACCATGTTATCAGATTTGACTACACATCGTATCTTGAACACAGTTCGCATATGGCAGCTTTTCCAAAACACTATTGAGTTGATACATCCATACAGTAATAAATGTGTGACAATTTAGATTGGGCCTTTTTCACATGCCCAAAGGTTGTCAGACACATTTGGTCACGTGATTTTTTGGGAGTGGCTCTTTTACCTCACTCTTATCTTCCATCTTCGTCAATTCATTCAACCAATAGACTGCCCCCAAAACAATTTGCTTAAATCCGATCAACAGTATTTAACTTCGTATTATGTACTGTATGCATTCTTCCGAAGCACGAGTATAATAATGACCATCTGTAAAAGTGCTATTTACACTAACAACAATAATTCAAATTGTATGTATATGCAGACGAGATTACACCAGCACCCAGCAATGACGAGACTGAGAAACGTAAGTTGTGATTTAAATTGAATTAAAATGTAAGATGCAAGCGCAGAGGTAATTTTTGGAGCCATGCGCAACGGATTACACAAGGGAATCGCACCCAGCCTATTCCCAGCGTTCGCATTAATTGGGTGTCCGGTGGCCCGGGACAACCAAATAGCACCGGGCAACCAACATTTACTTTTGCAGTTGTCCGGTGGGCAACAAAAAATCTTACTAGAATACATATGAATTTAAATATTTTCAAGGACTGTGAATTAATGGTTTGACTGGAAAAAGCTACAGAATATTGCCACGAAAGAGCTGTTTCAGATTGAGCTACCAAACAGATTCGAAATCCTCGAGTGCAATGACACATCCACACCAATAACTGGAGATACGAACAGTTTGAGAAAGCAGTATCAGAAGCAGCTGAGAAAGTTGTTGGCAAACGTGAAGTTCATGGCATGCCAAACTGGGTGACCGACAAGACCATTCAGCTAAAGTCTGAGAGGGATGAGGCTAAAAGACGCTACCTTGTCTCAAAGTCACGGCAATCCAGGGAACGATGGAAAAAGCTTAATGCTCATTTGAATGATTCATACAAAGCAGACAAATCATCCATGCTCAACAAACAAATGAAAGATCTTCAACTGGCTGACTCAAAGGGCGACTATTCCACCACTTGGAAAATCATCCATGATCTCTCTGGGAAAGACAGAAAGTCCAGTGTCAAGGTTAAGTAAAGAGATGGTACTACCTAAAAAAACGACAAAGACCTGCTTGCCGAATGGAAGAAGTACTTCAGTTCATTGCTAAATAATGACAGTGGTCAAACCCCATCCAATCTACCTTCACCTGCTGCCCAGTGTCAGGGTCCAAGGTTATAAATAGACTATTATACGCAACGCAATGCGCAATGCAACGCAGTACGCGGGCGTCGTGACAACGAGACAACAGCAGGGCGGAGGACAGAGGAAAACAAAACAAAGAGAGGCAGGAGGAAATACGAGGGAAACAGGACGGAAGAGCTGTGGGCCTTAGGGCCGAATGCCAATTTGGAGTTCTGGATTATAGACGTGAACGAAACCAAGAGTGAAAAGCCCAGGAAGATTATACCTCATGGAGTTACAATATACTCAGAGAACTTGAGAACTGTAATCCAGGGTATCTCTGCGGCAGATACATACCATGAAAAGTGGATAACTGTTTGAACTGTTTAAACCTTACTTCGAAGAATATGCGGCAGATTCATAACAGGACATTGACAAATGTAGAACTGTCTTGATATTTATACGTCGGAGTTGGATGGCAAACCGCCGTACCTGAAACAAATACGAACGATAAGTGCACTTAATCTTCTTCTGTAATCAGTGATCACTGACCGCGATAGCGCATTGCTTTGCCAATTTCATCATATTATGCTATGTCTGTTATATTAAAGTGTTGTTAATTTAAAGTCTGTCTAGAGTAAAGTGTTTCAGTGAACTCGAGCTAACTCGGCACGGATCTACCAATCCTAATTCACCCTCCCACATTTTAAGAGACTCAGGAAGCAATTAGTCAAATGAAGCCCAACAAAGCTGCAGGCCTTGACTGTGCAATCACATCAAAATCACTACAAGATGGCGGTGAAGCTTTGGTCAATGTTGTCCCTGGATTTTGCATGGAAGTCTACACCACCCTTAAACCACCCAGCCAATGGACCACCAGCGTTATTGTACCTCTACCAAAGAAGGGAGACCTATCTCAAATGACAAATTATAGAGGAATATCGCAACTGTCAATTGCAGCCAAGGTGTATAACAAGATCCTGCTAAACAGAATTATAGATCATGTCGACCCCATCTTGAGAAACAACCAGGCTGGCTTCCGTCCTAGAAGAAGCTGTGCACAGCAAATCCATATCCTCAGGAGGATTATGGAAGGGTTCAAGGACCATCAGTTACCTCTCACACTTACATTCATAGACTTCAAGAAAGCTTTCGACTCAATAAACAGGAAAGTCATGTTTGCAGTGCTGCGACATTACAGAATACCAAAACCTCTTGTCGATGCCATAGGTGTGATGTACAACAACTCGAAAAGTGATGTGATGGTAGATTGCAGCATCTCAGATCCTTTTGCTGTCTCCACTGGAGTGCTACAAGGTGATGTCCTAGATCCATTCCTATTTGTGAAACTGGTAGACTACCTATTGAAGAAAGCCACATCTGACCTTGACTCGGGAGTTGTGACACATCAGCGTCGCTCTAGACGTCATCACGCCGTTGTTCTAATCGACCTTGATTTTGCTGATGATATTGCCTTACTTGAGACCACAATTCCATGAGCTCAGACCCAGCTGAGAAAAAACTGCTGCAGCAGCAAAAGACCTTGGCCTTATCATTAGCGTTCCCAATACAGAGTATATGACGACCAACTGCAATCCTTATCCAACACTAAAGGTCTATGGGGAAACCATCAGCCATGTGACGGATTTCAAATATCTTGGCTCTATGATGGCATCGGGTGTAAGTGACCGTAAATGACGCAGGGCATTGGCATGGTGCGCATTCTGGAAGTTGGAACACCTGTGGAGGAGTCCTCAAGTAGCTATCGCAACAAAAGTGAAATTATTTAGCACCACCTGTGTGACGATTTTGCTGTATGGCTGTGAATCCTAGAGGATATCTCAAGATATGGAGTGCAAAATAAGTGTCTATGCTACCACTTGCTACAGGATAATGCTTAACATCAAACGCATGGATCATGTCCCGAACACCACCATTTATGACTTGACCAAGACAGAGCCTCTTATCAACCGTGTAAAAAGTCGCCAGCTGAGATTCCTTGGACATATTTTCCGTCTCCCTGATGAAGAGCCTGCTAAAATGTATGCCACTTACATACCAACACATAGTCGAAGGAGACCTGGTCATCCAATCACATCATACTTGAAGTGCATACAGCACTTACTTGGTGACAATGAAGGCATGTTTCAAGAACGTCTGATAGCCACTCTTGCTACAGATCGCCGTGCTTGGAGAAAACTTGTGGTCGCCTGCTCCGCAGCCGAAGGATGATGATGATGATGTGAATGAAACAAAATCAACAGCTAAATAATAATAATATAATTCAAGTTTCATACGGAAAATATCAATCTATCATCGTACTTCCATGATCTCATTTGGGGCTTTATTTTTACATGTATCCTATTTATACCGTACGCGTGGTAGCCGTAGCCTGTATTACTAAATAATACTAGCAGTAGTACGAGACGGCACCTAGACATCGACATGTTCATCGCAGTCACACCCGCGACCATATATCAACCGGTCATAATAACATATTCATATTTAGCTCCGATACGGAACTGTGTCGTCGGCAATAAGGGTCATTTCTAACTATATCTCATTGAATATGTTCAATAAGGCGCGACGCCAATCAAAAAAACATAGTAATATACGAGCGTATTGGTAGAATACGAAACTGTGTCGTTAACAAAAGCGATATGCATAGCACGTGCGGGGTGAATGTAGATTGTTGTGGTTGTTCGTGTCTGACGACCAAAATGTCCTGCTAGGTTGGCCGGCGGACAACCAGTTTTTTCCCTTAATTTGGACACTGTCTATTCCGCATTCAATTGAATCAGTGCATGACGTCCAATACATGATGAACCATGTTATCAGATTTGACTACACATCATAAAACAGGCGTGTCTTCTTTCAAATATCTTGAACACAGTTCATATTTCCGACAAGATGGCAGCTTATCCAAAACACTATTGAGTTGATACATCCAGTAATAAATGTGTGACAATTTAGATTGGGCCTTTTTCAAATGTCCAAAGGCTGTCAGACAAATTTGGCCACGTGATTTTTTTGGAAGTGGCCAATTTACCTTACTCTTATCTTCCATCTTCGTCATTTCATTCAACCAATAGACTGCCCCAAAATGTGCTTAAATCTGATCAACGGTATTTAACTTATATCATGGGTCCATTGCTATTGTATTGTACTGTATGCATTCTTCTGGAGCACGAATATAACTAATGACCATCTGTACCAGTGCCATTTACACTTACAACAATAATTTAAATTTTATGTATATGCAGACGAGATTGAACCAGCACCCATCAATGACGAGACTGAGAAACGTAAGTTGTGATTAAAGTTGAATTCAAATGTTAGATGCACGCACAGAGGTTATTCATGGAGCCATGCGCAATAACGGATTACAGAGGCAAAGTCGCACCCAGCCTACTCTACATTATATTGAATCAGTGCATGACGTCCAATACAAGATATAAACCATGTTATCAGATTTGACTACACATCGTATCTTGAACACAGTTCGCATTCCCGACAAGATGGCAGCTTATCCAAAACACTATTGAGTTGATACATCCATACAGTAATACATGTGTGACAATTTAGATTGGGCCTTTTTCACATGTCCAAAGGCTGTCAGACAAATTTGGTCACGTGATTTTTTTGGGAGTGGCTCTTTTACCATACTCTTATCTTCCATCTTCGTCAATTCATTCAACCAATAGACTGCCCCAAACAATTTGCTTGAATCCGATCAACAGGATTTAACCCATTGCTATTGTAAAATACTGTATGCATTCTTCCGGAGCACGAGTAGAACTATCCGGTAAACACAAAACGTTAAATTGGGTTAAATTAGGTTTCATTTTCATCTCACTAGAACAATTTAGTTTTAAAAATAGTTATTTTCACGTCATATTAACGTTTTTAAAACGTTACATGAAAATGTTATTAAAAGCCATACAAAACTCCACACAAATACGTTTTTAAAACGTAATATTGACACTTTTTTGTCACCAAATTCATACTTTTTCACGTTAAAAACATTAAATGGCCAACTGGGATAATCTTCGAAATACTCGTACATTTAGTGGTAGCTTTCGCATATTTAAGTAAGACCTCAGCTACGGATTCCGGTATGCAGCATTACTTATGAGGGGCTGAAATATTTCAGTTACAAAATCGATCGATTCATTCTCAAATTCCTTTTAATCTTTATTCCCGCAGACTTGGGTGAACAACGATATGATGCTAATCCAATCTTAAAAATGGAAATGGTGTCAATTGCAGCCAAAGACATTGAATTTGGAGATGAAATTGGTAGTGGTGGCGAAGGTAGTGTGTTTAAAGGAGAATGGAGATTGGTCAAGAACGGTATGAAAGAAATACGAACAGTAGCCATAAAAAAGCTGCTTACCAGTTCAGATTTGTCTGAACTTAAAACTCTGTCAGGACTGAGTCATCCCAACATTATCAATGTCTTCGGATTTGTCGAGGAACATCATGAACTATGTATCGTTATGGAACTTTGTCAATATTCTCTTTGCGGTTATTTCGAGCGAAATCCATCTCCGTTGTCAGACAAACATCTCCTAAGATGGTCATTTGAAGCTGCCCTACCACTGGAGTATTTACGGGAACATAATATCCTACACAGAGATGTGAAACCACAAAACTACGTGGTTGACAATGGTATGGTTCTGAAGCTCACTGATTTCGGCGTGGCGCGTGAATTAGGTTGTACCGTGAGCCAGTTTACCCAAGTAGGCACTTGGAGGTGGATGGCCCCGGAGGTTCACGGCGTTACAGATAATAGGTTACTTCTCTCTCCATCCTACGATATATTTGGATTGGGATTGGTTCTGTGGTATCTGGTCGCGGGGAAAATGCCCTATAGCGAGTCTCACAATAATTTTGCAATAGCTCAAGCAATAATCAACGGAGAACGCCCAATCATACCAGTCAAATGCCCTGTGAAGCTTGCCGAGCTGATACAAAAATGTTGGAGCGGTGATCGTAAAGATAGACCCGATATTTCACAAATCATTCTCCTCATTAAGGATATGATAGCAAGCCTAGAAACCACCGATAACCTTCCACACTTTCTGGTAAGTGAAAATTAAATATAGAAAGTAAAATGTCATGAAAATGTATCTTTGTTGGTGAATAGGCCTACAATTGGAAATATATATTACCCAACCCCACCAAGAAAAACTATTAAAAAAAAGAAAAACGAACAAAACAACAACAAAAACAGCACATCAAGTGTAAAAACCAGTTGATAGGTCTCTGTCGGTTTAACCAATGTGTATAACTACCAAGAATGCACAGACAAGGTATTCCTGAAGTATGTATGACATCAACTCTTATGGAGTTGCGGTATGGGAGATATGTGCCACAGAGGCTCCATTCAAAGGTAATGTTTACCTGCATATCATTTAGAGAATATGCGAGAATAACGAAAGACCCCCGATCCCATGAGATTACAATGCGGTCCTAGCTGATCTAACGAGGGCATATTGGCGCATAGATTGGCATGAGAGGCCCAGTATCAAATTGATGGATTCTACTCATTCTATCTTCACTATAATGATGTGAAATATTTGAATAACTGGAAATAATCTCTTATTTGGCAATTGTTACTGATATCAATCAATCAATCAATCTTTATTTCCATATAAAAAATACATCAGATCACATATAAAAAAAACACAATATGGAGGAGTAGACTGGAAAGCTAATGAGGCCCGTTTATGGTCTACCCCTTAATACAAGCAATACATAAACAAACATTTTATACTAAAATAAACAATAAGAATTCCACAACATCATAAACAAGACAGAACATGGACGGGCTCAAAAATCAATAGATTACTCGTAGTTTTGGATAAGGTTTTGCTTTAACTGCGTTCGGAAATGCTTTAAAGATTTGGATTGTTTCATGTTTTTGGGAAGTGAATTCCAGAGAATTGGACCATTGGTTCGAATAGCACGGTCGGGGAAAGTCTTTTTGTTATTTGTCATGTTAAAATCATTGCCATGTCTTGTTGGGTAGTTGTGAACATATTAATTAGAACCAGGTAAGTCTTTACTAAATAAGAACTTTTGAACAATGCTGAAAAATGCATAACACTTTCCAAGCGGCAGGCGTCTGCAGACGACATTCCAAAATGTCGCAAAATCTTTCAAAATGTCATAATTGTTAAATTTCATAATTGTTAAATTTCATAACCATATTTGCAATCACCATGTTAAGAGTGCATGCTGAGAAAACAAGATGAATATGACAAAATCTAGGAACATGAAGGTTGTCCAATATTGCTCATAATAGTTTGCTGGGTACAGTTGATGAAAGATTCAGGTTGACAAAGTTTGAAAATTCTGACCCCCTGACTTGGATTTTCTGCCCCATTGCATTTTAGCCCCATTTTGAGCCATAAAATCATATAAAATCGTTTAAATTGTCTCTGTTTCTAAAGGCACAAAATGGGATTCTTTGCATCAACTGATTTTTGAATCCAGTCCATATATCATTGATATACAGCATTGGTATTGTGTAGATTCAACCAAAAATCACCCACCTCATTCTGAATTACGAGGGGGTCACAGAAAAAAGTGCGAGGCATTGATTTTTGTGACGAAAAAGGGGCAATCTTTAAATGTGAATAGGATTTTATCCCAGCAGTGAATTAAAAAAATCTTTCATAGCCGAATAGCTAAATCACTTGTCTCTTCAGAAAACGTAAATCTGTTCTGGGGAAAAGGTTTCTATACGCCCAATTTAGTGTTTCTATAAGGCATTTTAGACATTTTAAAACAATTGAAGATATATGATTTATTTGCGATATTGTTGTAATAGAAACTATTTTTGAAGTGTTTTGAAATAAGATATTGTTGTTTTGATTTTAAAAGGTCACTTAAACCATACATTGCTGCTTCTGAGCAGCGATAGCTATATTCCAAAGTCTCTCACATCAGAGAATTGAAGCAAAGGTTCAATGTGTAATCAAAGGTAACGGTCTTTTGAAGCAATCAGTGTTTCTAGATTGTATAGTAGTATAAATTAGACTCAATAGTTTGCTTAGAATAGGTCAGGTTCAAATACAAATAGCCTACGTCAATTATCATTAGTTTTAAATACATTGATCCTAGTGTCAATCATACTGGAAATGTGGAATTGCCTAAGGGTAAAAAAAAGTGTTTCTATTTTATAGTATTTTTCCCTACTATAGGGACTATAACAATTGGACTATGACAATTGAATATACATTATCATATCATTGATATAAATGTTACCTATAGATGCAATAGGACAAAGTGTTTCTATATAGTAGAGGCACAATTCCCATCATTATCCCAATAAAATAACTAGGGCAAAAGTTAGTCTCATAGATAGATAGATGGGAAATGCATCACTTTCTAGTTTGATTTTATCTTATCTAATTTTCTTCTAGTAACAGGTGTTTTAACTATGGGGCAATAGCCTACTATTTGGACTAATAATAATAATAATAATAAAACCATACTTATTGAGCGCATAACACAATTAAGTCCCTATGCGCTATCACAAACAAACAAACAAACAAACAAAACACACAGTAACATGAGTAACAAAAGACAAAACAAAAATAAATTAAACATTAACATTAAATAGGTAAGTTTTTAGCAATGATTTGAACTGTTCAAGAGTTTTGGCGGATTTAACATGATATGGTAAATTGTTCCAAAGTTCAGCAGAAGCATCTTGAAAAGAACGGCGACCATATGAAGTAGAAGGTGAAGACACATGCGCAAGAAGATATTTTGAGCCAGAACGAAGATTGCGAGTGGGCTCGTATTGTTGAATAAGATCTTGCAGATACATAGGAGCAAGAGCTCGAGTACATTTAAATGTTATCAGAAGAATCTTGTAGATAATGCGAGATCTGATCGGTAGCCAATGTAAGTCACGAAGGACAGGGGAAATGTGACAGCGAATCTTAGACAGCGTAACAAGTCGAGCAGCAGAGTTTTGAATCCGTTGAAGTTTTGAGATTTGCGTATCAGGGAGAGCATAAAGTAAACTATTGCAGTTATCGAGTCGGCAAGTCACAAAATCATGAATAAGTCTTTCAGTTGTTGGCTGATCGAGATAACGCCGGATTTGACCTATCTTATAAAGAGCATGAGAAGCCGCACGACAAATGTTGTTAACATGAACATCCATCATAAGATCGTTTTGAAGGATAATGCCAAGGTTGCGGGCACTGGAAGCTGGCTCAATGTGAGAATCATTGAGTTTTACTGATGAAATCGTAGAATTTTTCCTAAAGCGGGATGTAATATGGAGAACTTCAGTATTGTCAACATTTAATTTAAGGTCATTAGCTGTGGACCAGGTTTTGATATCTGTCACACAAGCTTCCAGTCGCGAGATTGCACCTACTCTGTCATCATCATTTTTCAATACAATATATATCTGAGTGTCATCTGCATACGTCATTTTGGAGATGCCATGAGAATCGATGATATCTTCTAATGGAGATGAATACATTGTGAAGCCTAAAGGGCCAAGTACTGACCCCTGAGGAACACCCTCATGCGGAACATGAACCGATGACTCGCGACCATTTATAATGACAGATTGTGAACGGTTGGTGAAATACGATTTAATCCATGAAAGTGCAGAACCTGTGAATCCATATTTATTTGAGAATCGCTCTAACAGTACTTGGTGATTTATGGTGTCAAAAACAGCCGAGTAGTCCAATAGAATGAGAATGGCTTCATGACCCTTGTCAGCAGCGAGAAGTAGGTTATTATAGACACAAAGAAGCGCTGTTTCTGTGCTATGGTTACACCTATAGGCACTCTGCATTTTTCCATATAGGTTGTTCTCTGATAAATAATCTTGTATTTGGCCAGTACATGCACGCTCAACAGTATTGGCAAGAAACTTAAGATTAGCAACAGGCCTGTAGTTTTTTAGAATTTCACGATCCAATTTAGGTTTCTTGATGAGCGGTGTGATGTGAGCATGTTTCAGTGCATCAGGGAAATGGCCTGCTTCTAACGAAGAGTTGATGATTCTAGTGATGATGGGAATGAGTTCTGGTAGACATTGTTTCAGAAGCCAAGTTGGTATTGGATCCAATCCACATGATGTAGATGGCGATTTCATGATGATTTTTGTGACTGATTCTTCTGAAAGCGTGGAAAATTTGGACAACACAGCACTGACTACCACACTTTTTTTAATAACAAGATGGTGAATGAGGTGTCACACAAACAATATTTTGAATTTGTGTGACCCAGCTAGGTCTACTTATAGTATACTGATCTTTGGCCACCATGCACAACTACAGCAGCCTTGATATCAGAGGGACCAAGAATGGTGTGTTAGGCTTCATCATAGTCGATCTACATGAATCATGTACACCAGTTATTGGATATTATGAATAATAACATTAGTGGGATATGGGGTTACCGTGCATCCAACCCACCCCAAAGGACTCTCCCACACTTTTTGCCTTACTTTAATGGTCCTAAAACATATTCAGGATGTTACCACATTTATTTTGGTACGCTAAGGGTTATTCAAGATGGCGTCCAAAATGGCCGCCATATTATGGCAATCAAAATGTATGGTGAAAGTATAGTTGTAATAGTAGAATGTATGTATTTAGACCACTAGACAATCATATCCAGAACTTTTTTAACACACCTAAATCCAAGATGGCCGCTAAAATGGCTGCCAAAAATGATAACATTCTATAAATTGGCATATGAACCAACATGTATGATCAGATTTGGGAGTATTGGTATTACATAGTATTACAATACAAAACAATTGTTTTAGGTCATTAATATCAAATTAATCATTTTGGCAGCCATTTTGGAAAGTGATACAGAATCAAAATTGTCACAGAGATGGGCCTTATCAGTTTAGAACATACAAGTTGTTGAATTTGATGTAATATACACTCACAATCTATTTTGGATTACCATACACTCATGTAGACTATATTTACATTTACAGCGGCCATTTTGGTGGCCATCTTGGATTTAATGTACATTATTACAATTCAAATATACTGGATATGAGTTACTAGTGGTCTAATACATACATCCCAATGTTAAAACTATAATTTCATCATACATGTTGGTTATATTATCCCATTTTATGGAATTCCGACAATTAGTTCAGTCATTACGGGACCCATTTTGGTGGCCATTTTGGATTATTAAGTGGGTTAACAAATCAAAAAAAAAATTGGATATGAGTTACTAGTGTCTAATACATACATCCCATCATTAAAACTATATTTTAATGATACATTTTAGTTGATATTATCCCATTTTACTGAATTCCAAATGGGTTCAGTCATTTTGGGATCCATTTTGGGCGCCATTTTGGATTTTTAACTATGATAACAAAGCAAAATACTGGATATGAGTTACTAGTAACACATACATCCCATCGTTAAAACTATACTCTGGTCATAAATGTTGGTTCATATTATGCCAATTTATGAAATTTTACCATTTTTGGCGGCCATTTTGGCAGCCATCTTGGATTTAGGTGTGTCAACAAAGCAAACGTTCTGGATATGAGAGTGTAGTGGTCTAATGCATACATCCCACTATTAAAACTATACTTTCACCATACATTTTGACAGTTCTGGCGGCCATTTTAGACGCCATCTTGAACAATCCCTCCCCACAGCAAAAAAGTTGTTGGTAACATTCTGAATATGTTTTAGAACCATTAAAGTAAG
Source organism: Ophiura sarsii (assembly GCA_035610835.1). Lineage (NCBI taxonomy): Eukaryota > Metazoa > Echinodermata > Ophiuroidea > Amphilepidida > Ophiuridae > Ophiura > Ophiura sarsii. The sequence goes on along the minus strand of CM069457.1, from coordinate 53,644,666 downwards.
TCAAAAAAGTTGGTTTGGGGGAGTCCTGGGGAGAGGTGCACGAGTGCATATACCCGACTAATATGTGTTCTTGTTTTAGAAAATATTACTATATAGAAACACTATGTTTTTCAGTATCCAAACACATTTCCCCAGCTAAATTTGAATAGTTTTTGATAGCCAATGTATCATGCTATGAGACTACAATCAGGTTATTTTAATCCACTGCTGGGATAAATTCCTGCAAGCGATTGAAGATATTTGAGGGGGGTCCTAAGTGGGACCCCCCTGGTGAGGAAGAATGAGTTAAGTGAAATTTGGTTTGATCTTCACAATACCAAACTTACAATATTCTAACTTGATTACAAAATAGTTTGACAATAGACATCAAGATTACAAGTATAAACATTATGCAAAAATTGGCAATTATATGCAATTTTGGGAGATTTTTGGGGCTTAAAAGGGGCTAACACTTGATGGGGCACAAAATCCAAGCTATAGGGGCCAGAATTTTCATACCTTGTCAGCATGAATATGTCATCAAGTATATATACTAAACCAAAAAAGAGCCAAATCCGACAACCTTCATCTTTTGCCCACTGTCTGGTTTTCTCAGGCACGCACTCTTGAAATAAGTACATACAGTATTGATTTCAGTAATCCTTGAGATAGAATTTGAAAGTTGAGAAAGGTTTCTGAAAAATCTGTTTTGTATATGGCATGCATGGTAAATTTAAAAACCAATAGCCGCGTGGGAAGTGTTAAACACCTAAAAACCTGAGAAATTAAAATGGGGGCGTTATTTGAAAACAAAACCGTCCCAAACCTCTCATTTATTGACTGTGGAAATTTATATACATATTCGTATCATTTTTTTGGTTTTGTATCATTTCAGATATCAGCTGAAGATGAGAAAGCATCAAAGCAAGACCAGTCTGCTGTAGCCGCTGTTATCGCTGTTGCCAGTTCTTTTGAGCATCGGGTAAGTTTGGATACAAAAGTTTCATAAATGTTGTTGTGGTTCAACTACGAGGGTCATTCAATAAGTTCTACCTCCTCATTCATAACATCGCTAACATGAATGTCAGCCTTATGATATTTGTCATGAGTATAGCTCTGAATCATAGCTACACATTTATAGTAAATGATAATTGATACCTGTTTCAATTTTGTTATGACGCGATCAAAGCCAGAGAGATACTTTGGAAAACGGACACTGGAAATTACCCCAAAGATAAATACATTTTTTTCTCCATATTGGATGATTAGATATAATTGACCCATTTAAATACTGAAAATAGAAACCAATGGATGACTTCTGAATCTAATACTTGATTATCATGAATAAATCAGATTGTAGGCAATATTAACCTTTGTGGGCTTGCAAATAGTATAATATCAACTCGAATGTATTGCTGCTACGCTATATTAGTGTCCCGGATGTACACAGTTAAGTATATAGCAATTAAAGGGGTTTTTTGGCTGCGGGAAAATTCTATTAATTTGGGGTATGTTAAAACTTGTGAATCCGATAGTTAAATGTATTTACTAACGTTTCACCGACGGCAAGAAAAATCTATCTAAGGAAAAAGGAGTAAAAAATGATTTTAAACCAAAAAAATGGAACAAATTCGTTCGTGTAAGAGGTGGTTTTGTCATTAAAAATGACGTCATTTGTTTTTCGGGGTCAATTGAACGCACAAAATATCATCTGGAATCGAGTTTAAGTCAAATTTAGTTTATTTAATGATAGACTGGGCACTCCATTCAAGAAAAGGTAAAAAACAGACGTTATTAGCAGCAACTATAATGACGGAATTTTAAAAATGGCGGCCTCCATTAATTCGCCGCACGATTTTAAAAAATCGTATTTTTTTATTCGATCTTACTAACTGTTTAGAGTAACTTCCGATTATATTTTGATCAAACAGACTAAATAGACATTTTGATGAATCTTGCCGGCACAATATCATAGTAAAGTTGCCACCTAACAACAAAGATAAACCATGATTAGCACCATTTAAAAAAAAAATAGTCACTTTTAGAAGTCACATTTTCAATACACTACACGGGAAGAAAAGACAACATGTTAACTGTTCATAATCAAATAGCCCGCTCGCTCAGGCACGCCCCAACGCAGTTGCACTGTGTATTCAATATCCATTTCATTCCCGGCCATTCAAGTGCCACGCACAGCATTTTCTCGCGGCTTGCGTGCGTTGAAAATGTGACTTTTGAAATGTGACCAATTTTCTTTAAATTGTGCTAATCATGGTTTATCTTTGTTGTTAGGTGGAAACTTTGGTATCAAATTGTGCCGGAAAGATTCATCAAAATGTCTATCTATTCTGTTTGGTCAAAAAATAATCGGAAGATACTCTAAAGGACCTAAACAACGCGTATGACTAATTTTCTAAACTACACAATTTTTTTCTCCCAACAATTCCGTGTTAACTTCAATTAAATATATATAGCTAAGCAGACTATAGAAACAGCACGATAGGTTTTTTTTACAGCGCCATCAAGATCATACAAAAGTAAACATTCCCGGCTAAGCTCATTAAAATAGCCTAGAAACACGACCTTTCATTTAAGTATGCACAGTTTAGTATACGAGTTCCCTATCCCAAAATGAATAGTATCCCTGGTAGTACGTCAGGACTGCCATAGCATATAATCAATATGCTGTACTGTTGTGTTCAATTTTGTTAACTTAATTATTGTTTTAACAAGCTTCATTACTTGATTAAGTATCAATTAATTCCATTTTCAAGACTGGTAAAATGGCAGAAATTTCTACGCTGGTTTATATCATGTTTGTTTGATCTGTATTTCATTCAGGTATCACTTCAGGAGAAAACATAAATACAAGACTAGGTTGCTGATGCCAGTTCTTTGGAACATGCTGGATCTAGTAGTAAGGTATATTGGGACACATAAGAAGGCTGAAATGTAATCAAATATAGGTGATATAAAATGTATGTCTGTGACTTTTAGAAAATTATAACAGGACCAAGTACAAGTAAAATGAGTCACATGTCAACAGTATTAGATTATCATATTTTGTGCATCATTTTAAAGCACTTTGAAAATGATACAGTATGGCCCAAAACCCACTTAAAGGTATGGATCTTTGTCAAACTTTTACACATTTGTTTCTCTCTGATAATGAAGTTTGAAAGACATTCCATGACTTATAAATCGATCTTGATTGTAATGTCCATAGAAAATTCACATCACTTACTAAATCACAATCATATGTAGATGCTCTTGACCAGTGTCAGCTCACCAACCTCAGGTCTCGTCGTGAGCAAATCTGCCTCCAGTTCATGGACAAGCTTTTGAAGACTCCTGCATTCCGCAGCTGGGTGCCTAAGACAAGAGGCGAGGATAATGACAGGTCTCTGCGTAACCCTAACCTCCTATCTGTCCCTAAAGCGTCGTACTCAGAGATACGCGAGAAGTCCCATCCCGTACATGGTCAGGTTGTGGAACGCAGAAGCTTCGAAAGTTTAAGGGTGTACGCTCGTATGGTATATTGAGTGACTCTGTATAATTGTTGGTTGTTGCCTTTAATTGCTTGCCTTTTTATTAGTAATATATTTATTTGTATATGTATATATTTGTATATATAATTGGTGTCATTTGTATGTATTTAATTGTTTTTATTTACGGTAAGATTGTATGCAATTCAGACTTTGGCTGCTATGTACATTTGTTGAATAAACCTTGAATAATAACCTTGAATAATGAAAATCTGCTTACAATTATTAAGGAATTGTCAGCATATTATTTTGATTTTTATCATAAAAAATCATTCCGTACTATATGTTTTCTTGTGTACAGTTGCGATCGTAGCCGGAAACACTATAAACGCGGTGTCAAACCATGGAATTCGATTTACAAACCAAAAAACACTAACAAATAAGTTGTCAAGCACAGTACCCGACAGTTTATTTCAACCTCTTCAACCATGATTTTGACGTAATAATGAATTGTATCGCTCTGTTACTAACAAGATCTTTACGATTTATGATCAAAAATGCAAATCTGTAAGAAAATCTGCTTCCAGAGTAAAATTCTAGGATAGAGGGCGTCACTTGGAAAAGATCGCATAATATGTCTTTAAATTGGACTTCTGTCTTTTAAAGTACAAATATATGAACTGTTAAACCAGCAGAAACTCATGAATCTCTTTACCTTTAACTCAAAATCAATATTCCAGAGGTGTCATTCATTTACCATGTCACAATTATAAATAATGCTTCTTGTATTATACGTTGAACCATAATGAACATATGAAAATGTTAAATAATTCCATGCTTCCATATTTTATATTTATAGAACGTTATATATTACAACCTAAATTAAACCAAATATTCTGGACCATATTTTCGTTTTTTGGAAACGTTTTAGAAACGTTTTTTAAAACGTGGGCAATTCCACGCATGCGCACCTAGCTTGGTTATATTGGTTTCGTAACACTATGGATTGTATATTTATACATTTTACTAAATGATTCGATCTGCATCATGCACCATTTCATATTTAAATGGCAAGTAAGAACATTATTCACAAAAAAACTGTACACATGAACAATTTTGTTGGAGAATGTTAATAAAAAGCCAAATGATTGAATTGTACTTTCAATTGCCAGTCAATAATCAATTACATAATATAGGCTGCCCATAAGGGCATCCCAGTAAACACAAAACGTTATTCAAAACTTTTTTAATTGGGTTTAATTAGGTTTCCTTTTTGTGAAACGTTTTTAAAACGATTTAATTAATTTTTTTAAACGTTTGGAAACATCTTACTAGAACAATTAATTAAAAATAGTTATTTTCACGTTATATTAACGTTTTTAAAACGTTACATGTAAACGGTTTTAAAACCCATAAAACCCTCCACTCAAATACGTTTTTAAAACGTAATATAAAACGTAATATTGAAACGTTTTTTCACCAAATTCATAGGTTTTGTTCACGTTAAGCATTTTTAGCCTGTCCCCAAGTAATTTGCTTGCATCTGATCCTATCAGGACGAAAGCGTGTGTCCATATGGACCGACAGTGTAAATAAACCAAGAAACAGAGAAATGAAACAAACACCCCGACAACACAACTAAACAAACCAAACCAAACTGTGCTCTACTAAAACTCTTGTGCCAGTGGGACAGTGTATGCATGCTTTCAAACTTGTTCTAATTTTATTTCGGAACGTTTTAACTGATATTGTAGTTGGCTATAGCTATGTCCTTATCGCTGTTCATAAAGGCTACGCAAAAACACCCCCGTTTCGTGTGACTGAAGTGAATCGGTTAGTCGATTAATGTTTCCAATTTTCGAAATATCCCTGACAAACACTGAAACATGATTATATTTATTTTCCGTAAAAAGGTTAAACTTAAGTAATAATTTAATGATGTCAAATGATATGAGTGGCCATAGTATAAACAAAACGTTTAAGATATAAATACGTCTAAGGTAACACGTATACCGTGTAAGGTTAGACGTCTAAGATAACATCTAAAATCTTGCGAACTATATGTATATATTATAATCTAAATATGTGGGAAACTTGTCAAATTAAGGGATAATTACCCGATTAATGATACAATAATGAAATTGACCTACATGTTTCAGGTCATTGAATATTATGCTCATTGTTTCTTTTAGATTGTTTACGATTCAGAAAAGAACCCATACATTTGCCTTTTTTCTATTCTGGCTGAGGGGTAATCATTTTCATCCGTTATAATTCAGAAATAGACTCACAATTGCCTTTTTCTATTCTGGCTGATGGGTGAAAATGTTCATCCTAAAAGTTACTCTTCAGAAATGGACACACAAGTTTGCATTTTTCTGTTCTGGCTGAGGGGTGAACATTTTCATCCTTAACAATTCAGAAATGTACATACTAGTTTGCCTTTTTCTTTTCTAGCTGAGGGGTGAAAATGTTCATCCTTTACAATTCAGTAATGGACACACAAGTTTGCCTTTTTCTATTTTCATGCCTGTTTTATGTAATGGTACCACAATTATCTGTATTACTGTAACTGAAGGGCCTGGTGATTTTGGGTTAATGGGGTCCCTGCTAAATGTTATAAGCAATTGTGATCTCTTCAAGGTTATTCTTAGACTGTAAATGAACAGGTATATACGAGGGGTATCAACAAGTTTTTGAAATCCCCCAGAATTGAAGGAGCTATATCGATAAAATTTTGTAATCACTGGTCCTTAAAAACATTATGATGCAAAAATGGTCTCATAAATATGTTTACTTTTTATACAGGTGGCGCTAGATGCCAAGGCCATGCAAATCAATGACGTCGGTGCTGTGTACATGGTAAATGATAAGGGTCCAATATTTGGATTTTGTGGGACGCCTTCAAGAAGAGTATGAGGCTTACAAGGCTTAGAAATGCTGTCATTTACAGAGATAAATTGAGACCTACGAGTGCCAAATGACAACATTTCTAAGCCTCATACTCCTTTGGAAGGCGTCCCACATGGATCAGTTATTGAACCATTATCATTTACCATGTACACAGCACCGTTGGAGGACGTCATTGATTTACATGGCCTTGGCATCTAGCGCCACCTGTAAAGAAAGTAAATATACTTATGAGACCATTTTTGCACCATAATATACATAAGGACCAGTGATTACACTGACAAAATTTCATCGATATAGGTCACCTTTGAGAAGGTTTCAGGAGCAATTTATCAGGAGTACGATGTCGTCATTGAAGAGATCTTTCAATTTATAGAAAGATGACTCATTCTGAGATTTTTTTGGATATTGCGTAATATTTGATTGCACAATCAATTGAAAGAGTGCTTGGTTACTACATAAGTGTACTGCCTATACTAGTAGCATCATGTTTTATCAGATGGGTTTCTAATGTTTTTGCGCAAATTAGATTAATTGCACACATGGGATATATTGTCTCATTTTAAGGGATAAGCGGCGTTTTTTATGTGATTTCCCCCGTTTGTGTGTGTATTTTGGCATTTCTTTGAAAGTTGGGGGTCAGATGTATTTATTATCACAGACTATCAGGATCTTTAAAACTAAAAATAAAATAAGGGTATTTTCTTTTCTTTCCTTCTTTTTTCTGGTTTTGGTTCTTTTTTCTCTCCCCCATTTTTCTTGAGGGGGGGGGGGGTGGGGGGGGGGGGGGGGGGGGGTTATTCTCTCTTTTTTTACTTCACTAAATAAATGTTTGAGTATGTATAATTGAGGTCGTATCGTCTCATTATACATATTTTCTGTATTGTTTCTATGTTCTACCATATTCGCCTCTAATTTTAAAGTTTGGGGGAAATGTATAGAATATGACGATCTTCAGCATTACCGCGTAAAACAATGATGACACCAGAGATTACATTTCTGAATTCATTAGTATATATAAGACGTAGTAAAATAAAGGACAACGACACATTTTGATTAACTTCATGTACATTTATTGATACAAGACATTTAACATTATAACGCAAGAAATACAATTGATTTATTAGCGTGCATTATATTATACTTTAAGGTACATAAATATAAAGGAAATAACTCAATTGGTCATTTGTAATAACATTGCAATTTGTTGCGCAATAATCAATACAGCTAGAGCATGATCAAGTCTGAACAAGTTTGATGTTTGATGACTCATCCGGGGTTTCCCCAAGGGTGATTTGATTGAAAGCCGGGATTGAAAGTTGGAAGTACGGAGGACCAATATACCGCACACAAATTGTGTAGACCTGTAAGTTGCCTCGACCATGCATCGATGGGTACAAGATTATACACATAGTGTATATATAACACTTACAGTGAATAATTCCAATGGGATATTAATTAGAACAAGAGTGGCGTTTAATCTTTAACCGACTTTGAGTTTAACGTTCCTCAATTTGAGATCAATGTTGATTGGATCCAGCATTACAATCGATTATGCAATAATCAATACAGAACATGGACAAGTTGAAACAAGTTTGATGACTCATATAGGTTTTCCCCAAATAGTTATTTGATTGAAGCATTGAAGTGTCGAGGGTTAATGTATGCACGCACACTTTTTAGACGTAACAGCGACCTCGACCTTTACTTTTTAAAGTCTTTGATATTTAAGCATAACTGTCGTCATCGGTTTCGCTGTTTTCATCTGGTTCAGTTTCCTGAAATAGCGCGTCAAAAATGGTCCGATGTTTAATCACGACTCTTTTAACGGCAATGAATACGTCGATTCCCTTGTCTATCTTTTCCTCGATGGCAGCTAGTATCTCCTGGTGAGTATCATCGTCTTTCAGCTCAATATTTCGAATAAAAAAAGTATTGTAGCTATCGAAAAAGATTGTTTGACGGTCCACAGAGTTTTCATATTGGCCTTTTCCTTCGCATCCTTTTCATTCATACCAATTTAGTAAAGTAAAAAAAGAGAGAATAACCCCCCACCCCCCCCCCCCCCCCCCCCCTCAAGAAAAATGGGGGAGACAAAAAAACCCAAGAAAAACAGAAAAAAGAAGGAAAGTAAAGAAAACACCCTTATTTTATTTTTAGTTTCAAAGATCCTGATAGTCTATGATAATAAATACATCTGACCCCCAACTTTCAAAGAAATGCCAAAAAACACACACAAACGGGGGAAATCACATAAAAAACAGCCGCATATCCCTTAAAATGAGACAATATATCCCATGTGTGCAATTAATCTAATTTGCGCAAAAACATTAGAAAACCATCTGATAAAACATAGGCAGTACACTTATGTAGTTACCAAGCACTCTTTCTATTGATTGTGCAATCAATTATTACGCAATATCCAAAC
>CM069457.1:53552715-53635764 GCA_035610835.1 Ophiura sarsii | reverse complement strand
CCTGGAGTTCATGGGTTTTCTAAACCACAGTTCAAATTTTAGCCTATTAGACAATACCATGACGAAATGAGAAGGGTTTGAAATAGCCGCTCCTAAACTAATTATATGCACATCCAATCGGAGTGCGTGTCTTCCGCAAGAAATCGTGCATATTTCATTTCACAGTGAACGCTTTTTGTGTGTGCTAACGACTGACTGTTTAGCATGTACATGATCTATCAAAATCAATACCTCCGTCAGCAACTCATTAACATACGGTTGCTAGCAGTGTTGGCAAGTGGTTATCACTGATTATATAACATTGGGGTCAATACAATATGTTGGAAACTCCCATTCACTTTTTAAGGGCGATAGAGGGCAGGGGGCACAATTTATACTTCTAATCTATGTGCCTAATGACCATAATGACCCCTTAATAAAGTTTTCCTTTTAATTGTTGAATACCCCATTTATGTATTTGCCAATAATCTCATTACTGGTTGTTTTTAAAATTTGTAAATTTAAGTTGTAGCCTTTAAGATGTCGATTAGGTGTAGCTTTAAGTCATTTCTCTTGTAAATAGCTTTGATCATTCTAATGCTTAGAAGCGCTATATAAAGCATTGTACTATATCATATTAATATACTGACTACCTAACTCCGCCATTTTGCGTTTTGACCCATTTTGGGTCGTTGTCGAGTTCCTTCTGGACGATCATTGTATACATACATATATGGTCGAATCCAACGAAAAGTGTCCACGGCTAGATTTTTAGGGTCCAGTTGCAAAATGCTTTGATCTCTTATTCCTTTTCCCCACTCAAAGTCAACATATCAAGCTTGTATGGAAAAAAAGTGCATTCACTAATCTCTCCAATTGACCACGTGGCGGAATGATGAAGTTGAAGGTACACTTCTCAATGTTACCTACCAATACAAGTACCATATTTTGATTAAGTGATGATTATTCCACCTATTTACATATTTCATTCAAATTTGTGATTGTATTGTAATTAGAAGATGCTAATGCTGATAGAAAGTGATCATATTTGTTCAGGTGCTCATTTTTTGTTTACATTTTAGATTCACACAGATAGGTAGCATTTGCAGGCTCTCAATACTTTGAAACATGAGGTTGAGTCACTTTGTGTACTTGCACCAAGATGATTTTAAAGAACATTTGTTTTCATGTACCTCAAAGAGGGGGAATGACCCTTTCTGTAAAATTTAGAATTTTGAGCATGCGCCCAAAACCTAAGTATATAGCGGAATGTGGACATTTGGTATTCGAAGGTAACAGTTAATGTATACGTAGGTAAGAGAAGTAAAACTGTAATACATTAATGTTCTACTTAAGTTATGTTACATTTTGGGGTGAAATAATTATGCAGGGCTGTTAACAATATTTGTTTTTTTAAATAAACATGTTAAAACATGTTTAAATCCTAATATTATGAACATATTCCCAGTAGTTTACTTTAAATAGATACTAGAATATTAATTTAATGTTGAACAAAATATACAATATCTAACTGTCAGTTGTAATTTTGAAAAGGTTTATTAAGAACAATATATCAGGCAACATTTTTAAGCATTCCTATAAGAGAAAAACATGTTGAGACTTAAAACACGGTAGCTTACATTGCAATAATCAAAGTATTCGTAGGTAACACATTTGTTCTCAACTTCAACTTCGTTGACTAAGAACAGTTGGATTCGTTGATTTGACATAGGTTTAAGGGCAAAATTGTACTCGACGTAGTTTTTTATGCCCTGAATCGCGTGTGAGGGGATGTCGTATCAAAATAGTGTCTTGATTGACTTTATAAGTAGATTTAAGAATGTGCACTCAGCGCAATCAGAATTGCGTAATATTCAACATTTGAATAAAACAGCAAGATTAACCAATTAAACATTAAAATAATATAAAACCATGTTCCTATTTCTAAGATATAAAAGAAAACACCCTAAGCATCAATAACCTCACTAGTGATAGACCTATACTGTTATTATTCTTGATGTTAAAGGCATATTGAATAGAATTAACCTTTTACACATGATAATTATGGCAGAAAATGTTTTATTATGCTAACGTATCTGATAATCCAATTTTGTTACTGTCTTTCTTGCTTGACTTTCAATTATTAAGAATGTGCGTTTAACTTCTACAAAACAGTCAGAAGTGTGTAAATTTAACATCTAATTTAGGGCAAGATGATGACAACATACATATCGTACTGGGTTAAAATTTCGTAAAGTTATAGTTAAACAATCAATTAACTCGCTAGTAATACTAATATTATTACTAATCTAATTTGGTAAAAAGCATGTCCATCATTAAAACTAAACATGATAAAAACTTAAGCAATACACATTTTAATTATGAAACATCTGATCATTCAGCCTCGTGATCATTCAGCCTTGTAATCTCTACTTGACAAGTTTAGTGGTTCTTGATGTATTCTGTGTGTAGTTAGTTCTTTAGGTCTCTCATGTCGCGAGGATGAATATCTAATAGAATATAATTACTCTTTGTTTATTATATAGGACATTCTAGAATGTTAAGAATGAACGTTTCAGTTTCCGTGTGAATCCAAAGTATTGGATCGAATCAACTATTGAATAGTTCACCGAGCTATCTTTATTTAGAAAGCGAGCGGTTTCCTTTAAGCAAACAGTTTGATTTGCCTGTAATTCATAGTCTTGAATGTCAGGTTATTTGTTTTAAGCAATAAAACAACCGGTTGCCTTCCTCAATTTGTTCTAAATAAAGGAAGCAAGTGAGGTCTTCTGGAAGTTATCATTTTGAATAGCTGTTTTAAACACGAAAGCCAGATCGCTTTTGATTCATTTAATATATCCTTTGAAATAATTTCATATCAGACCTTATATATATAAGTTTAATATGAGCCGAACATGTTCAAAGTCTAGAACATTCAAATACTTTGCCTTTCAGTCCACAACGGAATAAAGCACATACAACTTTCAGCAAGACATTCAGTTGTCAAATTAGAATTAAGATATAATTTCCTAGTTTGGAATTTGTATCATCCTAAATGTCGTACATAGTCAGTCTTTATCGAGTTTCAACCGGAGGCAGACTCCGTTTGACATAGAATCATCAATATGATATATTTTGTCAGTTGTAGACAAAATAGAAATTTTATGTTTAGAAATTCAATGTTGTTTGATTTAACAACACTAATAAGTTTTGCCACGACAGAGATATTGTCGGGCATGTGCATTTCATTATGATTTTAAAAAAATCAACCACTGCTTAGTTCAATTACACTAAGAAATAAATGTCGGAAGCATTATTCATGAGCAATTTTTGTATTAAAGACTGAAATCAGTATAGGCCTACCCTCGATTCCCTCCCACCTTTAACAAATGAAAAGGTGTTACTAAATTTCTTGTTCACTTAAAATACGTTTCGGTGACATTACACAACCTGCCAGAGCAAAAATGAAGCAAGTCATTTTATATTTGTTACACATGAATTCCATTTTCAAATACAACTACAATAATGGCCAATATTAAGTACCTCAGTAGTCACTGCTCTGCAATTCCTGGGGAAATTGGTTAACTACGCATACATCATATCGACAAGCTGGTTTAAAACAATATTACGCACCAAACAATAATATTCCCGTCTTATACATTCCTACTTAATATTTACATACTATTAGGTGCGAATGAAAGCGACAAACAATGCAGGAACTGTACCATGCCCATTAACTATTATATAAGTTACCTACGAATACAAAATGGAATATGAAAATATTGATTATGAAACCGAAATTTCATGGATGTTATGTCTAAATGCACCAATTTAAGACGATCAACGTGTAATCTATGGATATAAATATCATTCATTCACTCTAACACCAACAACAAATATGTTCTCGGCAAAAACAGTGTGATTACACCATGCATTTTATTTAAATCCACACCTCCCATTTTCGTTTAATAAGGAATATTATTTTTTACCCCTCCAAATATAAATATAATAATATATCCAGTCAGATTGTATGATTGCGTACTGCTTTTATGTAAAATAAAATAATTTAGGGCCAATATGCACTGTGTATATTATTGAATGTTGCCTACATATACATGTTACCTCCGAATACAACATGAAGTCATGTACATTGTATCATACTTCGCTTATCCTATAGATATCATTCACTAATCTGTGTTTATATTAAAATGGCAGTGTTTTAAATAGGTATTCGGAGGTAATGCATTCTTTTTTACCAAACCGATCGTTTCCGCTTTTAAAATTTCTAACAGCTTTATCAAAAAATCGGCTTGAATGGGGACAATGCATTTAAATATTTAATATAATTAGGCTTCCTTATAGCACAGATTACTCTACCTCAGGCGAATTCTTCCCCGAAAGTGAGATTTAACAAAACATGTATTTGTAGGTAACGTCAAAACTTACCACAGCAAACAAAATCACAACAATTCAGGGATTGATCGAAAGTAACCAACAATTAAAAGAGGCATTCTGAAGATATCCAGCAATCAAATAAAAAAATTCAACAACTATTTTGTAAAAAGGGTAAAAAATAGCAGGTTTATTGCTCGTATACGCCCAATTGTGCATTTAAGTTGGTCATATTATATATGGGGCGAACCGTCTCATCGAGGCGGATACGTATAACACAAAAATAAAATTGTCAATATATAGATTATTTTATTAGAGGCCTGAACATCACGTGTACACTTTTCGTTGGATTCGACCATATAAACACATGGGTCATACTACTAGTGAAATGTGTTAACTCCTCTGGGCAAGTAGCATTTGAGTGAAAAGAGTGAACCATTTTACGCAATAGTGACCCTGAATCACATTTTTAATTCAAATTACGGGCATTACATAATATTATACGCGATGACCAGAAAGGAATATTTTGACCAATATCGTTTTCAATTGAAAACAACGAATTAGGAGTTCACCCAGCCCCCCCCCCCCCCCCCCCCTGCCCTTCAAATGAAGGGTGGTAATAATGTTTATATTTAAAAAAAACCGCAGTTTGTTAATTCTACCACGATTACCTTGAGACGCGTGACTAGATTATTCATTCATGTCATTAGCGATTTTAGCGGCGGAGGGGTTTGTGCAATCCATCCCCTCCCTTCGCAGAACAAGGTTTAAGCTATTTATGACTGCCAATATAGAACGAACTGGCTACGGTATACTTGATACTGGCGATATGTTACATAGGGGACCGGCCGTGATGAGGGTTATGTTCCATAGGAAAGTAGGCGTGATTGATAGAGATACGTTACATAGATTTTAAAAACTAATTAAATTAAACGATTCTACTTCATATGTTTTTCCTGGGATTTGAATGATCAGTCAATGGAGAAGGATTATAATCATGTAAACTTCACGACGTCTGACCCTTTTTAGGGTCACTCCACCAAACCGCGGTTGCACATACCCGTAGAAGCACCTCTGGGAGGGTGTATTGACTATCTGTGGTATAAAGCATAAGCCATTTTGAAAATCTCTTAACGATGTTAGGCGTAATTTAAAGTAAATTATGCCAAAACATCTTATGACATAACTATATAAGGAAAGATGGAATACAGGCAAAAATAAGCCACTTGGTGTGCACAAACGAGCGAAATATAACTATAACTGTTCCTCCATGACCCCGTCGTGCATCGAATTAATACCCATAAAAAGGTCTAAATGACGACGGATTTTCCCCATTTCACCGTGTTAGCTTAATCCAGGCTTTTATTTTCATAAATGAAGAGTTGCCTAGCTGAGCGGTGCTTTTACCATTCATTAAATTACACTAAACTTGTGTCGAACTCGAAATAAATCAATAGGGGACAGTTTCTTCTGTTTATTATTTCTTTTATTTATAGAAAATATTGCAACAAATAACGTTGAATCTGTAAATCTCAATAATATATGCCTTGTCATTGGCCAATAACAAATAATAGTAGGGAGGGGCAAATCTTGACTTGTTTACAATTAATACAGGGCTATAGTTGTTTCCATGGCCAAATTTAATGTAATCCAGATCTGGCAACATTTGTCATGTCCGGGGAAATTTCAAAATGGCCGCCAAAATGACATAATGTCAGTCATGAACCCTCGTCCTCTTAAGGGGATACCACCGTCCACCCCTAAGAATTTTCGCCGATTGCGCTAAAACGCAAAGAACAGTGACCTAGGGCCACTAGGTGATCTATATTACATCCCTTGCGCCTATTTTGACGAAAATATCTTAATTGTATGTTTCTGAATCTTATAGTATATGTTGGAAACATCATTCCCCTCACTTATAATGCTGATAAGGAAAATTACTGGGTGACATTCCGTTATTTGGAACTTTTTGGACGAACATGTAAATGTTAGCCTATATTTCAATACAACGGGATTATAAGGTCGGCCACGTTAAGTGATGTCATTTTGACGTCATGCGTGGGTTGTTTGTATTTGTTTTGGTATGTATGGAAAGAGGAGACCTGTTAGCTATACAATGGTACCAAAATAAACATACTCTGCATCTCTGTTTTGATTTATTAGGGGGTAACCCCCTTCCCACCCCTTCCTCATCCCCTTAGTAAACAGTGTTACAAAAACGTCTTATGACGAGGGATAAACGCTTTTATTTCATAGATAATTATTTCAAATATACCTTTATATGTGTTTTCAGGGTCCAGAATCTCAGATTTACATGACGCATTCTACCTAGTACAAGTCATGGGCAATATGTGTCGATTTGGTTCAATTTGTGTCATAAAAAGCAGCTAAATCGACACTTTTTTAACCAACTTAGACGTGATAAAATATATTTCACTTAAGGTTTTAAAGGCCAATGTAATAATGTTTGACATCTATATGTCACGCGTTATGAACTCGCCTCCCGTGCTGTTACACTTTTTAGTTTCATGCTGTCATATTCCTTGAATATTTTTATTTTGAATCCACAAAAGCTATTTCAAAAAAAATGGGATCATTTTAAAGCCCTAATAACAAGCTATCTGCCTGCAAAATGGCATTGGTATAGCTAATACAGAAGGGGAGATACAGCTTTTGTAGTTCGGGGACCAGGGGTGGTGCCTGAAAGGGTTCCGCCTGTTCAAACTCAATGGGGATAATCCCATTCTTTGTTATTTTTACAATAACTTAGTTAACCCCTAATGTTACAAACATATTCTGATCCCATTTTAAAGGATATAGTAGTCTTTAAGTATGTGGTTCGACAGACTTGTCAACTATTTGTAACAACTAATTAATTATGGATAAGACCATGATCATCTGCTTTCTTCCTATTCGCTACACAGTCAACATGAATAATCAGCCTCAATTTACCGGATTTATAAAAATGACTATGACAGCAAAAGTATACATTTTTGGAAAGCTTGTAACTAGAGGAATTTAGAAATGCAGTTTAGATCAGGGAAGGGTACATCCTTAAAAAAATGTTTCTGAACATTCATAAAATATATAAAATTCGAATTGGAGATATTCACTAGTCGATATAATTACCTTACCGACGTAGTAACCTTTGACTATTATATATCATGGGTAATTTCATAAGAAATTAAAATATGTAAAGTAAATAATGATAGGAGTATAGGTATAAAAAAATTAAAATTAGATTAAAGGCGTACTACCGGGCTTATGTTACTCAGCGATAATACAATATATTCGTTTTATGTTGTACGATTCTACTTTATTATCACATTATAAATTCGAAATATTTTATGTGTTGCCAAAATGCATTTTGATGACATTCTTTTTAGAACTACCAGTTTGTAATCCTTTACAGTGTGAGTCAAAATGAAACAGGTAAAACTATAAAATATTGAACGGCCATCATCTTTGTAATATACTTGTGTACAAAAATAGATAATTAAATTCATACATGGAGCAAATTAAGCTTTGAAAATGGCTATGATAGGCATAATTGATAGGGATATGTTACATAGGAAGAACGGTTATGATGAGGATTTATGTTACATAGGACAAGAGGCGTGATTGACGGAGATCTGTTACATAGGGTTCTGAAAACTAGTAATTCAATTAAATGATTAACTTGATTAATTTTTCACGTGATGTGAAAAGACACATCAACGAATTTTATATTTATTTATTTATTTACCAAACCATAAATTCATGAATATCGACAATATTTCAAGGTTAGACTATCTTTGGAATAAAAGTGCTCAATCCCATCATCTTGTCGTCTGACGATTGCCTATGGAACTCAGAGTATAACGACTCCCTTTCTCGGAAGGTCTAAACTTTAAATTTGTATTTGTATTTATTTATTTATTATTTATAAATTGATTAATTAATTAATTTATTTATTCATTTGCTTTAAAACAATAATTATGTTAACGAAATTGAACACAAAAATATGCCTCTCCTGAATAATGAACAAAAAGTCACTTACGACCAAAAAGTCACTTACGACCAAAAAGTCACTTACGACCAAAAAGTCACCTACGACCAAAAAGTCACTTACGACCAAAAAGTCACTTACGACCAAAAAGTCACTTACGACCAAAAAGTCACTTACGACCAAAAAGTCACTTACGACGTTCTCGCATTCCCACGAAAATTCATGGTGAACCCTTGAAACTGGGGAAATGGAATCCTATTTAAGAATAGGGGAGCTATACTTTATGTTTTGATGGACAGCGAAGCCTATTAATTTGAAAATTGATTCCCGAGAGAGAGAGCGAGGCATGATATGATTAAATTGAAAGATAATCTCTCGCACTTTGCTCAGGATATTGCAAAATAGCATTTTTTGATTCCACAGAAAATGTATGACGTGGATGAACAAACTTGTTCGGAAGCTGTCCAAGGGCGAGCATTTTGGATGAAAAAAGGGACCGGGTTTAAATTTAAATTGTTTAAATTGCCACATCGCAAAATCTAATTGGAAGGAGTAACACTTTTCAACAATTGTATCACAATTCAAAGCATAATCAAGTACGTGATGTGAATGGCTTTAATGACACACACTTGCTGTGGGCTTGATCGCGTAGGTGTAACACAATTGATATATGTTGAAACAAAATTCCCTATTTTCTGATGCTATTTTGGGCTTTCATGGGATTATGCGAAAGGAATTTTCTTAGCTTTCGAATAAGATTTTATTCATGACAATCGAGGGTCGGTAAGCAGATATATGATCAATTGTCTAAAGTAGTCATGAAATCACCTGGGCCACTTTGGTTTAATCAATGGTAAAACCACTCGGATGAATATGAATGGAACCGAACCAGGAACATAGCAGTAGAGCGCTCTTGTCAGACAACAATGGTTCATTTCAAGCGGTTTTAACCACTTGAAATGAACCATTGTTTTAAAAAAAGTATTACAAAGAAGTTAAGGTCTTTACAAATATCTGTAATGTGGGGTAGAATTAAAATCATCCCTTACTAAGAGCATGGCTGCAGCTCAACAAGTACCCCAATTCACGTTGGAATAACGAGTGTTATGGTTGTAAACAAAACTTTAGAATGACAATGATTGAGACAGTCTTTGTGTTTACCGTTTGCTCAGGAGGAATAATAAGCTATATTAGTTATGAACTCCAAATAAATTTGTCAAGATATAATTTATTTAATTTATGAATTTATTTATTCAAATGAAATAAAACTATTTGAAAATGAATTATATTGCTCACTTTAATGTTCCTTGCATGATACCCTTTATACTAGCAAGATTGTATGATATTGTGAAAGTGGCACAACCCGATTTCTAGACGACTTAGTAGATTAGTCATACATTTTAAACGCAAGTAGTTAACAAGACCAAATAAAACTATTCTGGTAGCCAAAACGGAACTTAACACAGAGTGTAAAGGCCCTGTCACACCATAACGTATCGCCTCAACGTATGCCGACGTATGCGAAATATCGAAAAATACGTTGGTGTACGTTGGTGTACGCTGATATAAGTTAGGGGTACGTTGGGGATACGTCGTTTACGTTAAGAGCACGCTGTGATACGCTGTGACAATTTGGAACACGTCGAGCCCGCGAAAAAATATTGAGCATGCTCACAATTTCTCGACGTACTCAACGTGTGCTTAATACGTTCTGCATAAGTTCCCGGTAAGTTTGTGGTACGTTAAATATACGTTGACATACGCTGACATACGTTAGTGGTACGTTACTCGTACGTTACTCGTAAGTTGGTATACGTTGATGAACGTAGGCTGACGGGGAAACGTACAGCCAACGTAGTGATAACGAGTTGATACCGTATATGTGCCGTATGTCTAACGTATGCCTGACGTATTCACAACAGGTTTCGACGTATTCTCACGTATTCAACTCATGCCGGGCGATCGTGTAAGGCCCTGTAACGTATCCATAGCGTATTGAACGTTTACATAGCGTATGACTAACGTATTGATAGCGTATCACTAAATTATAACATACTTATGACAGCGTATGACTAACGTATGCTTAACGTATACTTAACGTAGCGTAGCGTATTCGTAGCGTATGATGATGGGTTGATGTTTTCAGCACGACAGACCATGAAGAAGTGAGGATGAGATACTCAAGGGGCCCATTTATTTACTCAAACACTCCATAAGTTCCTAAAACGCCGAATGCTCGCTAGCTGTACGGTACATACGCTAGCTGTACGGTAGCCCCGTCACACCATGGCGTATCGCCTGAACGTATGACAACGTATGCGAAATATCGACAAATACGTTGGCGTACGTTGGTGTACGCTGATACAAGTTACGGGTAAGTTGGGGATACGTCGTTTACGTTAAGAGCACGTTGTGATACGTTGTGAAAATTTGGAACACGTCGAGCCCGCGAAAAATTATTGAGCATGTTCAAAATTTCTCGACGTACTCAACGTGTGCTTATCTTACGTTCTGCATAGGTTCGTGGTACGTTAGACATACGTTTACAAACGCTGACATACGTTAGACATACGTTGACATACGCTGACATACGTTAGAGGTACGTTACTCGTCGTAAGTTATAGGTTGGACCTATAGATTTACCCTTCTAGATATTTTAATAGTTATCATCTAGGCTGCGTTTACTTGAACTGGCAACACTTGTCTCGTCGTGTACGAAACTCAATTTCTGCAGCGGCATAAATCACGTGTTCGTTGTACGCCGAGGATACGCTGAGGATACGTCGAACACGGCAGATATACGCTTCGAATACGTTAAGCATACGTTGGTCATACGCTCGCCGATCGCATACGCTGTGATACGCTGTCATAAGTTTGTTATAAGTTAGTGATACGCTATCAATACGTTAGTCATACGCTATGTATACGTTTAATACGCTATGGATACGTCCATTCCATCACTGATGTCGACTTTTCCTACGCAATTCGTTGGGAAGTTGGACGTTCTTGGACGTTGGCATACGT
This sequence comes from Ophiura sarsii, assembly GCA_035610835.1. NCBI lineage: Eukaryota > Metazoa > Echinodermata > Ophiuroidea > Amphilepidida > Ophiuridae > Ophiura > Ophiura sarsii. Next base: position 53,624,381 of record CM069457.1, on the reverse strand, counting down.
TCAGGCCACGTTCAGACCATACGCTATGGTGTGACAGGGCCTTAAACGATTTTGACATTGCATGATTTTAACATTGGGTTAAAAAATAAAATTGAGATTGTATAACTTTTTTGTTTTGTTACAGTCTGTATTTAGATCAATTGTTGGCCACCGGGTAATTGTTTTGACTATTTGGAGGTAATTGTATTGACCATTTGAGGTAATTTTATTAAATGGGCATTATGATTGCCATCTTAATAACATTACACTGTCAACATGGAGTATATACCATTAAATCATATATTGTCACATACAAAAACGTTTGCGGATTAAAAGATATATATACTAATTTGGTCATTTTTAATGTAACACTAAACAATAAACTAATTCTGCTTTTCAGCTATTTGAATCCTTTGCAGCATTGTTTTTTTAAATCTTGGTTTTAAACTAGATCTACACCCCTATGCTTTATCCCGGTGAATGCTGTCCCATTATATTTGGGTATTGGTATTACATACTTGTATACTAAATTTATGTTATTGCAAAGAAAAAATACTGGATATGCGTTACTAGTGGTCACTGTTAAAACTATACTTTCCTCATACATTTTGGTTGATAGTATCCCATTTTATGGAATTTGACAATTTTTACAGACTTTTTGGGACCCATTATGGGGCCCGTTTTGGCATCCATTTAGGATTTTAAGTACGTTAACAAAGCAAACATACTGGACATGAGTTACTAGTGGTCTAATAGATACATCCCATTGTTAAGACTATGTTTTCATCATATATTTTTGTTGAGAGTGTGCCATTTTATTGAATTTTGACCCTTTTTGGCCATCATTTTGGCGACCATTTTGGATTTGAAGTATGTTACCAAAGCAAAACAACTGGATATGAAATTATAGTGGTCTATTGCATACATATTATTGTTAAAACTATACTCTGATCATACATCTTGGTTGATATGGAATTTTATGGAATTTTACCATTTTTGGCGGCCATTTTGGGTGTCATCTTGGATTACGGTATCTTAACAAAGCGACAATTTTGGATATGAGTATCTAAGGGTTTGATACATACATACCACTTTTAAAACTATACTTTCCCCATGCATTTTGATTGATACTCGTATGCCATTTTATGAAACTTGACCAATTTCGGACTCCATCTTGAATAACACGAAATTGTGATAGGTAACATCTTGAATATGTTTTAAGACCTATTGGCACATTTGTATATATATGTTTGCTTTTAAATATTTGTATTGTACAGGGCATCGAAAACGTGTATTAGGAGCTTTACACATTAAAAAAATATCGTTGTTAAACTTTTGAAATATATTTCAAACCGAAAAGAAACTGATTTTAATCAAACAAACAACTACGTGGCCCTCATCTTTGCAATACCAGTTGTGTAAAGAGATAATTAATGAAATGCATACGTACATGAAGCAAATTCAGCTTTGAAGTGACGGTAAATATAGCAAAATGGCTATGATAGGCCTAATTGATAAGTATATGTTACATAAAGAGAACGACTATGATGAAGGTTTATGTTACATGGACATGGGGCGTAATTGATGGGGATACGTTACATAGGCTTTTGAAATCTAGTAATTTAAATGATTAACTTGATTATTTTTTCATGGGATGTAAAAGCCGAATCCCTCCCTCCCTCCCTCCCTCCCTCCCTCCCTCCCTCCCTCCCTCCCTCCCTCCCTCCCTCCCTCCCTCCCTCCCTCCCTCCCTCCCTCCCTCCCTCCCTCCCTCCCTCCCTCCCTCCCTCCCTCCCTCCCTCCCTCCCTCCCTCCCTCCCTCCCTCCCTCCCTCCCTCCCTCCCTCCCTCCCTCCCTCCCTCCCTCCCTCCCTCCCTCCCTCCCTCCCTCCCTCCCTCCCTCTCTCCCTCTCTCCCTCTCTCCCTCCCTCCCTCTATCCCTCCCTCCATCCATCCATACTTTGCTATACTTATGATCGTGTTGTCACTACAAATATTGCGCTCATATACCTCAAATTAGCGCAATTTCAATGTCCAAGGCATAACAGTAAATGTTGCCTTTATTACAATACGAAAAGTACAAAACGAATCCTAATTTGCAGGGAACATATTGCGATATTCCATGGTGAGGAAAAAAATGCACATATTGTACGATGTTAACTTGTTTCAATTTAATATATTCTGTCCGAGATATTGATGTTTATTACGTTACCTGCGATATATAGAATATCAAAGTTGTTCAAAATTACCATTTAAACATTTAAATGTACATATTCTGAACCTAAAAGAACATATTTTCAAATTTTGTAAGCAGCATGTCTGACCTTGAGAAAAAAATCAAAATGCTGCAAACCATGAGACCTTGTTAAGGATGTTTATTACGTTATTCAGATTTCTCCCGAACTATGTATCAAAATACAAATTTTTGTTAAAAACCTATTTGATACATATACATAGACTCTGTGGATACTTGGAGCACTCGCTAGCTCTGTCCAGATTTTCTACATAGTACTATGTGTACGAAAAACGTTTACTACGTTAACGTTTATCACGTTATCGAATAAATCGATAAAGAGACAGTCACACTCTACGACTGTATTAAGCAAAGTCATGTGGCAGGCCGTTTTCGCAGGCATACATGAGGAAAACTCGTTGAAAGTACAGTGCAAAAAACACGACGAATGGTAAGAATAGTTCCTTATTTTTATCTTGTAAGTAATATGAAAGTCATATAGATCTCTTAAGAACATTGAAGATGGACCTATGATATCAGAATGGGGGTTTATAATGTGAAGACATGCAGTAGGTATCGCTATCGTCTACATTTATTGTTTTTTATATATGTTATAAGCTGGCCTTAGGCACTGTTGCTGTCGCCAATAACGTAATAAACAGGATAACATAACCAACCTCATTGTCTATTCTCATGTCAATGTTGGCGTCAATTCAGTAACTTTCATGATTGATGTACTTGATTATCATACACTGTATCCAATGTTATAATTTTAATATGTGGACTATTCTATGTCAGCTTATAATGGATAACCATTATTATAACCACCTTATAATGGATAACGTAATAAACTTTACAACATTTGATAAATATAATTGCACCCTGTTCACAGTGATTCAACATTTATTATGTGTTTGTGAATGTTAACTTAGAGTATACATATTGTCTCACATACTGACACAATCTCATTTGTTTGCATGCTTCAATGATGCATAGTTCTATGGCTATTGGATAACGTAATAAACCAATTCGTATAATTGTGTGAATAAAAACGGTATACCTAGCTGAAACAGCTGCAATATTTGTCATCAACGTTGTTTTGTTTTGTTTTTGTTATCATTATTATACACGAATATGGACGACACAGTGCAAAAAACCAATGGCAATACCGGCAGAACCAAATGCAATAGTGGAGACAAAAAAGGTCATCAGAGTACAATCTTATTATAAATATACTACCATCATTTAAAATAAAACAAATCAATATCTTACTAATTTTAAGAGATAAAAGGCTATTCAATATTAGTGCTATTATAATTTACATAAAGGTTAATAATGTCATGGTCTAACAACACCTGTAAAGTGCCATGTTACATCTGTCGATTTAGTGACCATGTTTATTACGTTATTCACCATATTTACTCTACATCAAAAGAGCAAGTCGACAATATATAGAACTGTCTTTCGGTGGACTTTGGGCAACTTAACTTACTAAAATACCATTTACTAGGTACACTGATGGCGCTTAATACATAGACATTTATACTTCATTTGATAGTACTTAGTTCTGTTTATTATCATTGTGGATGTTTAGAATTTGAGGTATATAATATGTGCTTGTGTCATTTAAAACAAGTTAAGTGAGATTATATATATGGTAAGCATTATTACTTTCTGTTTGTTTTTCCGTTGGTAAAAGCAGATTGAATATCAAATAAATGTGTTGTGATGTAAAACTAAGCGTTTAATAATTATGTACTAAACAGTTTTGCGACAATGTTTATTACGTTATCCATCCTCGTCGTTGAAATTGCATTCTGGTGTAATTTACAAGTGTGTATACTGCTTTTTACTGTTTTATATTTTCAAATGGGCTTCAATGTATGGCGACAAGACATGTGTTTGTATATGTTTATTACGTTGCCCACCCCATAAAGTCAGAGTACCAATGCCAGCGTTATTAGTAAAGCATAATATATATGATTGTTTCTGAGCTAACTTTGAAAAACACATTATAACGATTGGAAAAAGATACGATTAAAGATATATTTTATACTTTGCACAAGATATTCATTTTGGAAAACCGTGCATTTTTTAATTTAAAGCTGATGTTCATACAGTAATGTAAAGACCAAAAAAGATTCATAATACTTGCAATTTACAAAATTACATTGCATTTTGTTCGCTGTAATTGATAGAAGTATGCTTTCGTAACTACAATTTTGTGTTTTTGGCTTCACAGTTTGTAAACTCGTTTTGATTTAGAGCTGATATGCAGTAGATAACGTAATAAACATGGAACACAATCTGCAAAAAGTGATATTATAATTTGAATTCAACGTTATATTGTACAAAAATGCAATGAGTGTTGTTCACAAAATTGTAAATCTAGTATCCAGTACATGTCTACTATTAAAAAATAGCGTAATAAATAATATTGGAGACAATTTTTTCTTCTTCAATTTCTGAAATCTCATTTGCACTATTTTCATGAGAGTTGACCATGTTGTACTTTTGAGAGATTTTGAAGCATTTCAAAGATTATCAAGGAGCAAAAAACGTCCACGGGGGTCATTTTCAATAGATTTACCATATAATATTTTTAAGCTACACTGAGGAATTTAAAATTACTTTTATCATGTATTATCATTTTTGTGGGGGTCCAGACGCCCGCCCAACACTGCACACACACACCGGACAATGATATAATATTGAAGAAAAAACACCACTTTAATCAAGGCATTCTTAATCACCTCAGGGAACGTCATGTGCCGACTGGTTACTCATATACAGGGTGAGTCAAAAAAAAGTGTACTCAACTTCAGCGATTTTTGTTAGAAAAAGTATTCGTTTGTTTTTAAAACAATATACTACGGTACAAAGACAAATTAATTAGCTTTAATATGAATTTTATCTGGTTTAGATTGGTTAAGGGAAACTTATTTTACGCTGTTTTTGACAGCGAAAGGATCAATTCCTTTGTTATGAAATGATTAAAGTGTGGTAATTGTGTCATAAATAGGCCTTAAAGCTGTCTATTGTTTTAATCTATTAGGAGACAATTTTGAACAAGTGTATTGTCTACTTAGTTCTTTTAATAAACAAGATGTGTAATGCTTTAATCATAATCCTAGTAAACATTATTAAGCTCGTTAAGCTTGAAATTAAAAACCGTGTTTTAGGTGGAAAACCAGCTCCTGTACAGAAATAGTCATATTTACTTAACGGTATCATCAAATAGCGTGATTTTTTTTCCAGATGGTAGCAAAGAAATGGCGCAATCATTGAAAGTTTTGTTTGCCTTGATTTTGTGGTCAAAAAGTTTTTTTGGGATTTTTTCAATTAGGGTACACTTTTTTTTGACTCACCCTGTATGTGCCGACTGATCTAGAGCTGTGGGCCTGGGGGACCCCACACTGACCACCCAATAGCTACACCTGGGACGCAGGCTTCGAAAAGCTGAAAATGCGCAGCTAAAATGATTATGTATCTAAAATGACTAGAATTCTGATATTTCAGAATTATATAGTATGCCAATTCAAACCTACTATGTGACATGATTGAACATATAGGGTGAGTAAAAAAAGTGTACTCAAACTAAAATAATTATCAAAAATGTTTGTTATCAGAATATGAAGGCAACCAATGTATGCGGCAATAGATGTATTTATCATCAGCAAAAAGGATAATGATATTTCATGGCACCGTTTACCAGATATGACTATTTTGGTAAAGTTACTACATTTTGATACCGAACACAATATTGAATATTTTACTCAATAATGATGCTTAAGCTTGATAGTTATGAACAAGTGGATTCATGTATGGTACACAATAGCGAACTAATAAAGACAAATCAAACATTCTCAGTTATTTTTTCAAACATTAAATGAGATATAATGACAAATCAGTGTCATCATAACACGAATTTAGCAACAACAACAACAATTTTTTATGTTGTGATAGTCGGACTCAGTTCGGACTAGTGCGGACTGTTTTCAAAAGTAGAATTTAATTGACCTTTAAAGGCATATTATGTGATATTTCCCAAGTAGCGCCCTCTATCATTGATTTACTATGAAAGGAAATTTTCTTGCAGATTTGCTTTTTTGATCATAAATCAGAAAGATCTTCTAAGTGACAGATCAATACGATTTCTAGATTGTACCGCTCTGGCTCAAATTTTACTCTAAATTCGCTCTAAAACCTTGATTTTGAGGTTATTAGGTATTTTATCGCTCTGTAACTTGGAATATATTTATGATTTGTGATCAGAAATGTAAATCTGCAAGAAAATCTGCTTCAAATTTGTTTTCTCGAGGATTGAGGGCGTCCCCTTGAAAGATCACATACCGTAATATACCTTTAAGAGAAAATAGCGCAAATCTTGTTCGGTATATAAAATGTTGACTTTCACGCAAATGAGCATAACATATGTTTACCACAACCGATTTCAACCAATTAAAATTCTTTGGAAAGCTTATGAGATAACCCGTCTGCCTCGATAAGAAATCTGTGAAATTTGTTTACAGATTTTAAGATATTAAATCCCAAAGTTGAGTACACCTTTTTTGTTGTTGACTCAACCTGTTCATGTATAAACAATGTACTATGAATGTACTATCATGATGGTTGGTGTTTAGATTTAACATGAATTGAAACATGTGATATTAGCCTGCTACGATCGTGCTAGCTACGAGAAGTGTGTGCTACTCGGCTGCCCGAAGTAGTCCTTTGTATAGTCCCGGGGCGATCTTTATTACCGTAAACAACATTTGATACCTGACGGAGTAAAGTGCATAGCACATGTACATTGTACAGCAATACATTTATACAGTGAGTGAGTGAGTACGGGTAATAAATTTGCGTCCCGGGGAGGGATGCTATGGATAGGTGTGTACAATTCTCTACACCAAGGGCATTCGTATCTTACTCGCCCTTTCCCCTGATTTAACTCGCCTTTTGGCCTTCTTCTATGCGCATTTTACCTTTTAGTTTATTTTAACTCGCAATTTGCCCTTATCATTTTCGGTAACTCGCTGTTTGCCGTATATTTTTGGGGTCAAATAATTCAAATCAATTTCACATTGAAACCAAATAACATTTAAAACGTACGGCCGTTCGTGTACACGCCGTCGTCTGCGGCGTCATGGTAGCATTTTTAAATTGCAACCTCCCCCACCCAATTCTTCTTATTGCGCAATATTTCTTAGTCAATACATGATTCAAATAATAATTTCTAGGTGTCTATTTAGTAGCCGAGTTTGAAATAAAATTAAAGCTAAACAAGTAACATTTAACGATAGTGTAATCACAATTAATACGATATTTTGAAAGTATTGTTATAACTCACCGGTCAACTTCGAAAAACACGCTAATTTTAGCGCAGGGGAAAGTGTAAGGCAAAAAGAGGAAGAAAAAAACCTACTTTAATGTGATAGGTTGATACATATAAGGGGTCATCGCTAGGGTGGATGTGAAAATATTGGCGAAAATTGTATAAAAATGCCTAATTTTTCTAGTATTGCTAACAATTACTATATTGTAAATTCAAAAGATATGAAGGTTGTGATTTTTGACTGATACTGAGGTATTTCTATTAGAGTGATCACCGTAGGCAATCCTTTGAAGAGTGAATAATTATTCACTCCATTAGAGTGGAATTTCACTGTTTTACATTTAGAGAGTATATACCTCCAAGCCACCTTCCACCTATTTCCATGAGAGAAATGCATTTTGCAGGTCGATTGTGGCACCGTTTCAGTTGAAGTCAATTCATATTGTGCTGTTTTACCAATGTATTGGAATCACCAAGAATGTTATGCGGTGGAAATTAATTGTGCGCTGTGGACCCTCTGGATCCAATACCAGCAGATCTCATAAAAAGATGCTTGGACTTACTTCTTCCGCATTTCACGCGAGTTATCAACTCATGCCACATTCTCTCAAGGTTGCACAGGTCACTCCGCTCGTGAAAAAAGCCAATGCTGATCGAAATGAACTCAAAAACTACCGCCCAATATCCAATCTCAAATTCTTATCCAAGACTGTTGAACGTGTCGCTGCCTCTCAGCTGAACCAGTACCTTGTTGAGAATGATCTTTATGCTAGAAATCAGTCTGTTTACTGACAATTTCATTCGACTGAGACAGCCCTCATAAGGATACACAACGACATTCTTCTAGCTGCTGATCGACATTTGGAAACGATCCTTATCCTCCTAGACTTCTCCGCGGCATTTGATACGATATCACATCAAGCATTGATCAATCGCCTATACGATCGCTACGGAATTAAAGGTAATGCGTTGGAGTGGTATAAATCCTATCTGGAAAGTCGCCATCAAGCAATATCTATCAAAGGTGAACTGTCTGATAGTATTATTATGGAAGAAGGTGTTCCACAGGGATCGGTGAACGGCCCTCTAGTATTTACATTATTCTCTGCGCCACTTGGTGATGTGATCAAGTCTCATAACTTCGACTTCATGACATACGCGGATGATACACAGATGTATTTAACTCTTCAACCAAATGAACGCGAATTCGCGATCCCGCGTTTGGAGCTATGTCTGCGTGACATCAAGGCATGGGCCACGGTAAACAGACTTGTTCTCAATGATTCAAAGACGGAGACAGTTCATATCAGTTCAAAATTTGTCAAATCACCACCCTTTCCCAAAATTGCAATCGGTGAGTCAGAAATAGATTTCTCTTTTTCTGCCAGGAACCTTGGAGTCGTTTTCGACAAAAATATCGATATGAAAGAACATGTTAAAAACGTAGTACGTGCATCATCTTTTGCAAACTACCGCATTGGCAAATTACGGCGCTATCTTGATCGTCGTTCGGTTGAACGTTTAGTACATGCGTTTGTGTCATCACGTTTAGATTCATGCAATGCTTTGCTCTATCATGTCTATGGTCTGCAGAACAAGGAAATTGCCAAATTGCAAAGGGTGCAAAATTCTGCTGCACGTCTTGTTACTGGGTGTAAATAACATGAGCATATCAAGCCTGTTCTCAGAGACCTTCATTGGCTCCCCGTACATTTGGTACAAAATTGCTTTGCTTACTTTCAAAGCTCTGCACGGGATGGCTCCAAAATATATCGCCGAACTTGTTGAGGAGCGCAAGCCAAGAAGGGCTCTGAGATCGGCTACTGAGCTGCTTATATGTCCACCTAAGTTCACCAAAACAAAATTCTATGGTGATAGGGCTTTTTCTGTAGCGGCACCAGCAATCTGGAACAAACTACCCAGTAAACTACGTGCAATATCAAAACCTAATTCATTTAAAAAACATCTCAAAACGCATTTTTTCACATCAACATAACTTTTCGTTTGGAATATTTTAAAAGTACTTTGTGACTTTTTACAATGGACACAATTAATGGGGAATGCCATTCTTTTAACTTGATTGGTTTCATCAACATACACAGATGATTCCCTGTGATTTTTAATATTAATGTGTGCAATTATAATATATTGTTGTTTGATATTCTTTTAATTATATGTATTTATTAGATCTTGTAATTTTTATTATGTGCCATTTATTTTGGATTACAAATTTCAATTTCATATTGCTTGATCTTTGTATCCGGATTTTGTTGTTGTTGTACTTTTTTATATTTGTATAATTGTGTTTTATCATATATTAAGTGATTTTAATTAGTTTGTATGCTTCATAATTTAAGTTTTCTATATTACAATTTTTGTAAGGCGCCTTGCGGTTGTTTACAACAAGGCGCTTGATAAATTGTATTTATTATTATTATTATTATTAAAAGTGGGATGACAAAAACCTGACTTTCACGACTTAATTACGACATGGGGAATTTTATTTACCATTTTAGTGTAAGTAATTTTATTTATATTCTGAGTGTATAATAATAATACGAGGGTCGTTCAATAAGTTCTACCTCCTCACTCATAAACATCGCTAATATGAATGTCAGCCTCTTGACATTTGTCATAATTATAGCTCTGAATCATAGCTACACATTTATGGTAAATCATAATTGATACCTGTTTGTAACGATGCGGTCAAAGCCAGAGAGGGATTTTGGACAACGGAAACGGGAAATTACCTTAAAAATAAATACATGTTTTTCGGGGGTTTTTCCGCGGTCCGTAGTGTATGGTTAGATATAAAAGCATGATTTAAATATTTAAAATGAAAATCAATAACACGTATCGAAGTATATTACAGTATTATGATGTATACTGCCCTACCATGACAAAAGGAAGTAATGGACAACAGGAAGGTTTAGAGCTATGAGGCAAAACATGTTTTTGTAAAAAAATTCTGCAAAATATTCAAAAATGTACATTAAATGTGACATTAAACTGATATAACATTTGCAGAACATCACTCATCACTTTTCAAGGCTCTTACAAAAAAACATAAATTGCCTTGTATCTTGTATCTCCTGTTGTCCATTACTTCCTTTTGTCGTGGTTTATTTGGTAAAAAGTGAACATGCTTCCTTTTTGATATGCTAATTACTAATTTTTGAGGGTTCCTGCTATGATAGAATTGTGTATCAATATTATTTCTATCATTTAGTATAGAAAAACCCATTTTGAAAAAAGTGTCCATTACTCCCTTTTGTCATGGTAGGGCAGAATACATGAGAGTGTGAGCAATATTAACGCCTGTTGGCTTCCAAATAATGTAATATCAACTTGATTGCATTGATATGCCTTTGGCATACTGTAATACTGCTAATCGGTCAAATTTTCATTGTTACAAGTTAAGCCACAGTGATGCCTCGTATGTGAAATCGTTAACATAATAGTCACCTTTTGTGTTTTCCTGATGTACAGCCTTCAGAATATACAATCAGGTAGGAAATGATAGCAAATTATCTCTGCGAGGGGCTTGTAATTCCTCCTTTAATCCTGTATATGGAAGATCTCTTAGTTCTTATATGAAAATCAAATATGACTTTTGCAGGGTTCTCTAGGGAGGGGTAAAATTAATGGTTGTCCTGATCTTGTTCTGTCTAATCAAAGGGCATATTTTCTTCAGAAATCAGTCACCTTTATTATTCATAGTCTGTTCGAGAGATATCTGACATTTAGAACGGTTATAATTGACCGATAGCTACGTTTTATCTCTTAACATAGGCCAAATTAATAGCACTTCAGCGATATTTTGCTGTTTTTCATCCGTTTCCGTCACACTAAATGGAGGTTTGGTTCTCACTGCATCCCCAGAACAGTACGGCCATTACTCAGATCAATTTACTCTGAATTTGTAGCTGAGATTCCAAGCTACAATTGTGTAATATTTCATAAGGCTGGCTTATTTAAAAACAAAGTTATGAGGTAGGGGGTAGAACTTATTGAATGACCCTCGTATGATTCTTTCAAATACTTATTGGTAAACGTTAAGTCAAATTCAGTACACTGAGTATTAAACACCACATTGTACTTGTGGAAGTTATTAATTTTCGAGTTCGACTACCGACGACGTTGACTAGAAACTACTGAAACACTGGTAAGATCATCGTGAATCATCAATGGCCACATTCAACCTAGGGGACATCAAACATAAGAGAACGCAAGGACGTGAAGCAAGACTACTAACTTCGTGAAATCAAACAATAACTTTTAATATATTTTTTTTCCACGGGAAAAATAGGCTGCCTTCGAATACCGGCTCGCGTTTGGTTGTTCCTTGGTTCTGCAGTACTTATTATGTTAATATGATTATTACGTATGATTTGACTACAATAAATCGATGTCAATATAATTTGCTCAACGTAGAACGTTTGAGTATCCATATTCTGGTGTAGTAGTTTCTGAGGATATGACCCGCTGATCCAAGGTCTTCTTTTGACACGGGCCTTGTTCTCATCTTTCCTGCCAGTAGTAAGTGACCTGTGTCACAATCAGTTACGCTTGACTTCCATTTTTTGTTTATCAGAATGTAGTCGATCTGGTTTTTGTAGCAATCACCAGGTGATTTCCAGGTGTATAAATTCCTCTTCCGGTGTTTGAAACAATGTGTTCATTATGGCGAGGTTATTAGCACAGCAACTCAGCTAGCCTGTCTCCTCTTTCATTTCTTTCACCAAGACCAAACTTTCCAATGATTCCACATCTGTTGTCCCCTTCTTCGATCTTTCCTTTCATGTCGGGATTCATGTCTCCCATAATTATGCAGACATCTCCTTTCCTTATGTTCTCCACTGCATTTTGGAGCAGCTCGTAGAAATCGTCTATGATTGTGTCATCCTGGGTTGACGTAGGAGCATATTATAGCTAGAGGATGTTGGTTGGCTTGGGTTTTGCCTGAAGTCTTACAATAAGGCCCGAAGAAAAAATAGTTGTGTTGCCCTCAGCGACCGACCCTAAAATCGTAAAAACTATAGGTGTTTTTTTTATTTGTTTTTTGTAAGATTTGAATTTGATTAAAAGTGTCTAAATGTTACTATTTCTTGCTTGAAATGAATAAGTAAGCCCAAATAAATGTTTTTTAGACTATTGTCACACTAGAAACATTAGTTAAATTGACATATGGGCCTATACCCATTTTGTCTTGACATAAACCATATATTTTTTCAGCCCCCCCCCCCCCCAAAAAAAAAGAAAAGAAATTGGCACAACAAAAAAATATTGTTTGGCCTAAGGATTCGGTCAGAGATAGGGCTGTAGCTTGCTGCTAATGCCATACGTGCTATTCCTTTTAGGTCGGACAGCTACACCATTATCTCTTCTTCCTTTGGCTTTACCGAACTGTCTGGTTAGAAATACCCTCCACCTTGTTTCACAAAGACCAAAAACATGTATTACGTAAAAAGGCGTGACAATAATATAATACATTGTCAATCGGTTTTCCCTATGGCAGTTGGCAGATAGTTGTTTACGGTTAGTAAATACGCCGGTGGGATCCCGCATTTTTGTTCCGTTCAAGCCAGTGTTGGCGGTGTGTTCTTACGATGCCAGGGACTTGCCACTATTGGTCAGACGATGGCGGTCACGAAAAGAATAATTGTGGCAAGACTCCTTGTCACGTGCTTGTATCAACACACCGGCAACACGAAGAAAATAAACCGTCGGGATCCGTCGTCTTCTTGCAAAGTCGTACATGTATTCAAATGTCATAATTCAGAGGAAAAAACAAACATATTTGTACAGTAGGTGGCGAAGATTTCCCTTTTCTACTATTTTGCATCAACATTTATAATATGAAATGTCGAGCTAAACACGTGAAAAAATGAAAAGGGTTACTTAAAGTGGAGTTTGTTTAATATCCAACTCCGTTGTTTTGGGATTATTTAATTTAGTAGTACCTAGAAATGTGGTATTTAGAATGTTTCGATGTTTATTCACGAATACGCGTTAAACAAATACGAATTGCAAATTAAGGCAAATCGTGACCGCCATAGTCTGGCTTTGGTCAGACGACGCTGGGCATAGGCGTATTCACGAGTATTCAGGTTAAAATATGCGAACGAGGTTACGTGATCAAGTGAATGGGACGACCGCTTAACAACGGTTTAAATTCAAAAAAATAGCATTTACAATTGGGATGATTATAGCCATCCCGAACGGTTTTGGATTGGAAACATTTTCTTCTAACCTATGATGAATTTTATGGGGTCATATAATCAAAATCCATTGTTACATTGAAACCAACGGAAATTCAAAATTAACGGCCGATCGTAGCCACCGTCGTCTGGCTTTGGTACGGCAATGCTGGAGCGCCCTCCATAACAGCAATTGAAATTGAATACCACGAATGCATAAAATTCAATAAGCTAGGGAACTCAAAACGTCACTATAATTAATAACAACGCAGCGCAGACTGTGAATGAGACAGCAATATCTCTCATCATAATTGTTAATGTTGAAGCGAGCAAATAAAGCACCATTCGACTCTGCACAAGTTATCACAATTTTCCAGCTGATTCATATTTTTAATATCGCAAGATGGCAAGACTTCGATCAAAATTGGGCAGAAAATGTTGTAGGTAAGCTTATCATCTAAGTTTAAATATTACACGTGCTAGATCAGTCGCACGTGCTAGATCAGTCGCGCATGGGTATAAAGGTCGGTAGAAGGTGCGGGATTGGCTGATGTATAAAGGTCGGTAGAAGGTGCGGGATTTGCTGCTGCTAACGTCAAACGCTAATTAGCGCTAACGGTATTCCTCGCGCTAATTAACGTTAATATCGCTAATTCTTAAAATATTGTTACAATATTGGGATGATATTCCTACTTAAGACATTATTATTTAAAAGGAAAACATTTGTGACACTATTTCAGTGATAAAGGTTTTTTTACATTGATACGTGTAGGCCTACTATATTAAGTAGTAAATTTGAGTCAAATAGCTTGACAACAATTAACTGTAGTTTGAAAAGTATTTATTCAAACAAATATTAATTTCAAACAGAATATAACAATTTCGATAAAGTTCGGTAAATTTGAATGCGACACTATTAAAATGAAGAGATTTCATGATCGGTCGCTGCATTTTTAAATTTTAAATGCATTCTTGTTTTCTGTATTCCTCCCAGCAATGTAGTCGCCATGATAGATGATACAGGAAACCAACTGAAGCCGTTTGCATGTAAATATCACGCTTACAGAATCTTCAGTAACTTTGACAGGTATAAGATACATCGACGACATCATGAAAGGCAGCTACGTAGGTGTTGGTTCGAATCTTCGACAATCAGATGGCGAGATGTTAACATTTGTGCTCAGTCAGTTGAGAAACCATACCATGAAAAGATTCATGCTAACAAGAAGCTTTACCAATCTGCTGAGTGTGAGAAAGAAGAGAAACCATTCCGATGTTCACACTGTACAACACGTTTCTCTCGGCCAAGTGAGAGGACCAAACATGAGAGGATTCATACTAAAGACAAACCATACCACTGTTCATACTGTGATAAGAGTTTCTCTGATCCAAGTCATAAGAACACCCACGAAAGGATTCATACTAAAGAGAAACCATACCACTGTGCACACTGTGATAAGAGGTTTTCCCAATCAGGCGGTAAGACTATACATGAAAGGAGTCATACTAAAGAGAAACCATACCACTGTGCATACTGTGATAAGAGTTTTTCCCAGTCAAGTCATAAGAACACCCATGAAAGGATTCATACTAAAGAGAAACCATACCACTGTTCATACTGTGACAAGAGTTTCTCTGATCGAAGTAATAAGACCACCCATGAAAGGATTCATAGTAAAGAGAAACCATATCACTGTTTATACTGTGACAAAAGTTTCTCTGATTCAAGTCATAAGACCACCCACGAAAGGTTTCATACTAAAGAGAAACCATACCACTGTTCATACTGTGATAAGAGCTTCTCTCGTTCAAGTTTGAGGACTACACATCATAGGATTCATACGAAAGAGAAACCGTACCAATGTGCATACTGTGACAAGAGGTTTTCCCAGTCATGTCATAAGAACACCCATGAAAGGGTTCATACTAAAGAGAAACCATACCACTGTTCATACTGTGATAAGAGTTTCTCTGATCCAAGTCATAGGACCACCCACAAAAGGAGTCATACTAAAGAGAAACCATACCACTGTTCATACTGTGACAAGAGATTCTCTCGTTCAAGTGCGAGGACCAAACATGAGAGGATTCATACTAAAGAGAAACCACACCAATGTGCATACTGTGACAAGAGTTTCTCTGATCCAAGTCATAAGACCAGACATGAAAGGTTTCATACTAAAGAGAAACCATACCACTGCTCATACTGTGACAAGAGTTTCTTTGAAATAAGTAATAAGACCACCCATGAAAGGATTCATACTAAAAAGAAACCATACCAGTGACACCACTGTTCATACTGTGACAAGAGATTTTCTCATCAAAGTAATAAGATCACCCATGAAAGGATTCATACTAAAGAGAAACCATACCAATGTTCTGACTTTCTCTCGTTCAAGTCTAAAGGCCACCCTTGAAAGGATTCCACTGTTCACACGCTGACAAGAGTTTCTCTGATCCAAGTCATAAGACCATCCATGAAAGGATTCATACCAAAGAGAAACCATACCACTCACTGTTCACACTGTGATACGTGTTTCTCTGATTCAAGTAATAAGAGCACCCATGAAAGGATTAATTCATACTTAAGAAAAACCATAACAATTTTCACACTGTGATAAACGTTTTTCCAGGTCAGTCATGAAAGGATTCATCTAAAGAGATCATACCAAGATCATAGTAAGACGACCCATGAAAGGATTCGGACTAAAAAGAAGCCGTACCAATGTGCACACTGTGAAACAGTTTTTCCCATTAAGGGGGGGGGGGGGGGGGGGGGGGGGGGGGGGGGGGGGGGGGGGGGGGTGCGTCCCCACTTCCCATACCGTCGTGATAAACTGCAATTTCCAACTAATTTGCATGTCTTCCTTTCTCCTTTCTGTCCGTTACTTTCCCTTTTCATTCCATTCATTCCCACCAAATCTCATTTTGCCCAAACGTTGAGTTACGGCCTTCTGTCGCTCAACCCTCGATATGAGTAAATCATTAAAATATGTTTATTTCTTGTTATGAGGTTAGTATTTTTATGCATGCTGTTGTTTGTTTATTTGTTTTTGTCGTTTACGGGTACCTTGTTTCTTATATTTCACGATTTGATTTCAAATTTAATACATGGCGTATTAAAGGGTGCACTTGCTAGTGTAGGATGTTATGTAATTTTGCTTTTTTTTTTGCTAAGGATGGTTTTTTTGGTTTTATTGGCTAAAGTAGAACCTCAGGTATCAGAAATCCATTGGTAGCATTTTTTTCCATCTGCCGATTGGCCGCCATCTTGGATTTTAAAATGGCCGCCATTTCCAATATAATTTACCCTATAACTTTTGTTCTGAGCAACATATGAAGTCAAACTTGGTGGCAAACCACATGTTTTTAATACAAGGGAGTTCACAAGTGCTCTAGCTATGTTCCCATGTCTAACATACATGCATGGCCGCCATCTTTGATTTCAAAATGGCCGTCATTTACAAAAAAATTTTTTTGCCATATAACTTTTGTTCTAAGCAACATATAAAGTTGATTTTGGTGGCAAAATCCATGTTTTCAAGAGTTGTTTACAAGACAAGAGTGTGTATAATAGCTGATCTGTTGTTATATATTAATTAGCTGATAGTAGTAATTATGAGGGTGGTTTAAAACTGGCTGTAAGTAGCGTAACTCCAACCTTCTGCTCTACCACAAATTCTTCCTTTCCTCTATCTCCCATCTTGCTCCTTACTCTGCATGCCTCTCCTATGCACCTTTTTCCATGCTTTGCTTTACTATAGGTTGTAGATACAGGAGGCAATTACATCAGCCCTCCTGTCCCTAATCGCTTCTATTGCAGTTACCCATCTCCACGTCCTCGAAGACTAAGATGCATTGCAATCTAGTGCATGTTAGTCGCGTGCCACCTGGATGGCCAAACCTTGCGGTTAGTGCTAACTGACATAGCTCTGGGGGGCAATGGTTGGTAGTTCTAGGACTATTGGAGTAGTCTGGAGGACTATTAATCATTGCTTTTTAGGTTTCACTTGAAATCACTGAGACAATCCATGCTGCAGGAGTTGCGACCGCAGTGATTACAGCAATTGAAAAACCATGATGGCAAACCAAATCAACACTAGGGTTAAAGTCCCTAAAATAACGTCTCCTGGAGCAAACTCAGATTTTTCTAAATCAACTGATGACGGCATGCCCCCAAACCCAAAGGGAGGAGTAAGCTTGACGGCAGAGCGCGCAATAGGAGACCACTTGCAACATGCAAGACCAATATTACTATATCTACCATGAATGTGAGAACTATCAGGGAGAGTCGATGCAGGGAGGAGCTTGTAACCAATCTCATTAAATGTAAAATTGACATGATTGGGATACAGGAACACCGCATTGTCCATGATGACCCAGTGAAGTATGAGAGCATTATGGGTGGAACTCTGATCACTACCTCAGCAACAAGAAATAAAGCAGGTGCAGCTGTAGGTGGAGTCGGGATACTACTCAATAACAGAGCACTCAGATCATTAGCAAGTATAGCCACATTCTGATCGTACACTCATAGTCAACTTCCATGGTAGCCCAGCAACAACTGTAGTGGTGACCTACTGCCCTACAAATGTGGCGGATGAAGACATCGTAGGAGATCATTACAACAGTCTAAAGGGGGCAATAGACTCCATTCCAGCACATAACATCTTGCTTGTTGTTGGCGACTTCAATGCTAGGCTTGGAAAGGATGACGCCAAATTCACTTACCATGATGACACAAATAGAAATGGAGAGTACCTAGCAGACTTGGCTAAAGAGAAAGATCTTATAATCGCAAATACTTACTTCCGCAAGAAAAAAGGCAAGTTGTGGACATATGTCAGCCCAAGCGGCAACAAACTACAGCTGGACTACATCCTTGTCAGGCGGAAATGGCAAAACAGTCAGACAGTGTTCTAAATTCTGAAGCATATAACACCTTAGCTAGTGTGGGATCTGACCATAGAATCGTCTCTGCTCGTATCCGATTAAGCCTCAGAAAGAGTAAAATCATCAAACGGAAAAGCAATACGACTGGAAGCTACTAACAACTGATAATGATCTACAAGCCAAATATAGCATAGAGGTGCATAATAGGTTTCAAACCCTCCAGGATGAAGTAGAAACTGCATCTGAGAAATATTTCAGATTCATTAAAGCCACTCAAGATGCTGAAGAGGAAGTGATTCCTGTGAGGAAAAAAGAGAAAATAACCTACTTCTCAAATGACGCCCAGGTATCAAGGGCGAGATCACAAATTGAAGAAGCGTATGCAAAATATGAACTAGACACTAATGACGAGGAAAATTGGAGAAAGTATAAGGAGGCTAAGAAGAGCCTAGGCGAGGCTTATGATCATGTGAAAGAGGAAGACCTTACCAATAAGCTTAGAGAGGTAGAAAATGCCCACATAAACTGCAAGCATGGTAAGAGTTGGAAACTGATCAACAAAATATCAGGAAGATTGACTACAAGAAAAGGACAAATCAAAGGATCCACGCAAAAGGAGAGACTAGATAATTGGTATACTCATTTCAAAAATCTACTTGGGAGCCCACCGCACATAAGTAATGAAGATGAGGAAATTGCCCCAGTACTATCAAATCTCAGCATAAAAGAAGGACCCTTTGACTTGGAGGAATATGTGAGGGCTAAGAAGGCACTTGTAGAGGGGAAAAGCAGTGGGGAAGATGGTATCACACCTGAAATGCTCAAAAGATGTGATTTGGATAATATAATACTGGACTTCTGCAACGATGCCTTGATGAACAGGAAAAAGCCAGACCAATGGTCTATTCTCAACATAATACCAATACCAAAATCAGGTGATCTCAGTTTGGGAGGCAACTACCGTGGAATATGTCTGAGCTCAATTGTTACCAAGCTATACAACAAGATGATACTCAACAGAATCAGACCGGAGCTTGAAATCCACTTGACAATGCTTGAGAGCTAATCAAAATGGCTTTCGAGTTGGACGAACCACGGTTGGCCACATTCTTGCCCTCCGAAGAATTATTGAGGGAATTAGATCAAACAACCTGCCAGCCATCATAACCTTTATAGACTTCAAGAAGGCGTTTGACACAATACATAGGGGACGAATGCTGCAAATTCTGAAGGCCTATGGTATACCTGAGCAGCTTACAAATGCGATTGCAGAAATATACAAGGACACCAAGGCAAATGTTATATCACCTGATGGGGAAACTGAGGAATTTGAAATACTGGCTGGAGTACTACAAGGTGACACCTTGGCTCCATATCTCTTTGTCATTGTTCTCGACTACGCCCTAAGAGAGGCCATAGATGGCAAAGAAGAAGAGCTAGGATTCCGCTTAACAAAAAGAAGCAGCAGACGAATAGGACCAACCACAGTTACTGACCTTGACTTTGCTGACGACATTGCACTGTTGTCTGAAGTGTCTCAAGTGCAATCACTTCTTAACAGAGTGGAGACTTCGGTGGGTAAAGTTGGGCTCAAAATGAACGCTGCAAAGACAAAGTACATGTCCTTCAACCAGAAGCAAGTACCTGTAATCACCACAAGCGAAGGTATGCCCCTTAATAAAGTGGAGGACTTCAAGTACCTTGGAGCATGGATGAACAGTACTGAAAAGGACATCAAAACACGCAAAGCAGCTGCATGGAGAGCTTGTGGCAAACTCAGTCAGTTATGGAAGGCCAAATCACTATCCAGAAAGCTCAAAGAAAGACTGTTCATAGCTACTGTAGAATCAGTCCTCCTCTATGGATGTGAGTCATGAACATTCACCTCCAAAGCTTAGTAAACAGCTGGACGGATGTTACACTAGAATGCTTGGAACTGTGTTCAACATCAACTGGAGACAGCATGTGACAAATAAGGACCTGTACGCGGATATGCCCAAATTCTCGGACAAGATCAGGGAGCGTAGATCAAGATTTGCAGGACATTGCTTCAGAGGGTCCAATGAGCTGGTCTCCAAAATCAAACATTGGGTACCAAAGCATGGAGTTAGAAAGCGTGGTAGACCATCCCTAACCTACATTGACCATGTAGCGCCCGATATAAGGACAGAAAAATATGTTGTGTTTAGAAACACAACACAAAACACAACATAATGTCGCCCCCATCGACTGTTGTGTTTTGTGTTGTGTTCGGGAAAAAATGTACCTGAAAAAAATCCATTTCTTATGTTTTATATTATTCTCGATCCATTTCTTTTGTTTTATATTATTTGTTGTGTTTTGTGTTGTGTTCGGAAAAAATGTACCCACAAAAAATCAAATTCTTATGTTTTATATTATTTTCGATCTATTTCTTATGTTTTATATTATTTGTTGTGTTTTGTGTTGTGTTCGGAAAAAATGTACCTGAAAAAATCCAGTTCTGATGTTTTATATTATTTTCGATCTATTTCTTTTGTTTTATATTATTTGTTGTGTTTTGTGTTGTGTTCGGAAATAATGTACCCCAAAAAATCCAGTTCTCATGTTTTATATTATTTTCGATCCATTTCTTTTGTTTTATATTATTTGTTGTGTTTTGTGTTGTGTTCGGAAAAAATGTACCCCCAAAAAAACCAATTCTTATGTTTTATATTATTTTCGATCTATTTCTTATGTTTTATATTACTTGTTGTGTTTTGTGTTGTGTTCGGAAAAAATGTACCTGTAAAAAATCCAGTTCTTATGTTTTATATTATTTTCGATGTATTTTTTTATGTTTTCTATTATTTGTTGTGTTTTGTGTTGTGTTTGGAAATAATGTACCCCAAAAAATCCAGTTCTTATGTTTTATATTATTTTCGATCCGTTTCTTTTGTTTTATATTATTTGTTGTGTTTTGTGTTGTGTTCGGAAAAAATGTATTCCAAAAAAAAATCTAGTTCTTATGTTTTATATTATTTTCGATGTATTTTTTTATGTTTTCTATTATTTGTTGTGTTTTGTGTTGTGTTTGGAAATAATGTACCCCCAAAAATCCAGTTCTCATGTTTTATATTATTTTCGATCCATTTCTTTTGTTTTATATTATTTGTACAACACAACAAATAATACAAAACATAAGAAATAGATTCAAAATAATATAAAACATAAGAATTGGATTTTTTTGTGGGTACATTTTTTTCCGAACACAACACAAAACACAACAAATAATATAAAACAAAAGAAATGGATCGAGAATAATATAAAACATAAGAAATGGATTTTTTTTTTCAGGTACATTTTTTCCGAACACAACACAAAACACAACAAATAATATAAAACATAAGAAATAGATCGAAAATAATATAAAACATAAGAATTGGATTTTTTGGGGGTACATTTTTTCCGAACACAACACAAAACACAACAAATAAAATAAAACAAAAGAAATGGATCGAAAATAATATAAAACATAAGAACTGGATTTTTTTTCAGGTACATTATTTAATTAGCAACAATTCTTATGTTTTATATTATTTTCGATCTATTTCTTATGTTTTATATTATTTTCGATCTATTTCTTATGTTTTATATTATTTGTTGTGTTTTGTGTTGTGTTCGGAAAAAATGTACCTGAAAAAAATCCATTTCTTATGTTTTATATTATTGTCGATCCATTTCTTTTATTTTATATTATTTGTTGTGTTTTGTGTTGTGTTCGGAAAAAATGTACCTGAAAAAAATCCAGTTCTTATGTTTTATATTATTTTCGATCTATTTCTTATGTTTTATATTATTTGTTGTGTTTTGTGTTGTGTTCGGAAAAAATGTACCTGAAAAATCCAGTTCTTATGTTTTATATTATTTTCGATCTATTTCTTTTGTTTTATATTATTTGTTGTGTTTTGTGTTGTGTTCGGAAAAAATGTATTCCAAAAAAAATCTAGTTCTTATGTTTTATATTATTTTCGATCTATTTCTTATGTTTTCTATTATTTGTTGTGTTTTGTGTTGTGTTTGGAAATAATGTACCCCAAAAATCCAGTTCTTATGTTTTATATTATTTTCGATCCATTTCTTTTGTTTTATTTTATTTGTTGTGTTTTGTGTTGTGTTCGGAAAAAATGTACCCCAAAAAAATCCAATTCTTATGTTTTATATTATTTTCGATCTATTTCTTATGTTTTATATTATTTGTTGTGTTTTGTGTTGTGTTCGGAAAAAATGTTCCTGAAAAAAATCCAGTTCTTATGTTTTATATTATTTTCGATCTATTTCTTATGTTTTATATTATTTGTTGTGTTTTGTGTTGTGTTCGGAAAATATGTACCCGAAAAAAAAATCAAATTCTTATGTTTTATATTATTTTCAATCTATTTCTTATGTTTTATATTATTTGTTGTGTTTTGTGTTGTGTTCGGAAAAAATGTATTCCAAAAAAAATCTAGTTCTTATGTTTTATATTATTTTCGATGTATTTTTTTATGTTTTCTATTATTTGTTGTGTTTTGTGTTGTGTTTGGAAATAATGTACCCCAAACAATCCAGTTCTCATGTTTTATATTATTTTCGATCCATTTCTTTTGTTTTATATTATTTGTACAACACAACAAATAATACAAAACATAAGAAATAGATTGAAAATAATATAAAACATAAGAATTGGATTTTTTGTGGGTACATTTTTTCCGAACACAACACAAAACACAACAAATAATATAAAACAAAAGAAATGGATCGAGAATAATATAAAACATAAGAAATGGATTTTTTTTCAGGTACATTTTTTCCGAACACAACACAAAACACAACAAATAATATAAAACATAAGAAATAGATCGAAAATAATATAAAACATAAGAATTGGATTTTTTGGGGGTACATTTTTTCCGAACACAACACAAAACACAACAAATAAAATAAAACAAAAGAAATGGATCGAAAATAATATAAAACATAAGAACTGGATTATTTGGGGTACATTATTTAATTAGCAACAATTCTTATGTTTTATATTATTTTCGATCTATTTCTTATGTTTTATATTATTTGTTGTGTTATGTGTTGTGTTCGGAAAAAATGTATTCCAAAAAAAATCCAATTCTTATGTTTTATATTATTTTCGATCTATTTCTTATGTTTTATATTATTTGTTGTGTTTTGTGTTGTGTTCGGAAAAAATGTACCCCCAAAAAACTCCATTTCCTATGTTTTATATTATTCTCGATCCATTTCTTTTGTTTTATATTTTTTGTTGTGTTTTGTGTTGTGTTCGGAAAAAATGTACCTGAAAAAAATCCAGTTCTTATGTTTTATATTATTTTCGATCTATTTCTTATGTTTTATATTATTTGTTGTGTTTTGTGTTGTGTTCGGAAAAAATGTACCCCCAAAAAACTCCATTTCCTATGTTTTATATTATTCTCGATCCATTTCTTTTGTTTTATATTATTTGTTGTGTTTTGTGTTGTGTTCGGAAAAAATGTACCTGAAAAAAATCCAGTTCTTATGTTTTATATTATTTTCGATCTATTTCTTATGTTTTATATTATTTGTTGTGTTTTGTGTTGTGTTCGGAAAAAATGTACCCCCAAAAAACTCCATTTCCTATGTTTTATATTATTTTCGATCTATTTCTTATGTTTTATATTATTTGTTGTGTTTTGTGTTGTGTTCGGAAAAAATGTACCCCAAAAAAAATCCATTTCCTATGTTTTATATTATTCTCGATCCATTTCTTTTGTTTTATATTATTTGTTGTGTTTTGTGTTGTGTTCGGAAAAAATGTACCTGAAAAAAATCCAGTTCTTTTGTTTTATATTATTTTCGATCTATTTCTTTTGTTTTATATTATTTGTTGTGTTTTGTGTTGTGTTCGGAAAAAATGTATTACAAAAAAATCCAATTCTTATGTTTTATATTATTTTCGATCTATTTCTTATGTTTTATATTATTTGTTGTGTTTTGTGTTGTGTTCGGAAAAAATGTACCCCCAAAAAATCCATTTCCTATGTTTTATATTATTCTCGATCCATTTCTTTTGTTTTATATTATTTGTTGTGTTTTGTGTTGTGTTCGGAAAAAATGTACCTGAAAAAAATCCAGTTCACATGTTTTATATTATTTTCGATCTATTTCTTATGTTTTATATTATTTGTTGTGTTTTGTGTTGTGTTTGGAAAAAATGTACCCCCAAAAAAATCCATTTCCTATGTTTTATATTATTCTCGATCCATTTCTTTTGTTTTATATTATTTGTTGTGTTTTGTGTTGTGTTCGGAAAAAATGTACCTGAAAAAAATCCAGTTCTTTTGTTTTATATTATTTTCGATCTATTTCTTTTGTTTTATATTATTTGTTGTGTTTTGTGTTGTGTTCGGAAAAAATGTATTCCAAAAAAAATCTAGTTCTTATGTTTTATATTATTTTCGATGTATTTTTTATGTTTCCTATTATTTGTTGTGTTTTGTGTTGTGTTTGGAAATAATGTACCCCAAAAAATCCAGTTCTTATGTTTTATATTATTTTCGATCCATTTCTTTTGTTTTATTTTATTTGTTGTGTTTTGTGTTGTGTTCGGAAAAAATGTACCCGAAAAAAAAATCAAATTCTAATGTTTTTTTTATTATTTTCGATCTATTTCTAATGTTTTATTTTATTTGTTGTGTTTTGTGTTGTGTTCGGAAAACATGTACCCCAAAAAAACCCAATTCTTATGTTTTTTATTACTTTCGATCTATTTCTTATGTTTTATAATATTTGTTGTGTTATGTGTTGTGTTCGGAAAAAATGTACCTGAAAAAAATCCAGTTCTTATGTTTTATATTATTTTCGATCTATTTCTTTTGTTTTATATTATTTGTTGTGTTTTGTGTTGTGTTCGGAAAAAATGTATTCCAACAAAAATCTAGTTCTTATGTTTTATATTATTTTCGATGTATTTTTTATGTTTTCTATTATTTGTTGTGTTTTGTGTTGTGTTTGGAAATAATGTACCCCAAAAAATCCAGTTCTTATGTTTTATATTATTTTCGATCCATTTCTTTTGTTTTATTTTATTTGTTGTGTTTTGTGTTGTGTTCGGAAAAAATGTATTCCAAATAAAATCTAGTTCTTATGTTTTATATTATTTTCGATGTATTTCTTATGTTTTCTATTATTTGTTGTGTTTTGTGTTGTGTTTGGAAATAATGTACCCCAAAAAAATCCAGTTCTTATGTTTTATATTATTTTCGATCCATTTCTTTTGTTTTATTTTATTTGTTGTGTTTTGTGTTGTGTTCGGAAAAATGTACCCCCAAAAAATCCAATTCTTATGTTTTATATTATTTTCGATCTATTTCTTATGTTTTATATTATTTGTTGTGTTTTGTGTTGTGTTCGGAAAAAATGTACCTGAAAAAAATCCAGTTCTTATGTTTTATATTATTTTCGATCTATTTCTTATGTTTTATATTATTTGTTGTGTTTTGTGTTGTGTTCGGAAAAAAATGTACCCGAAAAAAAATCCATTTCTTATGTTTTATATTATTCTCGATCCATTTCTTTTGTTTTATATTATTTGTTGTGTTTTGTGTTTTATTCGGAAAAAAATGTACCTGAAAAAAAATCCAGTTCTTATGTTTTATATTATTTTCGATCTGTTTCTTATGTTTTATATTATTTGTTGTGTTTTGTGTTGTGTTCGGAAAAAAATGTACCCCAAAAAAAATCAAATTCTTCTGTTTTTTATTATTTTCGATCTATTTCTTATGTTTTATAATATTTGTTGTGTTTTGTGTTGTGTTCGGAAAAAATGTACCTGAAAAAAATCCATTTCCTATGTTTTATATTATTCTCGATCCATTTCTTTTGTTTTATATTATTTGTTGTGTTTTGTGTTGTGTTCGGAAAAAATGTACCTGAAAAAAATCCATTTCTTATGTTTTATATTATTCTCGATCCATTTCTTTTGTTTTATATTATTTGTTGTGTTTTGTGTTGTGTTCGGAAAAAATGTACCTGAAAAAAAATCCAGTTCTTATGTTTTTTTTAATTATTTTCGATCTATTTCTTATGTTTTATATTATTTGTTGTGTTTTGTGTTGTGTTCGGAAAAAATGTACCCCCAAAAAATCAAATTCTTATGTTTTATATTATTTTGGATCCATTTCTTTTGTTTTATATCATTTGTTGTGTTTTGTGTTGTGTTCGGAAAAAAGCATTTCAGTACGTCCTTAAATCGTGCAGTGTATCACATTGACTTACTAAAGCGTGACACAGGATTGCAGGTAGAAGAAATCAAGACAGCTATGTTGGATAGGAAGATTTGGAGAGGCATCGTGGTTCGGGAATATCACCCGCCATAAGTCAAAGTAAATAAGTCAAGTAATTATGCACATAGGCTAATTTATAGGCCAAATAGGCCTCTAATATTATTAACCATTTTTCTTTCCTTTCCTAGTTTTTGTTTCGTTTTGATTGTTTGTTTGGTTTTGCCTTTGATACATGCAATTGAACAAAACAGCAACTACCCCCTATTATAATACAATAATACCCCTCTACAATATAGAGGGGGTAGCTGCTGTGGATACAAAAGCATACATTTGATTGCTCCTGGTATGTCTTCTTGTAATAAGTGCAATGCAATGTGATCAACCTAATGTATCACCAGTGGGTACTACCGGACAATAAATACTAAGTATATGTTACTGCTAACAATTGAAATTTGTATTGAATTTACAGCTTAATTTATATATAGCAACCATTCCTGTCAAATTAATGGATAACAGATAGAACTGTACACTTAATTGTCAGTAAATAACTCTTGTAAACATGAGCTTTGCCACAAAAATCTACTTCATATGTTGCTCAGAACAAAAGTTATAGGGTAAAATCTTTTTTTTTGTAAATGACGGCCATTTTGAAACCCAAGATGGCGGCCATGCATGTATGTAAGACATCAGAACATAGATACAGTATTTTTGAACTCTCAAGTATTGAAAACATGATTTGCCACCAATTTTGACTTCATAGGTTGCTCAGAACAAAAGTTATATGACAAATTCCATTGGAAATGGCGGCCATTTTGAAATCCAAGATGGCGGCCATTCCATGGATGGAAAAAAATGCTACCAATGGATTTCTGATAGCTGAGGGTATACTCTATCCAATGACACCAAAAAAAGCATCCTTAGCAAAAAAAAATGCACTAGTTTGAAATCCTACATAATATGCTCCACGTCATTGCCCTCATTGATTGCACATTCTTAAACAGCTAAGAAAGTGTAAGCAATCTCATTGGTTCTAAGAGAAATCGGTGACATCTAGATGAGACAATTGCACACGGAGAAGGTGGGGCTTACGTATTACCAGTGCGTCCGACCTTCACAATGCGTGGTTTGCTCCATAACGCGCACTTCTGCAGTGCGTCTTTGGCGCCTTTCATGCGTTTAAGCCGGCGCCGCGACGCTTACGCTTGGTGTACTCATCGCATGGGATTGGATGGAATGTTTGTGGGTTATTCGATCCTAGCAGGGGTAAAAGTTGTCAAATGTGGACAATAAAATGTACTTATTTCTTTGATAACATGTCTTAAAGCTGGCCTACCACTTTGGTAGTTCACCACAGACGAACTGGTCATACACCTGTTCACTTGATGACAGACTGTAAAGAGTTAACATGGCGCAATTGTAACCTTGTCTAATTCCCAAGAGAACTGGGTGTGGCTAGTAACCCAGTGTGGTAGCTCGCCTTTAAGTATGGTTGTTAAAGAATGAGAAAGGTATTGTTTTTAGACCGTACCCGTGTTATATTGTCTGACATAAATGCGTTCAGTAGTAGTATTTTTTGCGTAGAACAACTCCGCCTGCGGCGTCGTTGTTCTACTTAAAATAATACTATCGTCCGCATTTATGTCAAACAATAATATTGTTATATTATAACACGGGTACGGTCTGAAACAATACCTTTTATTCTCTAAATATTTGACTGTGAACTGTGTATACTCTTAAAGGGGCGTTGAGAGATTGCCAACAATTTGGAAAAAAGGAACTGTTTCAATAGATAACATGGATAAGGTAATTTGGAACCCTGAGGTGTAATGATTTATGGGGAAAAAGTTGAATAATGGTGCTAGATTGAAATTTGGTTGAAGCAAGTTATGTTGTTAGTCACGTGAGTGATGCTGAAAATTTCGATGTGATCTACAACATTGAAATTACCGAATCGTGTAATTGTATACATGATAGACGGCAAAATAAGGTAAATTGTTTCAGATGGGGCACTCCCATAGGTATCGCTCATAGCCCCTTAAAGATAATTTAGTCAGCAGAGTGTAAGGGCGTGTTCACATTAGAGCAAGTTGTCTCACCTCCCGGAAAAACCCCGGGTGTATCCGAATAAAATGCAAACAGTTCATAAGGCTTTTTGGAGTGTTACACCAGTTTACGCAACAGTAACACACATGATTCAACACATTTAAAAAGTGATAGGTTTAGCACAAATGAATGGTTGAAGTGCTAGGACTGCTAACTGGCACAGCGCAAATGTAACCTGCTGCCAAACAATACACTGGTATTCGTTCAATCGTGACAATACTTTCATGGTCAGGGTGTCATTGGAACAAGTCTTTGATTGGAAAGAGAACATCATTCTTTTTATTAAGTCACACCAAACTTGATTTAAACCTCAGCCGTCTTCCTGTAATTGAAGATTTGGGTTTCCTAACTTTCCTTTATTTTGATACTACCTGTATACGGTAGTAGTTTTCACTATTATTACACGTATTAGTGATATCATTGTTGCCTTACACAATAGTGTATAATAAATATGCGTTACTTCCGTTTCGAATGTCAAGCAAAGCCTGTAATACTTACTTGTAACCATGTTATGACTATAGCTCAGTAATATCAATGTCAACAATATAAGGAGTCTTGAAGGAAACATCATGGCATCTTTATCGCTTTTAACATTTAATAGCGTACGTATCATTAAAATGTTCAATACAATACGATAAATACAAATCCTGAATTTGAATGTTAGCTATAATTATGGACTAATTTGTTAAAAACGCCGGGAATGTCTATTACGATCCTATATGACGAACTCTGTTTGTTTGTTGTAATATTATTCTCAGTTCAGTGAACAAATACCAATACAGGGGCCTACGTATGATAATGGGTTTGACACAAAAAGACCAAATTGGATAAAAAAAAGGCGCCCTCGATGTCTGGTTCTGCGTTTCGTTACAGGGTTTTTGATTTGATTTGATTTGATTTGATTTGATTTGATTTGATTCAGCATATTATCATCTAACAAGAAGTATTGCACACGATACAAAAATATAAAATACAGATAAGCGTACATTTACAGCAAAACATAAAAAGGATAACCCTTTAAGCTAAGCAACTTATTTACAAAGGGGTTAAATACAAATAAGACAAGTTATATAGGCTATACTCATAACAAACACCAAGCATTAAAAGCAATAGATATACAGGGTGAGTCAAAAAAAAGTTTACTCAACTTCAGCGATTTTTTTTAGAAAAAAGTGTTCGTTAGTTTTCAAAAGAATGTACTAAGGTATAAAGTCAAATTAATTAGCTTTAATATGAATTTTATCTGGTTTAGATTGGTTGAGGGAAACTTATTTTACGCTGTTTTGAATAAAAGTGACCAATTTAACGTCCGAACACGCTTCCAGATCTTGACCATTATATTTCATAAGAAACGACCAATAAAAAAAATCAATTCCTTTGTTATGAAATGATTAAAGTGTGGTAATTGTGTCATAAATAGGCCTTAAAGCTGTCTATTGTCCCTCAGTGCAACCATCCTAAGCACACTCTCAAAGATCAGGAGAAAGACCAAACAAGATGCTGGATTATCAAGTGGGTTTTGTAAACATTATTAAGCTCGTTAAGCATGAAATTAAAAAACGTGTTTTTGGTGAAAAAACAGCTCCTGTACAAAAATAATCATATTTACTTTAAACGGTATCATCAAATTGCGTGATCTTTTTCCAGATGGTAGCAAAGAAATTTTTGCCTTGATTTTGTGGTCAGAATTTTTTGTTTGTTGATTTTTTCAATTAGGGTAAACTTCTTTTTGACTCACCTGTATAACTAGACATTCATGTGATTCATAAGGTGAGTTTTAGCATCTTTTTCTTTTCTAAATGCTACGAGTTCTACTAAACTACACCTAGCACATAAAGTCCCTGACCAGGTGCTTTGAGGTTGGCTAATTCAAAATATATAATCAGTACCAAAAATCTAAGATAAACATTAAAGGAGCAAATTTCTTCTCCGCAGTTTGAAATCGCCTTAACTTTAAAAGTATCCATTCGATCTTGTTGAATGAGGTATCAAACTGCGGAGAAGAAATTTGCTCATTTAAATTATATCTCTGATTTTTGGTACCGATTATATATTTTGAATTAGCCAACCCCAAAGCACCTGGTCAGGGACTTTATGTGCTAGGTGTACTGTGCTGGTAGTGAGTGCGTGGCTCTCCATCTCAGCTCAATTAGATAGGCGCCTGTGACTGACTGCCAACAATTGCGACCCGAGTTCGATCCCCGGCGCCGTGTAAATACTCAGATGCACATCTGCAGCAATATCACATTCTGTCAAATCGGTTGAATTAGTTTCCGACATACTTTCCTTTGATCGAGCGTAAAAAAACCAGTTTGTAATATTGTGATTATTATGTGTCATTGGTAAAACATAGCGATTCTACAGTTTTTAGCATTAGGTTACAAGGCCCGCTTAGCAGCGCTATAAATTGATGCCCTAAAAACCGTCAACAAATTTAAATATTCGCCTTCCTATCCAAGCTGGTTGCTATATATGACATAATTCTCGTGTGCAACCAACCGGCTGTATTGAGTAGTTTAAAGGCATGAGCGTAGATGTAATTTGCAACATAATGGAATCTTACCCATGCAGTTAGCCCCGAATTTAAATGTGTGCACTGGGTAATCCTCTCGTAGTATTGATAACAATAGGTTTACCAGAGCGAATTAATAGCGCTTCTAAGCGGGCAATTTATGTCATGAAGGGTAAACATGACTGGAATTTCGGTTGCTAAAAGTTTTGTGGGACACGTTATATATATATGACTACCCCTAAATTCGACGATTAAACCGTTTAGTGATGTTTTGATAGGTTGGAAGGCCCACACCTTGCCCGGAATTGTCACGGGACGTGGCGCTTTTTCCTGGACGTGGAAGTTCCTGTGGCGCATTGACTGATATGCTCACTTCGTAATCAGTCTCCACGGCGGGTCGGGATTCTTCATTACTCGAATTCACAGCAACGTTATCATATAATAGCTCTGAACCTGGCACTTTCAATTCACAAGTTGGAGCCTTATCCTTTTCAAGACCCTGGTATTCGCTCTCTCCTTCCCTGGTGTTCTTGTTCAGATCTTCATAAACGCCAGTGGATTCGGGTTCCGGATTCTCGTATACAGCTTCCTCATCAGTAATCTGCGACATCGCTAGAGGGGATTGCATCGGTGTGCTTGCTACGTTTGTCTTTCTTCTCGTCACGCTTGTCTGGATTCCTGGTTTCACAGCCGCAACATCGTCATACCCGTCATCTGGCCGTCTCGACTTTTTAAATCTGTTTTGCAGATTAGACAATGGAAAATGTATTTAGTTGTTGGGGCGGACTACATATATTTTTAATTTCGCCATGAGTATTTATAGCGGCCAATGCTTATTACACACATTGTATATCCACTCAGGCTCGTTTAGTTGGTAGCAATTGAGTTGCCATTCCAATGCGTGCATGGCAGATAGCCTCCTGGCCACGGTCTGACATACGCGGGCGCCCTCCGATAGGCTCACTGCACATGCTTCAAAACTCAAACGAATTCCGGTAACTAATCACAGCGGTGCTTTATGGGTTATCGGTAGTAGCCTAATGATTAACCACAAAAACATTAACTCTTTCCCAATAAAATCAAGGCAATTTATAACATACCTATACAGTACAATGATGATCACGATGAAGATGATAAGTATGACTGATATCGCAATGGCGACGATCCCACCAGTACTAATTGTTGGTGACGAGGTCTGTGTCGATACTGATGAATAAAAAAGTACCGCATTAACGGGAAGGAAAATAACAGTCAACAGAGTTACGATCATTAAGATCCGCAACTGGAACCCATTTTACTTGAACCAACCCTTTTCAACCTGTTTAAAGCGAAGAGACTACCATTTTCTTGGCGAGTTTACACCATTGTATAGAATTGTTAACGTAAGTGTGAATATTCTTACATTCAATATAAGCCTGATAGTATAAAATAGTGATGCATTTTTATGATTATCTGACTGGTTACGAGACTTAATATATAATTTGTTGAAAATAGGCAAAATAGGATTGTTTTCAATCTTGAAAATAACTGTGACGGGAGACCGTTCCCTTGAAATCGCAGCCCCGTTGCACAGTCCACCCTTTGAGATATCGAAGTTGTTCGTAATCCCAGTGGAAGAATTACTTCCGTCACTTGATGCGTCGCCGTGTAAACATTTACGGAAGGCGTACCACGCTCTCAAGCCGATCACACCGTCCCGTTTGGAAGCAGACACAGATAATTGCTAGTTGTGGGTATATACAATCCACTATCGAAGTGATTATGTAACTCCCTGGTAACTGGACGACGCACCTTTTTGAATATAGCGATCATCATGATCATGTCGATAGGTATTCAGGACTCGAATGCGTAATATAGTTGCTATAGCCTATAGTGATCATCTGTTTATACTTAACACTTCGATAGTGAATTATTTTTGGAAAACTGATTGTTTATCAACACGTCTTCTTCATTTTCGAGGTATTGTCCCACCTACCAACTCGCCGATTTCTTCCTCTTCGTAGTTTTATATTCAATCCGGTGTTAGCGTTTAGATATTATGTGACTATACAGGGTGTCCCAAAAAAATGTTAACACTCCGGGCACATAAGATATCTTAAAAGGACAGGAACAGGAAGACTTGATGTCTTATGAAAGCTGAGTAAATAAGCTTTCATTTGCATTTTATTGCGTTCCAATTGGTTATTTAGAACCAGAGATATGCTTCAGCAAACATGAGGAAGCAAAATCGGCTTGGTCCAATCCTCTCAGATATGAAAGTAAAGCTTTTAAGATGCACGAAGCAAGAAGCAACATGATTAAGTCACACACTCAAATCAGTTAATCTCTTCTTTGTCCTTTTCAACGCATTCTTTTGATTCTTTTCAAGCTTAAAAGACATAAATAAATATATTCCACATAAATTATATAGGTATTTTGATTTATGGTTAATTTCAGTGCAATACTAGTTTATTTCAGTGCAATATTAGTTAATTTATTTAATTGGATGGACCATTTCAACAAAGAACATGAAATGTTTCAATTTCAATTTTAAAGACTGCTTTTTACTGACAGCTACCCATTGCACATGGAAAAAGAGTGGAATATATTTTATTTATTTATGTCTTTTAAGCTTGAAAAGAATCGAAAGAATGCGTTGAAAAGAACAAAGAAGAGATTAACTGATGTGTGTGTGTGTGACTTGTTGCTTCTTGCTTCGTGCATTTTAAAAGCTTTACTTTCATACTGAGAGGATTGGACCAAGCCCATTTTGCTTCCTCATGTTTGCTGAAGCATATCTCCGGTTCTAAGTAACCAATTGGAACGCAATAAAATGCAAATGAAAGCTTATTTACTCAGCTTTCATAATACATCAAGATTAGACCCGTGTGTTCCTGTCCTTTTAAGATATCGTATGTGCCCGGAGTGTTAACATTTTTTGGGACACCCTGTATACAAATCCTACCTGGAGGGACAAACACAGACTCCACATCTCCCCACGGACCTTTCCCAGCACTAGTCTCTGCTTGAATCTGATTTAAAAAATATCATTGATAAACGTAAACATGGGTAATAAGGGAAATAAATAAGGAATAAATATCGAGCCAAACTTTCTATTCTCCTAGAGTTTAACCCTTTTAAATGCGTTCATAGAAGTATTTTGAGAAAGGCCGACTACTCATAATACAGATTAAGATTAAGGGCCGTATTCTCGTACTAAACACGGTTTTAGGCTAAACTGTCGTTAACTAATCTCGCGTCTAAGTTAAAGTTTATACTACATGTTTAACAAAACACGTTTTTAAACTATGCAAATATCGTCCCAAGGCAATTCGTAGGGTAAATTCATGCAGGTATATGATACATAGTTGCCCAGTCCACCAACACCCCCCACCCCCCCCCCCACACCCCGCCCAGATAAGACACCGTTATAGTTAAAAATCAACTGCATCAAATGCACGTGTATTTTAGCGATACCCTGGCCTATCTATTAGCTCGCAGCGGTTGCAGGTTGGGTGTATGTTTCATTTGTTTAACCATTATCTTGTCAAATAAGGACTGTTGCAACATAATAAACACTATTTATGCAAGGGGCACATGTAAATATCGCCTGAAAAACACACTTTTAACGATGAAATAAACAATCGGTCAATTAATGAAGGGATACGGTGATAAATGTCGGTTAACCCGAAAACTAATTTCATAATCGAGTTTTAGGAAACGTGTAGCGGTGTAACTTAAAATACATGTTACTTTACATGTTTATAAATGTAATTTGACACTCCCAAATCACGTATAGTAGGCGTGCGATGAAGAAGATCGCGTAAGGATATGTTTAGATAAAAGTGTATATTTTAAAAACCGAACAAGATTTGTGATATTTCTTGAATAAGCTTTTTTTAAATGTATTGAATAACGGTGCACACTCATACTAATTAATTGTAATCCAAAAAACATACCTGAATTTTATACGTCGAATTAGTTTCAAGTCCGAACAACACATACATGTCTCTTTTCCTAGAAGCGTCTATATTTATTTGATCAACAATGCCGTCTATCTCGCTGGATTTCCAGTACCGAATGTGATACAAGATAATGACACCGTTGGTCACATTTGGGCTCTCCCATTCAATCACAATCGAACCTTTGTCGGTTCCCGCCTTTAGATTACCAATGGCTGGGGCTGACGGAACTAAATAATAGTAGGCAAACGATATATAAATTATTACGATTTGCCAAGAGTAATTGATCAGGCTATAGATAGGGGCCAGTATGGATGTGATGTGTGTTTGTTATTTGTTAAAAACAAAATTAGACTTGATTCCATATCTTTTGTATTAGGGTTCAGGACATATGGTTGCATTTTTTCGGCACCTGGTAAGCGTGATGCAGCATTTGATACATTGACGGAATAAAGCGTATAGTATACACAATGAGACTGATAATAAATATTGTTAACGGTTAATAAATTCGTTGACCTTACAAAGCATATCAACTTTTTCGTATCAAGGATTAAGAAATAGTTTGCCCTATATCTGATGTATTGTTAACGCTCGGACTCTTTACGCTCCCACACATGCGAAGTAGCTCCACCATAACAAAATGACGCAGCCTGATTGGTCAACGGATGTCAACGGTTGCGCTCAGCGTTGGAGCGTTGTGGAATCTGCTGAGCCATTTATAGGGCAAAACGTAAAAAGGTACCGAAATTGATCTTAAATATAGGGTCAAAAATGTAAGTTGTTCCGATTTCAACAAATCGTCGCTGTTCTGACATACCGGCACATGTGCCATTTTGGGCAAAATGAGTTAAGTTGCATTTTATGATCTACAAGTGAAACTCTTTATTCTCCAAAAAAATTGAGACAAAAAGGTAATTAATTAATGAGATACCGCACTAATTAGTGTCATATGCCAGGGTTTTAACATAATACCGGCATGAAAACCTCATTTTGTATTCTGACATACCGGCACATCACGATATTCTGCCATAGACCACCGTGTAACTACATACCGGCATATCACTGGCATATCGCTGTAGGACTGTCTTACATACCGGTACATGACTTTATGACATAATTACTCCTAATTAATAATTGCAATTTGTTGTTGTAACATGCTCATAACAAACATAAGTATATATCTATTAGTGTTCTTTGACAATGATAGTGACATTTGATGTAAATGCTCTTTAACAAGTCTTTAAAAATTGGAAAATTTTCAAACACGATTTTCTCAAAACGCTGTTTTTCGTAATGTGCCGGTATGTCAGAACAGCGACGAAATAATATCTCAAATTCAAATTGTTTGTATGATCACATGGATTTTATTTGTATTTCAATTAGTACCGACTATGTTTTCAAACGGGTCAGAAGGTCAACTGTCCTATAGTGGCAGCCATTTTCAAATGAGCAAGAACACCCTTTACACCACGTATCGAAAAATGCAGCCCTAATTTTCTCAACCCTAATACCATGTAGATACAGAATAAAGTCCAACAACATGTATTATGTCCACATACTGGCGCACACATCGGCGTCTCTTCCGGTGATGTTCCCTAAAGTCCAGTACCTAAAGTTACACACTTTGAAATAATTATGCAGTATAGGAATAGTGCAATTGGTGCGTAGTAAGTCTAAATAAACAGACTAACTTATAACATTTATCATTATAAAAGATTTGATCAAGTAAAATAAGTTGGAACTCGCAAATATTGATTTTAAGATTTAAGATATAGCTAAACAAATGAGATATTTTCTTTCGTTTTCTATTGTTTATGCAACCCTTCAATTTCTTAATTCTTTGGAACCACTTGACAAATGTTAATGGGATTTGCTGCCAAATGAAGATTTTTAAATGGTGAACGCGATCAAGTAGATTTATTTTTCAAAAACCCTTTTAGCTCACTTTGCTTGATCACACCTCAACATATTATGGGGAAGGCTGTACATATCATTGATATCGTGTGTATACTGTTGGTGCACCCAATCTGTAGTAGAACATGTAAAATAACATGTGATATTAATACAGTATCACATGAATAGTATCATGTCAAAGTATACTCTAGTACTCCAGAGTACATTATCTCATGGAACATGTGGAAAGTGTTTATATTTTGACACCGCTGAAATGATATTCATGAACAAGTGTATGTCAAAACACTCAGGGGATTGGTGGTTGGAGAGGTAACAATAAATATGGGATACCCTACATTCTTAAACTATTTTGTCAGTGTTATTGCGCTTCATTCCGTTGATGGCGCCAAGACGGAATAAAGCTAATCATGAGATACTATACTCTGGAGTACTAGAGTATACTCTGACATGATACAAATCCTGTGATACGGTATTTAAAATATGTTACATGTTCTACTTCATAGATTGGGTGGTTGATCTCGGTCAGACAGTTCGACATTTTCGTTTTTATTTCGTATGCTTATAATGTGTACATACAATTGAGCTTCCTGGTTCATAGCTGGAATATAATATTGATCGTATTGGTATTCTTTTTTCGCAAGTTATAACAAAATAACGTTAAGCACACACTATGCCTTTTATTTATACGTACCTCCTTCAAGTGTACGATGGTTAAAAGTAGCCTGTGGTCCAATTCCATCCTCCGTGTTGGCTGATATGATAACAGAGTACTCCGTGTATGGCTCAAGATCACTAAAGGCTACCGTTGGTTCTGAGGTAAATACGTTGTTATGTTGCAGATCCGGATAGCTTCCAGTCTTCAAGAATGTGTAAGTATATTTATCTATGACACCATTCCTTTCGCCACACATAGGTTCGGTCCAAGAATATGTGATACTGCTATTAGTGGTACTCAGTGCACGAATGTTTTGAGGAAAACCGGTGGGTCCTGCAAAATAAAGGAAATATATTCCTGATGCGTACGAACGAATAATGCCAAGCCATCTTGCCTACGTCTGCCTAAAGTGTAATGATCTAATAATCTAATACTAGGCTTGTATTGTTTATCGCCTCACCAATGTTACCATTCATGCAGTCGTCAATGTGAATCTTAAACTACCCTCCTCAAATATTAAACGTACGCATAATATTTGCCTATTTGTGACATGGTGAATCATGGGAGAATCCTCACGTTTATTTCAATTCCTTCCATATATTACATGTTTGTATCCTTAGGCAACGTACTTAGTCTCAATTGCCTCGTGGTTCAGAAGTCATGTAGAAATGGTGGTCTCGTGCATCAGAAGAGCAAAATCCGAGCATGTTAAAGGCCACAGACTCCTTCGTAAAGAGTAGGGGATTATCCCGGTCTGTGTACACAAAAACTCATGTCCCTAGGTTTCAGGGACACTGTACCGTTAATGCCCGAGGTAGGGCGCTGTGTACAGTATAACAGTATGTATGTATGTATTATAGAATGAAGGTATTGAAGGCCTATACTGACAATAAATTGCAGGACAAATCAAATTTTCCTGAAGGAAGGTGAATAATGGTAGAGGATTGAGTACGGTAGCTCAGCATTTAATTGAGTTTCAAACAGAGATTATAGCGTGTTCTAGCTATGTACCAAGTGTTATCTGTGGGTATGTTTGCATTGCCGAAATATACGCAAATGTATCAACTGACCCATTTTCAACCTGTTACATATTCAACCAAATATTGACATATTTCAGTCAGTGGTTGAAACCTATTGCGTTTATGTTAATGACGATTGACGTTACATAACCAGAGGTATCCAACAATTGTATTAATCCCACTATCCCTCAATACAATCACTCATTTATCCCCATCTAACCTGCCCTCGTAAACACTATGCAATTGGTATCAATAATGCATTCTTTCACTGCCATCTGTTTTACCGGATATAACGTTTTATAAAGATCATAGAAAACGTAGTTTTACTTTTTACACAACAGATGTTTTATTAACCTTTTCCAACTTTCAAAGGGTATCTCAAGGATTACTGAACCAATAATATGCATGTTTGTACTCATTGTAATCCATTTCCCATGCTGATTCCAAATATGGTAATGACATTCTATAGTTTTCTATAGTTTTTAAATTTTAGAATGTCGTCCGTGAAAAGTGTTAAAGACACCCTGTGATTCTTTGTCTGATAATCTCGAACAACATATGAAGTTAGTGTATGTTATGTAATACAAAAATGTATGTTAAAAGCTGGATATCGAATGTTCTTCATCATCTGTATACAATACTCACGAGAGCCTGGTGTCGTAAACAATTCTGTTGCGACACTTACACCAACTCTTACAGACACTTCATACGTCGAGTACGGCAGGAGGTTAGTGAGTGTGGCGTTTGTTCCTGACACAGTTCTTTTTTGTACATCACTGTTATCTAATTCCCGACACTGGTCTTGATTGGTTAGACGATATTCTACTGTGTACTCTGTATTTGTGACGCATGCATCTGATGGGACTGTCCAGGATACAGCAAGCTCGGTTGCAGATTGGGGTACTATTGTCAAGGATTCAACTGTCAATATAAATCACAAAGTAACATGGGCTTTGAGATTATCAACAAACCATCCTAGAGGAATACTTAGTAGGTCATTCTTAATCCCAACGACACTTAATCCACAGTATTCCATATTATTTCTGACCATTCCCTAATTCCCAAAGAAGATTTCTTGTGCAGTCCAGCATGTTCAGCAACACTCGGGCAACACTACACTGGCAACAAAGTCTTTGTTAAAGACGCCTCTTGAGTGCCGAAGGCGCGAAATTTTATAGAGGGCGCTCGCACTGTTTTACTGCCACAAAGCCTTGATGAAAGGCTTGGCAACAGGGCTTTTCTCCCAACCAAAACGGCCAAACATGTGTTAAAGTAATTAACAGTTGGAGGTCGTCTTGATTTTCCACATTCTAATACATGGTACATATAGGCAAAGTTGGCCCTAGATATGAAGAGAAGTTGAATCCCAACTAAAATATTTATTCCAAAAATAAACTTCACGGGTATTTAAGAAAACCAAGAGAGGATTGAATTGATGTCATATCAATTGTACTACTTGCAGCAGGATGTTCTTAAAGACCCTCGTTTAACAAAATTACAAGCCTTTCTTTGCAATATAATGCCAATGGAACCAGTAGACACGTGACAGAAATCGGTGGTCATGTGATGAAAGTGAAGCATGCTGGGTGTGCTCAAGAAATCTTCTTTGCCTAGTTCCATACATACACTGGTCTTTGTTTTATTATTCAATTGACCCATGAATATGACGGAATTTGTCAGGGTCACCGTAGATTACAGAAACCCAGCTTCATGTCGAGGGTTGAGCGCAAGAAGGCCGTAACTCAACTTTTGGACAAATTGATATTTTGGCACAAAAATAATCCATATAACCTAGATGTTCAGAACCATAAAGAGATAACTCATAAACACTCTGAATTTGACTAAATTTAGAGCTATAAGTTGGGTTCTACAGTGTATTGTAATGAGTCCCAAATATTTGAAAGTCGATTATCTCAAAATAGCATTTCTTGAGTTACGACCTTATGTTATGGTTTATTTTTAATATTGCAATACGCAGCACCACTAGCCTAAACAATATCTGAAATTTCAAAAATTAAAGCTAAATTTTTATTGTATGTGCAAATGATGCTTGGAATACAGGGTACGATCTGTTTGCTGTCATTTATTGATTGGCTAATAATCCTTTTTTTATTAATTATGTGGTTTTACAAGAACATGTTGCATTGACAAAATATTTGTCATCACAGTAATAGTATATAAATATTTGGAATATTTTGTTAAAAATGAGATGAGGCATACACGATCGAAGCTTACCGAATTGGGATGTGGACACCATTATCTCATCTATGGATCCACCATCTGCCTTAACACCAATAGTGTAGGAATATAATGGTTTAGGTACTATGGTGTATGACAAGAAGTTAGTCGTCTGTGTGTTGTTGTCTGTAGACAGGCCGGTACATCCAATAGGCAGACCAATGTATGTCACCTCGTAACCGTCAAAGGTAGGACATCCCTGGTCTGTGGGTGCTGACCAAGTCACACCTATCCGCGTGTCTGATACATATGACAGCTGTAGATTGATAACCCTTCCAGGTGCTAAATAGAATACAAAACAAGATATATGTGTGTCAAACTACATAGTCTATTTCAATTCCCTTCGACAATGACGTAACTGTACAGAAGCCGAGGAAACCGAGGGAGTGGAACAAAGTATGAGTTGTTTACCCAAATGATCACCGCGAAACCCCCGGGATTTGACCCCGGACCCTCCAGTCACCGCGCTGCCGCCCTAACCACTCGGCCAACCTGCCAACGCTAGCCCGGGCAGCGATTTCGTACACACATAGTTGCTTGGTTGATGACTTCATCAAATCGAATGCTGTAGCATGCGCGTGGACATATTGTTGTTTTGCCTGAGTGAATCGAAGTGCTACGTTAGGTAAGGGTTAACACACTTATATGTTGCTTCTGCGAGTATACCCTTGTGACACAGTGATTCCACTTATAAAGGAAATCCGTGCCATGGAACTTTAGCGCTCAGATATGTAGCATTACTATTATACAGACCACTCCTGTAGGTTAAAAAGAAAAACGATTACATGAATGGACGTCGCCATATAGATCAAAGCTATGACGAAAGACTAAAGGGACCTGTTGCTGATGAGGCGGTTTTAGTTACGATGACATCACAATATTGGGTATGGCTATCCCATCAGTATTCTCGACACAGACAACCGGGCGCGAATTTCAAATAATCACAGATTGGGGATGTGCAGTTTAAATTCGTTTAATTGAACATTATAGTTCTGTGTTCAATTAAAATAGATAATATACATTTGATAATTATTTCCCTACCATATACTGCATGGTTTAATGAATAGAACGGTATTCCTTTAAGTAGAATAGACTTGATGTTTCGCAATAATATTATCATCAAATTACCCCATTATTTATCAGTCCCAGTAGGCTAACTGGCTATGACGGAAAATACGCATGTTCTGCTAGATGCTATTCGTGATATATTGTATAGTCCTATTAGTCTTTTCAATAAGTGGGCTGTCATTTTTTCGGTAGGGCGGGGAGGGTACTAATTATTTTTAATTAATTTTAGTCAAAATATGTTCTACATTCGTCGACCCTTATTAGTTTTCTTCCGCGTCATCTGTTTCTACAATATCCCGATTCACATTTGTGGACCGCCCCATCCAACTAAAAAAGAAAAAGACCGCCCCCTAATTCCCATTATGTGTGCGTAGACCAAGTCCACCTGCAGCGTAGTTGTTAACGTCCGCATTTACACGGGTACGGTCTAAACACAATACCTTCATTCTCTAAATATAACAGGTAGATCGAAGTACTCATATTGCCTTTGGATTCCATGTTAAAACCATTTATAAAACGCATTTACTTTCATCATCGCAGGATTATTTTGTCGTGGTACAACATGCAGTCCCACAGTGTTCATCCCTTCATCTTTGAACCTGTATTGGTGGTTTCACAGCTGGGACCAGTAATTGTAACATTTGTTAACTAGTTTTGTGGGACCTGAAGTAATTGGAACCGCATCTATATCAGTGAGAGAGTTAACTTGGAACCACTTCGTTTTGATGATCCTTTTTATTTTTCAACAAGCTTAATTTATTAAAACTCATTACGCTCTATGAATGTACGATTTACCTCTAGT
This sequence comes from Ophiura sarsii, assembly GCA_035610835.1. NCBI lineage: Eukaryota > Metazoa > Echinodermata > Ophiuroidea > Amphilepidida > Ophiuridae > Ophiura > Ophiura sarsii. Next base: position 53,581,211 of record CM069457.1, on the reverse strand, counting down.
ACAACATGAAGTAGTTGCTGTCTTATATTCACTGTTAGCTCCTCCTCCTGCAATGATCCCAGAATTGATCCCAGCAACATAGAACCTGTAGGTGGTGCCACAGATGAGACCAGTAATACTGGCACTGGAGGTCACAGATGGTGTAGTTTGTCTTTCTATTCTACCAAGAAAAGTAGCGCCGTTATAATTGTTTGTCACATAGTAGTAATATCCAGTGATTACACCATTCCTGCTGCTACATGGTATTGTCCACTCAAAATCTATTTGATATGCAGATTGTGTATTTGCCAATATATTGCCTGATCCGAATGTTCCTGGCGCTGTTTGGGCAGAGGGAAACCAAATAAATGGTTGATAGTAATCTATTAATTTTTAGTGACAAGTGATAAACATACACACGGACAGTGATGTGCAATTAAACCCCGCATTGGATTTACACTTTAGACGAAATTCTTTTGAATGTTTGAACTAAAATGATTTGATTCAGTTCGTAATAAACTACACATTTTTCTCATAATACTGCTACATTATACAGATACGACCTTTAATCAATCATATTCAATGAGGTTAATAATCAAAATAATGATAATCGTGTCTTCAATGTTGTATTTTCCACTCAAGCTGTATTCGGGTAAAACAATAGCACTGACAAAAGGGCTATAAAGAGATAGGAAATATATATAATGCACAAGTAACCAACAGTCAACAGTAACCACAATGTGTGTAGTCGTTGCATAATTTATTCGAAGGTGAATTTTAAAGTCCTTTGGATGGATAGGACATACTTATATAACTGTTTGAAAGTATGGACTTTGTAAATAAAATATCATATATGTTCCCTAACATGCCTAAGGTTAACTCTAACTGTCCTTCATCACCGAACCTTTGTCAATCCTTTTAACAATATAGTACAACGGATCGCGCTTTCCCCGCTCTTTCCTCGAGCTTTCCTCTACTTGTGTTTGGGCAAGAGCCCTAGACAAATTCGAGACATTTTTGAGACATTGTTAGTTTATAGGGAAAACATGTATAAAACAATATTCAGTGATTTGACAATTTATCTTTGACATTTTTAGAGTAACACTAGCTTGACAATATTAAATGCTAAGTAATGATGACAATTATGAATATGTTTGCAGTATACCCAATGCATGTGGGTGTAATACATTTATCCGTTGTAAGACGCACTATACGACCCCCGGGAATGGTGCGTCACTTTACCGAGGTGCGTTAACTTCTCATGTACCATGACGCAACCTGTGTCAAAATCGTGACGGACCTTTGTCATACAATATACGCACCCTCAGTCAATTTTGTGACGCGCCATTGGTTGATTCTGACGGACCATATGACGCACCCCCGTTGGCGTTTATATTTTTCGTACATGATCCTAGTGAACGGGCCTGTCCTCCTACCTCTGCTGTGGTTAGACTGTTCTGCGCTTGCGTGGTATAGCACAATGCTGATCCCCTATATTATATGTGACAGTACTCTCAAAATGAAAGGTTCTCGCCTCTCGGTCTACTGTCGGTTCCTTGTTTTTTTCCGTTTCACAAACTCTTGCACACTTGCACGGCGATCGAGTGATTTTTCAGGCATTTTAGAACATGCGGTATATCGGAAAAGTGATGTTTGCCGTAAAGTAAAGCCTGGTTGGTGGTATAGTATGGCATATATTTAAATTATAAAGTTCGTTTTTTGTTGTTCGTAAAAATGATATACACTGTGACGTACCCATGTAAAGTGACGGACATTGACGCACCCTTCGTCAATTTCGTGACGGACCAAAGACTGCCACTGACCTACCCTCCGTCAAGAATGTGGTGGTAAACGACGCACCCATGATGCACCTCTCCATAATGAGAAGGTATAGGGATTTTTGATGGTTTTCTTTGTAATATGAAAGTCATGGTGTTCAAATAAAACTTTCGAAATTCTATCCCACTTATTCTATTTTTATAAAAGAATTAAGAGATCAATTCTCAATATCTGAGAAAGATTAAAGACGAGGGACAATTTTAGGATTAGTTTCACTTGAGTGAAATCATTGTGAAACAACTGCGAATTTTATTTTAAGGGAAAGCAAAAATTAACACACTGCCTACCCATTGGATGATTAGATTAGCACTGCCTATAGTGCAGGAAAATGACCAAATCTGGAAATGTGCTTTATCTGGAAATCGATTAACTGATCTGGAAATCAATGCTTCGCACAATCCATGATGGTTACAACTACAAACTACAAACTACAAACTTGATTATTGCATAGATTTGTACTTTATATTTTAAAATAAATGATACATAGCTACAAAATAATAAAATAGCAAAAATAATTACCCGACGACAATGTATCCACTAATTAACTTGCTTAATTACATTAAATAATTAATCAATCAATTTCTGTATTTTTAAAATGCCCCGATCAATAATTAAACGCCACGGTGATTATTTAGTAAATTATCTTTTAAACATAATTACCAAGAATGAGTTTGTCCTTTCTTATATATTAACGTGTCTCTAGGCAGCAAACTTAGCAAAAATAATTAATTAAATAAAATATAACAGCATACTATAATGATATGTTTGCATGGTTTCGAATCGCAAAACAATTAAGTATCCACACAATTGAAGCATTTTGGCAATTCACAAAAATAACTACCTGCAAAATTACTTTATCACTGGATCACCAGATTTGGAAATATAACCCGATTTCCTGATTTGGACATTTGCCTGATATAAGGTTGATGAGTTATTAATGTGCTATTATCAATGACAAATTTGCATGAGGATATAACGGCTCCTATCCTTTAATGTCATGAATGGAATGAGCAGAGAATCTTATTTTCAACTCATAGTGAAATAGTGCAGTCCAAATGTGTTATTTGGGATGATTTTGACACCATAACCAAGTGTCCTAGAGACTTTTATCTGCTAGTGTATAACATCCTTGTTTTGATTGGCAATTTCAATGGGGGTAATACCCAACCAGTCAAAGTGCTCACCGAGTAGTTTTCGCAAGTTCCGGATATTACCAAGCTGCAGCAGTGCGGTTTGGGGCATGCACTTTTTGAACAAATGATTTTGGACACCCCCCTCCCCCCCCCCCCCCCCCACACCACACTCTCCACAGTCTCCATGTACAGTGGGTTTTACCAAACGTCACTTTTTGCGCATATAAGGCGAGTGGATTTGTTGACTGTCTTAACCGTCTTAACCGACATTCTAAGTCTAGAATTACACTTTGTTTTCCGTATGAGTCCATAGTATTGTATCGAGTATCAGTTTTGAGCATTTCCCAGAATCATCTTAGATACGAAAGTAAGCGAGATTTCATTTGGCAAACAGTTTCACAATCCCGAAGTTTCGTAGTCATAATTTATCGGATGAATTACAACCAGTCGCCTTCATCGATTCGTTAAAGGAGGCAAGAGAGGCCTTCCGCCATAGATTTAAATATATCTTTCATAAAGCCAGTTCGCTTTCTATCTATCTTAGTTAGATAAACATTGCCATAATTGTCGGATATAAAGCCAGCTTTTATCGAGTTTCAATCGGACGCATTTACCGTTTGACATAGAATCATCAATATGATATATTCTGTGACATAATTTAATAAGTTTTGCCACGACAAGATATTTGTCGGTCTTTCATGATGATTTTCTTTTAAACCCACCCCGCTTAGTTAGCATAATACACTACGCACATGTCGGAAACAGTATGAGCAATTTATGATTTGAGTCCGAAAGTAGTTACCCTTGTTTTGTACCGCCCCCCCCCCCCCCCCACCCATCTGACTACGTCACTGCACCTTTAATTATTATATGGTCGAATCCAACGAAAAGTGTACACGGCTAGATTTTTAGGGTCCAGTTTAAAAATGCTTCAATCTCTTTTTCCTTTTCCCCACTCAAAGTCAACATATCAATCTTGTATGGAAAAAAAGTGCCATCACTAATCTCTCCAATTGACCACGTGGCGGAATGATGAAGTTGAAGGTACACTTCTCAATGTTACCTACAAATACAAGTACCATATTTTGATTAAGTGATGATTATTCCACCTATTTACATAATGCATTCAAATTTGTGATTGTATTGTATTCAGAAGATGCTAATGCTGATAGAAAGTGGACATATTTGTACAGGTACTCATCTTTTTTTACATTTTAGATTCACACAGTTAGGTAGCATTTTCAGGCTCTCAATACTTTGAAACATGAGGTTGAGTCACTTTGTATACTTTCACCAAGATGATTTTAATGAACATTTGTTTTCATGTACCTCAAAGAGGGGGAATGACCCTTTCTGGAAAATTTAGAATTTTGAGCATGCGCCAGAAACTTAAGTACATAGAGGAATGTGGACATTTTGTATTCGTAGGTAACAGTTAACGTATACGTAGGTATAAGAGAAGTAAAACTGTAATAAATTAATGTTGTACTTAATTTATGCTGCATTTTGGGGGTGAAATGATCATGCAGGGTTGTTAACAATATTTGTTTTTAAATAAACATGTTAAAACATGTTTAAATCCTAATATTATGGACATATTCCCCAATAGTTTACTTTAAATAGATACTAGAATATTAATTTAATGTTGAAAAAATATACAATATCTAACTCTCAGTTGTGATTTAGAATAGGTTTATTAAGAACAAAATATCAGGCAACAATTTTAAGCATTCCTATAAGAGAAAAACATGTTAGGACTTAAAGCACGGTAGCTAATATTGCAATAATCAAAGTATTCGTGGGTAACACATTTGTTCTCAACTTTAACTTCGTTGACTAAGAACGGTTGGATTCTTTGATTTTACATATGTTTAAGAGGCAAAATTGTACTTGACGTAGTTTTTATGCCCTGAATCGCGTGTGAGGGTGAATGTCGTACAGCAAAATAAAAAGGTGTCTTGCTTGACGTTAAAAGTTGATAATATGAGAATGTGCGCTCAGCACTGCTTTTACAAAACAATCAGAATTGCGTAATATTCAACATTTGAATAAAAAGCAAGATTAACCAAATAAACATTAAAATTATATAAAACTATGTTCCTATTTCTAAGATATAAAAGAAAACATCCTAAACATCAATAAACTCACTAGGCCTATACTGTTAGTATTATTGATCATCTAATTTGGTTAAGGAATGTTGATTAAAATTAATTTACACATGATAATTACGGCAGAAAATGTTTTATTATGCTAACGTATCTGATCATCCAATTTTGTAAGTGTCTTTCTTGCTTGACTTTCAATTATTAAGAATGTGCGTTTAACTTCTACAAAACAGTCAGAAGTGTGTAATATTTAACATCTGATACAAGGCAAGATGATGACAACATACATATCGTACTGGGTTAAAATTTCGTAAAGGTATAGTTAAACAATCAATTAACTCGCTAGTGTAATATACTTACTCATCTCATTTGGTAAAAAGCATGTTCATCATTAAAACTAAGCATAATGAAATATTAAGCATATAGAAACATTTTAAGTAAGATACCTCTGATCATTCAGCCTTGTAATCTCTACTTAACAAGTTTAGTGGATCTTGTTGTATTCTTTGTGTAGTTAGTTCTTCATCTCTCTCTTGTCACGAGAATGAATATCTAGTAGAACAGAATTACTCTTTGTTTATTATAGGACATTTTAGAATGTTAAGAATGAAAGTTTCAGTTTCCGTGTGAATCCAAAGTATTGGATCGAATCAACTATTGAACATTTCCTCGAGCCATCATTAATTAGAAAGCAAGCGGTTTTCTTTTAGCAAACAGTTTGATTTGCCTGTAATTCATAATCTTGAATGTCAGGTTATTTGTTTTAAGCAATAAAACAACCGGTTGTCTTCCTCAATTTGTTCTAAATGAAGGAGGCAAGTGAATCTTCTAGCAGTTATCATTTTGAATAGCTGTTTTAAACACGAAAGCCAGATCGCTTTTTAATTCATTTAATATATACTTTGAAATAATTTCATATCAGACCTTATATTATATATATAAGTTTAATATGAGCCGAACATGTTCAAAGTCTAGACTATTCAAATGTCGTGCATTTCAGTCCACAGCGCGCGGAATAAAGCACATACAACTTACAGCAAGACATCCAGTTGTCAGATTAGAATTAAGATATAATTTCCTAGTTTGGAATTTGTATCATTCTAAAAGTCGTACATAGTAAGTTTTTATCGAGTTTCAACCGGAGGCAGATTCCGTTTGACATAGAATCACCAATATGAAATATTTTGTCAGATGTAGACAAAATAGGAATTTTATGTTTAAAAATTCAATGTTGTTTGATTTAAAAACACTAATCCAATAGGTTTTGCCACGACAGAGATATTGTCGGGCATGTGCCTTTCATTGTGATTTTCTTTTAAATCAACCACTGCTTAGTTCAATTACACTAATTAATGAATGTCGGAAGCATTATTCATGAACAATTCTTGATTTGAGACTGAAATCAGTTAGGCCTACCCTTGATTACCTCCCACCTTTTAAAAAAAGGGAATTTTTTTTACTAAATTTCTTGTTCACTTAAAATACGTTTCGGTGACATTACACAACCTGCCCGAGCAAAAATGAAGCAAGTTATTTTATATTTGTGACACATGAATTCCATTTTCAAATACAACTACAATAATGGCCAATATTATGTACCTCAGTAGTCACTTCTCTGCAATTCCAGAGGAAGTTGGTTAACTACGTATACATCATATCGACAAGCTGGTTTAAAACAATATTACGCACCAAACGATATTATTCCCGTCTTATACATTCCTGCTAAATATTTACATAATATAAGGTGCGAATGAAAGCGAAAAACAATACAGGAATTGTACCATGCTCATTAACTAATATATAGGTTACCTACGAATACAAAATGGAACATGAGAAAATTGATTATGAAGCCGAAATTTCATGGATATTATGACTAAATGTACCCATTTTAAGACGATCAACGTGTAATCTATGGATATAAATAACATTCATTCACTCTAACTCCAACAAAAAATATGTTCTCGGCAAAACCAGTGTGATTACACCATGCATTTTATTTAAATTAACACCTCCTATTTTCATTTAATAAGGGAATATTAATTTTTTCCCTCCAAATATAAATATAATAATATATCCAGTCAGATTGTATGATTGCGCACTGCTTGTATGTAAAATAAAATCATTTAGGGCCAATATGCACCGTGTATATTATTGAATGTTGCCTACATGTTACCTCCGAATACAACATGAAGTCAATGCACGAGAAGCTGTTACTGATTATTTATATAAACATTAATCACCCCCATTGCGATTTAAATCAACTGTCAGAGGATGTCTTTGCGTGAATAACATAAACAACTACACTAATAGGAGTAACAAGATTGAGACATAGGGAGGCAATATTCAATCAAGTTTTAAGACAACAACAAATTATTGATGCACTTGTACGCAAAATACAGAATTTTGTGAAAAGTTACTTACAAAAGCTGTAAGATTGATGCTAAACTTCTCTGTGGCTTGCCGAACGCAGCGCACATTTCTACTTTATTCCAGTCGATACAAGTATGTAACAACAGAGGGAATAACCACGGTATCGTTATTTGTATTTGAAGGTAAAAGTTCATATTTCAAATTTGCCTACGAATACAGCATTTTATTGCTGATATTTCAAAAACTGTTGCCTTCAAAATGATAAAACTTGGCACACATGTACATTGTATCACACTTCGCTTATTCTATAGATATCATTCACTAATCTGTTTTTATATTAAAATGGCAGTGTTTTAAATAGGTATTCGGAGGTAATGCATTTTTTTTACCAAACCGATCGTTTCCGCTTTTAAAATTTCTAACAGCTTTATCAAAAAATCGACTTGAATGTGGACAATGCATTTAAGTATTTAACATATTTAGGTATCCTTACAGCACAAATTACACTACCTCAGACGAATTCTTCCCCGAAAGTGAGATTTAACAAAACATGTATTGGTAGGTAACGTCAAAACTTACCACAGCCAATAAAATCACAACAATTCAGGGGATTGATCAAAAGTAACAAAAATTACAAGAGGCATTCTTGAGATATCCACCAATCAAACAGGTGAAATTATTTCCGCTTAAGCTCGTTTTCATCTAAACGGTTATATGTCTAAAATAAAACCGTAACAACTATTTTGTAAAAAGGGTGAAAAATAGCAGGTTTATTGCTCGCATACGCCCAATTGTGCATAGAAGTTAGTCATATTATATATGGCGCGAAGCGTCTCATCGAGGCGGATACGTATAACACAAAAATAAAATAGTCAAGATATAGATTATTTTATTATAGGCCTGAACATCACGTGTACACTTTTCGTTGGATTCGACTATATATACATGTGGATGAAAGTGCATTTGGGTAACAACAAAATGTGGATCTCGTCAACAAGTTTGAGGTAGATAAGATGAAGTCACAATGTTAAGAGTCATAAGGAGTTGGTCAAAGAAAAGTGTCTAAACATTAAAGGTATTTCCCATCCATCCCTGGTATTTCTGAATCCTCGATCCCGTAATTAAAATCAAATAATATAAACATTGATTCAATAATGATTCTACCTTTAAACAATGTTAAATACACATATTTTTCATCTGGTTGCATTTTTGTATGTCTCCGTCGTTACATCGTCTATGAAATAGTTGTCTTGGTTGTAATCGTATACACAGCTAAAAGAGTTTTAGCAATCCCATTGGTTCTCAGAGAAATCGGCGACATTTAGATAAGACAATTGAACACGGGAAGGTGGGGCTTACGTTTTAACAGTGCGTCCGACATTCACAATGCGTGGTTTGCTCCATAACGCACACTTCTGCAGTGCGTCTTTGGCGCCTTTCCTGCGCTTACCGCGACGCTTACGCATGGGATTGGATGGAATGGTTGTTGGTTATTCGATCCTACATGTAGCAGGGGTAAAAGTGGTCAAATGTGGACAATAAAATGTACTTATTTCTTTGATAAATTATTTTAATGTCTAAAGTATGATTGTTCGTTCGGTAGTATTATTTATTGCATAGACAACAAATGTATTGCGTAAAAAACTCCGCCTGCGGCGTCGTTGTTCTACTTAAAATAATACTATCGTCCGCATTTATGTCAGACAATATAACACGGGTACGGTCTAAAAACCAATACCTTTATTCTCTAGATCAAGGTACTCACCTGCTTCATTTGTTGGATCTGGATATATATACACAGCCGTTCCATAGTTATAACCACCTGCACCATTGGATCGTCTTGCTTGCACAGCCACACTGTATGTAGAGTATGGTAACAGATTGGACAATGTTGCAGAGTATTGAAATGTAGAACCTCTATATACTTGACGATTCCAAATACCCCACTCTGTAACCTGACCATGAAAAGGTGGATCCATACTTCCATCTCCTGTATCACATTGTCCTCTGTTGATTAGTTGATAAGTCACCTGTAACTCATCATCAACATTTGAGTTATAACACAGCCATGAAATAGTCGGTAGTGTTGATGATACTTGAGTGGCTTCCAGAGAGTTTGGTGCACATTGAGCTGTATATTGAAACAACAGAACATTAATGTACTAATCTGCTCATTTCAATAATAATCGATTGTTGCATGATTTTTGTTTTGCGGTAGCAAACATTCCTGAAACCAATAGGTGCCCAGCAATTTGTATTTTTTTAATTTTTAATTTATTCATGGTATACAAATGCCAGCAAAACAGCACAGCTGATAACACTGGCTTACAAATTACATATCATACATAGTAAAAATATAGAAAAAATATATATATACATACATAATATTATAAACAGTTAACATTGATTTAAAAGACGAATGACATATGGGATAGTCGAGTTGTAATATCTGTCAGTTCTTGTTTTTGGCTCCTGGTATTTTTTCTGGCTCCTGAGGGAATACTTTGTTGCGGTTTTCGCAGGGAGCAGATGTTGGTGGCGCTCCGAATTGAGGAGCTTCTGGCCGAATTTCAAAACCAGTTGTTCCCGGCGGTCGCTGAGTTTATCAATACCTAACTCGAGGAGGGCAGTGTCATAGTGTTCGTACCTACTGCCAAGCATGAGTCTACAAGATCTTTTTTGCATCATCTCAATATGCTTACTTTGCTCACGGGTGATGGATGGATGCCACAGAGTGTGGGAAACAAGTAATAACGAGGGAGAATAACGCGATAAAACAGATAAATAATTTTAAAAAAACCCCAATAACACACGGAAATGCACTGGGACAAGCAATACACATATTGCCATATACAGGCAAATTTAAAATGGGACAAGCAGGTGACTGAAATGATCAGCAGAGCATCAAGAAGGTTATTTTTTGTTGTATGCCCTTAGAGGATTTGGTGCTCCAGTTGAGGACATTCTGGCCGTGTATCAAACCTATATTAGACCGCTCCTCGAGTATGCCTGCCCGGTGTGGGTACATCTGGCTTTAACTCTTTGCAATAGTGAATTATTAAAGGGGACAGAACATGTATACAATAATCCACGTAACCAAACGCCCAAAAAAAATTACCCCCCCCACATTTTCATAATTCCCCAGTGTGATATCATCTCATACGGATTTATGAAATCGACACAATTGGCACAACGGTCACGCCATATGACAATTTGGTTGTCTCGCTTGCATATTCTATATACTTGTGTAGAGCACAATCCTGAAACAAAGTAACTTACAAAGTGATACAATACGCTCATATCTATAAGTATCAATTAAGCTGATTAACTAATTTTCATATCTGATTTTGTCTAGGTTAAAGGGAAATTGGAAAAGAGTTATCAAAGCTCTGATTATGATATAAAAGAAATAGTCTTAATTTGTATTTGCATAATTTAGTTATTTTTCCAGTATTTCAAATTTCGTATTTTTTTACCACCCAGCTGTATTCGTGTGTACAGAAAAAGTTCAAAATATCGGAATTTCACCCTTGTTTTGGTTATTAGTGATGTAAATGATGTTTCAAACATATGAAGAGCTCTATTCCAAAAGTGATCAACTCCACTTTTTTGTCGAAATTGAGTTAGGTGCAGAACATGAAAGAGAGTTACGAAATACATCTTTTACACTTTATTCTACATCTTTAGCATGTTCGGGTCAAAAGTTATGGCCCTCGGTAATTTCCGGAAATGTCCGGTAATTTCCAAAAGTTTCCGGATATTTGAATATAATTCACTATTTTGGTAGAAATATGGTTCTTTTATCATGGTAAAACATTGATAGGAATATCCTTAATGAAATGCAATGAAGAAAACGTAAAATGAATGGGATAATTGTTTTAAAAATTGCACAAAACAGAAGTGTTGTTATTTCAAAAAATGTGCCAAATTGTCCACATTTTCAGTTTTTTCAAGAAAAAACAAAATGTCATAATTTAAAAAGTTGAAGAGGTATTTGAATGCGGTTTTCTGTTTTCAATGTGATTTGATAATGTCTTTCAGGTGTACCTTAATTGAAAATAACGATTGTTTAGTAAAAAGTGGTTTTTGAAAATTGGTCGAAACATTTATTTTTTAAAAGGGATCAACTCCACTAGTTTCCGAAAATAAAGAATGAAATAGGAAATACAGTGAAAATAAAAAAATGAAATCAAACCTGTTTTACACGTATAGTATCTTTCATATGACAGAAAATTAGCATAATCAAAGAAATGCAACATCCTTAATTTAAAAAACGTTGCTTTTCTCCTATTTCACTTATATGGAGTTGATCCCTTTTGGAACCTAGCTCATAACATTAGGATATTTTGTCAATATGGAATAACACGAATAATTATAATCATGCACACTGACTGGTGAAGCATTTCCGAATACAGTACAGATTCCATTTTTTGTTTTCCCATTTTTTCAGTCGTAACACAAACCGCTTGTAGAATGTTTTAACTACATAAGGATACATATCGAGTGAAGTACGTCAATGGTAGCTCCCATAAGCAATGGCAGATGAAAATATTCAAATTTGTGTACAATGTCTAAATATCTAAATGTTACATTCGCCATTTTCAGTTTTAAGCAGATGGATGCGTGTATCATCAGCGCCCGTTCATCTGGAGTCCGCGTAAACACAGCCTCTGTGGTCAAGCTAGTGGGCAATACTTTGCAGCGATAGCAAAGAGGGACCGGGTTTCGATTCCGTGTATTCCTAAAGGTTTAGTCACACAGCCGATTATTTGCTAGAAAACCACTTCCAGACTGCTCAAGACTGGTCACGATTGGCAATTATTCGAAAATCGTGAGCAGTTTTATTTTTTCATGTGAAGTTTCGGCAAGGTCTGGGACTGTCCTGTGCACTCTTCTACAGTCTTGTGTGGTCGAGTTGGCGCGCATCATTAGTGGTTGTGTGTAGTTGGAAAGTGGTCGGCAATGACTCTGCTCCAAGCGGGAGAGAAGATGCAAGCCAACTTGAAGTGTGAAATCGGCGAATTACAAAATCTTAGTCGCCGACTTGTAGCCAACAAATCGGCCACAAATCGGCGAGCAGTCTTGACAGCAACATGTCACAACTTGTGCCGTCGTGTCAAGGTCGGCGATTAATCGGGGACTGAACAAGTGACGTCGCCGATTAAACATGCTTGATCTTGGTGATTTCATGATGCTGTCGCCTACTGGTATAGGCGATTCAACATCTCTTCTCTTGTTGAAGGCGGGAAATATCGCATACTAATCATCCCTGCTCATCCCTGTTCGGGATCCAAAATGTAAATTGTGCAAGTTTGAACAAGATTTCAGCCGATTTTGAAGAAAAAAATGGTGGTCTTGTGTAGTTGGGAAGAGGTTGGGTCGGGAGTTGTCTTCTGTGTGATGACTGAACCTTAAGGTATTTCTTTAATTCAATCCACGTCGGTTTTCCCGAGTCTTTATATTATTATTCTGTTTCATTGTCAGTTAATTTTAGACAATCTGGATCTTTAAAAGCTCTCGGATTTTGTTAGTGAGATAAATAGAGATGTATGAGAATATTTCATTTCCCCCAAAATGTAAATGTAGCTGTTACACTCTTAGTCTTACCTGATGTCCTTAAGGCAGAGTTGAGCATTACAAATGCTAACACACGGAAGTATATCAATGTAGGCGACATGTTTTACACTGGAAGTACAGCCAGCAGCACTCACAATGATCAGGAACATTATGATTGAACCGAAACTATATAGGCCTACAGATCGGAAATACGATTTGGCAGTACTTCCCGATAAATGGGAGTTCAAAGTTGAATGATATGTTCCTATAATTCTGCTGGTACGTTGTTCTGCCAATAGCAGGTTATTATGTCAAAATGGAATATTACAAAATCGAAATTACTTTCATTCCCATAACATTCAGATTATATTTATCATCCTGGCCAATCAGACTGAGTGGATAGATTTCAAAGCGTTCAGTGGAGAGCTTAAAAAAGGGATTATTTAAAAAAAAATTAAAACAGGCATAGCTCCTGAGTTAATTGATCGATTTCAATGATTCCTTTTGTCATAATATGAGCGGAATAAGTTGCTATTTGAATACGTGCCTCATTGGTTTGTCAAATGTGTTTGGTCTATTTTTAAACAAATATTCCTTCCCGTACAACTTCTTCTTTACTCACCCTGTATAAAGGCATAACATACAATGGGACATAAACCCAATATATTCGAGTATTGACTCATAAAATGACATTTGTTGGCATCTTTGTAAACCAGACGAACTTTTAAGAGTATCATTTCTTTTTGAAATCGGACAACGTTTAACTTTTTACCCCGCATGCAAAAGGTCAACGAATGTTGCCTGTCTGGAAAAACTCTACACTTATCTTGATTATATAGTAAGCGGACCACTTACCGTTAATGCAGGCAATGGATTTGACGCGGCTTGTTTAAACGTCACGCAAAACCGTGCTTGTCCTTGATACATTATCACGTACGTTGCATCACGAAACTGTATTTGGATACTACTTGAAATAATACGCTCACATTGAATGAACTGCATGTGTGTGAATTGCTTTGTATTGTACTGTTGTCAATCTGTGCTTCTAAGTAACTATCTTTGCAATTCTTTTTGTACTGGTCAGAAGTCACAAACTGGTCCAAAAAAATGTTTCACTTCTAATAATGTTGAGAAATGCACCATTTCTGATTAAACGGGACAAAACTTAAGTTTTACATACTTAATGACCCACAAACTATATATTGTTGGAAAGCTTATGATTCAAGGTTTTTCATTTTTGCAAAAAAGAATCGAATTATACAGGGTGTGTAACATTTTTACAGGGTGGAACATAAAAAAGTTGATCGTTTTTGCTCCTCACAAAATATTTTGATAGTTTGTACAATTAGGGTTTAGCTGAAGATAGTCACCAAAATCAGAACAACCGCAGAAGGTGCTACCAAATTTGCTAAGAATCACCTGCCCTAAATGTACACAGGAAAAGTACAGGGTGTCTAAAATTACACTGCAAAAACACCGGTGTTAAAAATAACACCGTTCGGTGTTCTGAGAGGTCCACACCAATTAGTGTTATGTTAACACTAGCTTGGTGTTACATTAACACTTACAGTGTTATTTTTCACACTTGCAGTTGTTAAAATGACACTACATGGTGTTGATATAACACCAAAAATTTAACACCGGTGTATTTTTTTTTGGTGTGGACCTCTCACAACACCAATGGTGTTATTTTTAACACCGTTGTTTTTGCAGTGTATGATGAAATGCATAAAATGAAGCTTTGTATATAATATTCTATGAAATTTAGTTAGCATGGACTATTTAATTTAAAGGAAAATGGTTATCAAAATGAACTACATGAATATCATTAAAGTTCCTTTTATTTTGAATACAGGTGGTCCAAAATAGGTCTAAATAGCAAATTTTTCATAAATCTATGAACAATTCTGTGAAGAAACACTTTTGGCTTTTTTAGTTAAATGTTTTACTACCCAGGGTAGAAAAGGACCGAAGAGTCACACGAATGAAATAGAGAGACTGCGATTTGGCCATTGTTTAATCAATAAAATGAATAAAACTGTGTATTTTTTACATTAAAACACTCCCTGAATTGAACATCATATTCTAGTAGAGAATGTCTAGATAACAATTCAATATTATTATTCATAGTAGCAGGCACATGTTATTAACACATATGAGAAGTTTGAAAACTTTCCTATGTATACTTTTAAAATGGCATCAATTTCAAAAGTTCTAGTTTTCCGCTATTTTGTGTAGAAACCTATGGGCGCCTCATCCACCGGCTCCACCCTTGACTCACTCGACGTTTAGATTGATAACTTCACTGTTGCTAAACATGTGGCTTTAATCCTTTTTTTATTCGGTAGCTGGATAAATTGTCTTTAATATGATACCAAAAATGTTATGTTTTGTTGACAACTTCTATTTAAAATAGAGACACGTATCACGATTTTAAGGATTTTTGAAACGGCCCCACCTTATTTGATATACCTATTAGTGACCTGTGACCACTGCAGGACACACTAGCATTGGAATTGTACACCTATGAACATCACAAGCGGATGACTTGTGCTAGAAAATGTGAATATCTAGTCCATTTGAAAATAAGTCCAGTTCAAAGCAGTTTTTGTTTTATTTCTTCAAGCAAGAGTTTAATTAACAATCAAAATATAATTCTTTCCTAGAGGTTTTCACACCCTTCCTGACCAGCTTACTTAGTTATAATGTATAGCGTTGTCATGTGAGCGAGTTTGACCCAACAACATTTGCTGGTCACTCAAGATCGCGTCACGCGTTGGACACTTATAGTTGGTTGTCAGGAAAATATCTATTTTTATATGCCTATCAATAATACAAGAAAATCCTCAACAACATGTTGCAGTAGTATTTTACATGATTAAATAAACATAATTTTTCACAGACATTTTAGCAAAATCTGTCAAATATATAGGAAAATTATGGGTTTCCGATAAACATATGGGTCCATTTTCCCCCGAAAATGTGTGAATGTTTAGATCAATTTTCATTTTGCTGGCGGCAAATCCATACCAAAAAAATATCCGAGTACCCCTCTTTGAGTACCTCCCTCGCTAGAATGGTGTTTTTTATTCTACATTGATGTAAATACAGGCCTTATTTTAAAATGTGAGTTAGATTTCTCAAGTGAATTTAAAAGTTCAAACGTCAAGTATTGATTCACATAAAATTTGGCCATAACATAGTAGACCTACACTTACTTCATGTGCGGTATATAACGTGTGGGATAGTTCACTGCACGTTACATCAAAAGGAAAGGGTTTTCACGCTTAAAATGTTGTAGGTGTGATGACACGAAAAAAGACGCCCTTTCTTTTGATACAATCACAAATCATAATGTAAAAAATTGAATTTGATTGGGTCGCACACATACATTGGGAATCGATCATCAACACAATATTCAAACACCACATAACTTAGTTCATCCTCGCAACCACATATTTGAGGACCTAATAATTAACCTTCCTTAATAGTCTATACAGTCCACATGCATTTCCGTCACAGGAAAGAACAATCGGAAACTGAAACAAGGAATTTTAAACTACGAGGGTCATTCAATAAGGTGTACCTCCTCACTCATAACAGCCAATACGAATGTCAGCCTCATGGCATTTGTCATGATTATAGCTCTGTATCATAGCTACACATTTATAGGAAACGATAATTGATATCTTTATCACTTTCGTTTTGATGCGGTCAAAGGCAGAGAGAGATGTTGGACAACGGACACGATCAATTACCTTCAAAATAAATATATGTTTTTCGGTGTTTTTCCGTATTGTATGGTTAGATTATAAGAGCACGAGTTAAATACTGAAAATGGAAAGCAACAAATAATATCTGAATATATTACAGTATTATTATGTATATATATAATATTGTAAGCAATATAAACTCGTGTAGGCTTGCAAATAGTGTAATATCAACTCAAATGCATTGCTATGCATTTGGCATACTTGAATACTGCTAATCAGTCAATTGTCGTTGTTACAAGTCAAGCCACAGTGATGCCTCGTATGTTAAATCTTTAACATAATAGTCAATTTGTGAGTTTTTTCTTATGTACAACCTTCAGAATAGTCAATCAGATAGTCAATGGTAAAAAATGATCTCTTCAAGGAAGGTTTGATCCCTCCATTTAGTCCTGTATATTGAAGATCTCGTAGTTCTTGCACAAATCAAATATGACTTTTGCAGGCCCTTTAGGGGAGGGGTAAAGTTAATAGTTGTCCTGATCTGGTTATGGCTAAGAAATCAGTCACCTTTATTGTTTATAGTCTGGTAAAGCGATATCTGACATTTAGAATCCTACTATAAATCTGGAAACGGTGTATGTTTGTGTGTTTGTGTGTTTGTTTGTTTGTTTATTTGTTATCCTTATTTCTCCGTTGCTTTTAATCAAAGTGGCGCCTAATTTGCATGAAAGATAGAGGAAATGACGGGAAGGGTGTTAAAGTTTATTCCACTGAAATTGGTTAACAATTGGCTCTAAAAACAGCAAAAAACCTCTCAGATTTGGCTCATAAATGCCACTAGAATTGAACAACATTGTGCGTTGCGCGTACTACAGCGTAATATTACCGTGGTAACGCGTCGCGTGCATGTTTGCGCAAGGTCTCACTGCCGCGGCACACGCACCCTTACACATGGCGCAGAAGCCACACGGGAAATGGTTACAGGCCTGTGTACAGAATTTGTAGCTGACGTTTCAGGCTACAATTGTGTAATATTTCATAAAACTGGCTTATATAATAGCAAAGTTGTGAGGTAGGATGTAAAACTTATTGAATAACCCTCGTAGAACCGTAAAGTCGTCACTATATAACTGGTATTCGATCAATAACAAAACAAAACAGTCGAAACAAAATGTCGTGTTATTCGTTCAATTATTAATTAAACTATAGTGTAGCCTACACCACCAGCGTATAATATGATGATTAAGCAACGTTGTTACTTTATAAAAATAAGAAATACCTCGTGTCGTATTTCCCTGTGACAACATATTGCACAGGGTAGACCGAATGATTTACACAGTACGTCAGTGTACACACACGGTTGAATGTACATCTTGTTCAATAACTTGACACTAATATTAATTAAATTGGTTCAATAGTAGAACTTATTGAATGACCCTCGTACATCGCGGTGAGTTGTTATATGTATAGGCGGTACGTGACTCTATAAAATACCTCGTGCTTCATATGTACATTAAGCTTTAAAAAATAACACAATTTATGTACAAGGAGATACATTTGCAAATTCAATATTTCATAAATCCATTGAAACATTCATTGTAAAAGAAATGTGCGTAAACTATAATGCTATTCAATGAGCTTTGTAAACACGGTCTAGGCTGATTAAAAGATCCGAAACAAGTAATATTAAATAGAAAACCAGTCTACAAACCAATTATACATTTGCAACACATTGTAATACTACAATACGTACACCTTAGGGCTGATATCCAAACTCTCAGCGGTGTTACACCGGTATTACACCGATGTTATACCGGTATTACACCGATATTCTATACAAATATCGGTGTAATACCGGTATAACATCGGTGTAATACCGGTGAAACACCGCTGAGAGTTTGGATATCAGCCCTTAATGAACTCATCATTGGTGTAATTTTGTTGTTATACGCATACACCGAACACTATTAACAATCGTCTGAATATTTGCAGGATAAATTGATCCAAAATTATATAAATGAGCATCCAATGATAATATTATTATCTGCTACAACATGACGTGGTCCACGTTTAAGTTACTTAAATACAGGGAGAGTAAAACAAAACTGCAATAATGGCAATAATAAATCTTGTTTTCGAAACCATGATGACTTCTGATTTTTCTTAAACCTTGTAAGAATGACAAATTTTACAGTGACACGTATACAAAAATAAGTCACCGCATTTGCAGGTTGCTCTTGGTGAACCTTGTATACTGCGATTACAACCAATATAAATGTTTCTACTGAATGTGTTTTCCAGAAGCACATGTAATAACATGGGATGACTGACCTCAATCTCGTGATATTTACCATGCTCAAAATATACCCTTGTATTTTAACGGAATAAGTGTTTACACGGGATTCGGTCAGATTCTATAAATATTCTAGAATACAGAATGTTCATACTCTCATGTTACAACCACGCCACTCTAGTTTGGGTGTTTTTTCTTACCATGTTCGATCAAACTTCAACTTGGTTTTGAAAACAAGATGGTTTCAATTCACCTTTGCAGTGTTGTTTTCTTTCTCACCAGTATTTTGGATGACCCATTGTAAATTTACCAATGTAAACACCTTTGGTTGTCTTTGGTATGCGCCATCGGCTCCAGTACGGGCGTGTATATGTACTTCAATCAGTAAATGTCGCAGTGTCGTCCCTCACAGTCTCGTGAAAGCGAAACAGACTATAACTAATTGAGAATCTGTTTGCTGGGTGCCGTTGATATATTACTGAGAATAAATGATTATTTGAGCCTACTGGGAATGGCGTATCACAGGGTATTAAAATCGCAGCTCAATCTTACCCAATATCAAACATAAATTGATAACATTAATTGTAGTTATATGTCTTTGGTAAAATTGGAATACCTTAAACTAAAGCAATATTCTGAGTATGTATAGGATAAGTTGAGCCTCCTGGGAATGCCGTATCACACGTATATCTAGAAGGTATTACAATCGCAGCTCAGCCTTATCCAATATATTTCAAACTTAAATTGAAAAGCCTAATTGTATGTATATGTCATTGGTAATATATGAACATCCTAAACTAAAGCAATATTTAATATACAGGTTTATTTGAATCTCCGAGGAATGGCATATTACTGCAACAAGGTATCAAAATCGAAGCTCAGCCTTACCCAATATCAAACATAAATCTAAAACATAATTGTATTGATACGTACGTCATTGGTAATGTTGAAATACCCTAAATTAAAGCAATATTCTGAGTATACAGGTTATTTGATCCTCCGGGGAATGCCGTATCACAAGGTATCAAAATCGCACCTCAGTCTTACCCAATATCAAGCATAACTTTAATTTTTTTATTGTATTTATATGTCATTGGTAATATACCCTAAACTAAAGCAATATTCTGAGTATATAGGATGGATTATTTGAGCCTTATGGGAATGGCGTATCACAAGTGTATCCAGCACGTACTTAAATCGCAGCTCAGCCTTACCCAATATCAAACATAATTTGTAAAATGTAATTGTATTTATATATATGTCATTGGTAATATTGAAATACCCTAAACTAAAGCAATACTCTGAGTATATAGGATTATTTGAACCTTCTGGGAATGGCGTATCACAATCCAGAAAGCAATAAAATTGCGGCTCAGCTTTACCCAATATCAAACATAAATTGTAAAATTTAATTGTATTTATATGTCATTATTAATATTGAAATACCCTAAACTAAAGTAATATTCTGAGTATATAGGATTATTTTTGTCTCCTGGAAATGGCGTATCACAAGTATATCCAGAAAGTATTAAACCCCGTCTTCCTGGGACGTTTTTATAACACTGCTACCTCTAGCTATACCATGGTACCCAAATA
This sequence comes from Ophiura sarsii, assembly GCA_035610835.1. NCBI lineage: Eukaryota > Metazoa > Echinodermata > Ophiuroidea > Amphilepidida > Ophiuridae > Ophiura > Ophiura sarsii. The sequence goes on along the minus strand of CM069457.1, from coordinate 53,560,627 downwards.
AGCATACTCTGCATCTCGGTTTGGATTTCTTTAACCCTAACCCACCCGGTGGATTTTCCACCGACATTTTTTTCAAGCGAAAAAAGCACACACAACAAGAGGTACCACGCCCCGGGGTTTGAACCCACGACCTCTCGGTTGGCGGGCGAACGCTCTACCAACTGCGCCACGGGGGAAGCTGTGCTGGGCGAGTGTATTCGCCCAGCTATATAGCCCGGGGCCATTATTTCACACAAAAACCTCAGCGCCAGGTGGAACCGACAGGCTGGGAAATGGGATTTCATGGGATCCGGGGCTGTAAGGGTAAATCAAGGTGAAATTAGAGAAAAAAAGTGAAAATTAAAAAGAAGAAAACAAATCGTTCGTTAACCCTAACCCACCCGGTGGATTTTCCAACGAAATTTTTTTCAAGCGAAAAAAGCACACACAACAAGAGGTGCCACGCCCCGGGGTTTGAACCCACGACCTCTCGGTTGGCGGGCGAACGCTCTACCAACTGCGCCACGGGAGAAGCTGTGCTGGGCGAGTGTATTCGCCCATCTATATAGCCCGGGGCCATTATTTCACACAAAAACCTCAGCGCCAGGTGGAACCGACAGGCTGGGAAATGGGATTTCATGGGATCCGGGGCTGTAAGGGTTAAGGGAAGGTCATCAAGAGGGCGCTAACATGTGTTTTTTTACCATAATTATACAATTGCGTACATAGGGGCGTTTTTGTCACCTGCTGTATTCCCTTTTAAGTCCTGGTAGGACTGCTCTTCCTCCACCGTGTCTAAATCAAGACCTTGATACTCTGTCTCCTCCTTGATGTTGACATCTTCATAAGCGGATCCATCACTTTGAGCTCGAGGTGACGTCTGGGTTTCCATAGCTATGTTGACTTCATATCCAGTCTCCACGGTTTGTGTGCGTTGTTGTTGTTGTTGTTGTTTTGCCATCATCTCCTTCTTGGCATCAATTTCATCATATATTTCATTCTCGTCTTTTGTTGTTTCCTTAGGTGTTTGTTTCCCTGTGGCTTTTCTCCTTCTGTGTGCAAATAAGATCGTGTAAGACCGTGTTGGATAACACAGTGATTAAAATCAGATCGTGATAAACGTTATTTTCAAAGGTGTTATGCTTTAAAATGTTGCGACAACAAACACAATATGTTACATACATTTGGTTAACAAAGAGAACGTACTTGTTATTTAATTGTATTGAAAAACTTAAAAATAATCGCCTAATTATATGAGTCTCAGTAGTTCAACCACCAAATTGTCAAAAGGATGAATCTCCTTTTTTATCCAAAGCATTTTGATACAACTAATAACAGCTTTGAATAAACTGGTTAAGAAGTTCACTGTCTAATACTGTTGTGGTTGTTGCTGTCGTTGTTGTTGCTGCTGCTGTTATTGTTATTGTTGTTGCTTTTGACATGTGATAGTTGTTGTTGTTGTTGTTGTTGTTGTTGTTGTTGTTGTTTCATTTTGTTGTTGTTATTATTGTTATTGCTGTTGCTGTTGTTATTATTGTTATTGCTGTCGACATGTTGTTGTTCCAGTTGTTGTTGTTGCTGTTTACGTGCTATTGCTGCTGTCGTTGTTGTTGTCGTTGTTACTGCTGTAGTCGTTATTATTGTTGTTGTTGTTGTTGTTGTTGTTGTTGTTGTTGTTTGTGTTGCTGCTGCTGTTTAACCGGTCAAATATAGGTGGGTCTGCAAGAAGCCATCGCCCTTTTGTAATCCTGGTACATCATGCCTTTCGTCAGTACAATCACATGTTGTACCCTCCCCTCCCAAACCTGTTTCAAAAAGCTGGCTATACCACTGATTTATTTCACATTAAACCCGGCTTGTTATTGTCTTTTAAAACAATTTAATAGTTACAAGTGAGTTCAATGACAGCTTTGCAATCGATTATTAAATGAGAAATAAATAGCGAGATCGGAAGTAATTTAACATACCTGTATACTACGATGACAGCGATCATAATGATGATGACCAGTATGACTGCTATTACCATACCGACGATCAAACCGGTACTACTTCCTGGTGATACTGCGTGACAGAAAGGAACACATTACGAGATTAAGAATAGCGCAATTGTATTGCTGAACTATTTTGGAAAAGTTACAGGTGGTACAGGAAATGCGGCCAGGCTTGAACTAAGGAATTAAGAACCAGGAGCTACTTTTACAAACTTTTGTCCCTGGTTCACACATTTTCCTTCAGGAACAGGGGCAATTTGTCGCATAACAGGGGCTATTAAATAGTGAATTTAAACCACATACATCCTGAAGACAACGAGTGCAATGGAATAACCTGGAGCAAAATTCAATCATAATTTGTTTCTTGTGACGCTATTTACATACGAATTAGAGGCATTTTTAAAGCGTTTTGAGAAAATCGTGTTTGAAAATTTGCAAATTTTTAAAGACTTGTTAGAGAGCATTTACATCAAATGTCACTATCATTGTCAAAGAACACTAATAGATATATACTTATGTTTGTTATGAGCATGTTACAACAACAAATTGCAATTATTAATTAGGAGTAATTATGTCATAAAGTCATGTGCCGGTATGTCAGAACAGTGATACAGTGATATGCCGGTACATCAGAACTGCAGTTACACGGTGGTGTATGGCAGAATATTGTGATGTGCCGGTATGTCAGAATACAAAATGAGGTTTTCATGCCGGTATTATGTTCAAACCCTAGCATATCACACTAATTAGTGCGGTATCTCATTAATTAATTACATTTTTGTCTCAATTTTTTGGGAGAATAAAGAGTTTCATTTGTAGATCATAAAATGCATCTTAACTCATTTTGCCCAAAATGGCACATGTGCCGGTATGTCAGAACAGCGACGAAATGTATCCATTATTATTGATTATAAGCATTCTATTTTACTGTGTTTTTGAAACTCCCGGTTTAAATCTTATTTTAATATGAACATAATTAACTGTCTGTAAAGTGTATTCAATGATCCTCACTTTGATGGCTCCCCTCTTTGACGCATTCCGAGGACAGTTGGATTTGTGTGTTAAAAACAGCAAAACTCCCAATATTGACTGAGAGTAAGCAATAACCCCTAATAGCTAGCAAGGATTAGGTTTTGTCCAAAGAATGGACTAAGAATACAACGTACGCCCTATTATACTACATGCTTCATTAGTGTGTCACGTGTGTTTGGTCTTTAGAAAAAAGTCATTCCAGGTGAATTTCTTTTTTCACTCTGTCAACAGGTATAAATAATCTGTTTAAAACAAAACATTTATAAAGGAACCAAAAAACATATTCCAGACTCATTCGAGATGATATGACATCATCGGAACATGATTAATACAGCCTTTTGACGACATTTGTCAGGTCCATATTGATTGATGCCTCATTTTGCTTCAATGATTGTAATATGTTCAAGTTTGATAAATATTGAGGATTATGCAGTTCCAACTGTCAAAATACTTGCAATGATAACGCAAGACCATCGAGCATTATGTTTATGCGGGCTATATAGTGTTTGCGTTGACTTGCATCGGTGTTTAGGCCTACATTGAAACCATACCTGCTGGTTGGACAAACACAGATTCCACATCTCCCCACGGCCCACTACCGGCACTTGTCTGGGCTTGAACCTGATAATATACAGAAATATTGGTAAACATAGAAAAGTTCAACATGTTATAACGAGGCGTAAGCCAGCGAATATTACAATTAAGGCCGATCATAAGCTGCGTTCATAAAGCTCTAAGGTTCGTTCGCGCTCTCATAAATCGACCCCTTTCTCGAATTACTATGACCGCATAAACAGAATATCACGTGCCATAGACGTTATCCGTGTGTTGGATGGTTGGATTACATTATAGTTGCCATCTTGTTGGCCAACTGTGTTTAAGATTTTCAAAAAGAAGACACATCTTGTTTATATTTACATTTATATAGGCCAATTTGGTAACACGCATAGACGGAGAGGGTATTTAAAACCATTCACAGATTTGTAAATGTTGTAGGACCTCCACCATTTTCCCGATTATCTGCCCTTGAAAATGAATTTGGTCATAATTGAGGTACATTTTGGTTTTATCCCTCGTTCTCTCAAATATATAGAAGCGTAGCCAGGAGTGGCAAGGGGGGGGGGGGGGGGGGGGGGGGGGGGGGGGGGGCGGGGGGGTGTGCCATCCTGAAAAAAATTGACCAGGAAAATCGGAAAGGCAAAGGAAGGGAAAGAAAGGGAGAAGAGGAGACAAAAAAGAAGGAAAGGAAAAGGGACAGGAAAGGGACAGAAAGAGAAAGGAAAACAAGCAAATTAGTTGGAAAATTGCAGTTTTTTCACGCCGGTATGGGGACGCAACGCCCCTCCCCCCCCCCCACCCCCCACCCCCCCCCCCCCCCCTCCCGGCGCTTACCATTTTTTTTACTCGACGGCAAATCACGCAACCGGACGAACTGGTGTTCACCGGGAGGGGACAAATACCCCTGACAAGTGACCCTGGCTACGCACTGCAAAGATAACATTCATTTAACGTGTTTTTCATGTTCTATTTTTTTTCTCAACAGAATAGTATGACAGTTACAAACAAAGTTCAACATAATACTGCACATAAAAGTTATCAAGGTTACTTTCATCACATTTTAGTAAAGGTTTACCATCGCAATTAATGTGCACGATAGTTTCAGTCATTGCTATCACAATTGAAAACAAATCGATATTTAGTCTGAACATTGTCAGTTATTGACCAAGTTCAAGATAATCAATACGTAGAACCAGCATGTAGATTTCGCATGATTACCACAAGGTCTGAGGGAGAGGCCACGTGTGACCATTCTGGTCAAATCTATCACAGAAACTGTAAGTACACTTACTTGGATGTTGTAAGTTGAATTCACTTCAAGTCCAAGTAATGTAAACTGTCCTCTTTCTACGGTGGCAGCAGCAAGAATTATTTCCACAGCGTTGTTCTCTGTTTCGCCAGATTTCCAGTATCGAATATGATAGTTAGTAATAACTCCGCTGGTTACATCTGAGGTATCCCACATTATGTTAATCGAACCTTCTTTGGTGCCTGTCTCTAACGTGACACTTGTTGGAGCGGGTGGAACTGCGTGATGAAATCAATAATATGATTTCAAGTAAGTTAGAATAAATTAATTATATTTAACTCCAAACATCTTATAAAACGTAAACAGATTAATCCAACGGAACCAGGAACAAAACACACCAAGGATCAGAAACTGATACAAAAGGATATCTCGAAAGTGTAAAATGTAAAGAACAAAAGCAAGATAAACCAACTGGGTGTGGGGAAACAATGAATAACAAGAGATTTTTGGAAAAAGGCTTAAATGTGTTCAGCTAAACAAGCATGTGACGGGTGAGTTTTTTAGGCAGTTAGACTTTATGTCAAATTAGGTGAATGGATGTTTTGTTTGATGTACTCGTTACAAAGAACAGTTTGGTGTTCACTGATCATCCTCCTTATTGGTTAAACATTCCAATAAGTACATTTTTATAAAATGTGATGCATGTAATATATGTAATAACTTTAAAAAGAACAGATATAATACAAAATATAATATTGAGTAGGAGAATGTTGGGCAACTGGTCCTATAGGGCAACTGGTTCGAAATGAAGGATTTTGTAATTGTATGGGCATACTGCTTTCTTTTGAACAGTTTGACTTATGTTGAAACTTGACATATATCAATACCTTATCTATTCAATTGGTTGGCAACTTTAGGGTATTACACATGTAATATTTTCCAGATCTTTGAAGCCACCTCCTTGAGTGAGTAATTGAAAATTCACAGAGAGTATGGGCGATTTATGAAAATGGTTTAGATCATGTTTAATGTACTTTATATGATTGATAGATATGCAACGGTAAATATACATGCAGTACAGTCATCTTCAGATGCTAAGTGCATATTGCATTTGATGGATGCCGTGCTCAGGAGCTTTCCGAAATATGATTAAAACCATAGGTTGTGGTTGTAACGACCGTAAAATGGCGAATGTTGCTAACTTGGGACATTAGTGGTTTGGATTGCGATCAATATTATCATTTAAAGAATGCTTTAACTTAAATCATTATCACGGGTATTCAATTGGTAGAGTTGTTTATGAATGTGCAAATAACAAAGTATACCATTTCTTATTTGATCTAAAGACAATCGTCTACTTGTAGGACTCGAACGCCGTAATAATTGCAAATTCAAGATACTCGCTGGCTGCAGAAAACTGTGTAATGGTTAAAAAAAAAATGCAGTTTTGCCTTTTTTCTGAAATGTGTTGGAGTTATTGATTATTATGACAAAGAGTGGTATTTTTGAAAACATTTTGGCGTAAAATGTATTACGTCACAGGCGTGCTTGAATAATGTTTCATCTCGACAAAGTGCTGATTCATTTGTTGGGGTAAGTGGTCCAAAGGGCCAGAGTATGGTCCACCTGCAAAAACTGAATCAAAATTGTAAAATTCATTTTGAAAATGCGTCGACTTAGCAACCCTCGGTCGTCCAATTTCTGGGAGGCTGTCTTCGGCTGGTTATAGGGAGCTTTCGATTTGCACGACGGATGAATCTAGGACGGTTGAATGACAATGTGAGTCATGTGCGAATGCGTCAATTTTGTCATCCGTTCGGTCCTCTAAATGCTACAACCGACGTGGGGACGACGATAACTTTTTGTGTTTTACCGTCGTACAAGCGTCCGTCGCGCAAATCGAAAGCTTAAGATCACAGGTACCAGAAATTGGACGACGGACAGATTGCTAAGTCGACGCATGCGCACATGTCTCGAGGTGTCATCTTGTCGTAGAAGCGTCCGTCGTCCAAATCGAAAGCTCCCTATTGACTAACTTTGCCTGTAACATGAAAAGCTGGCTAAATATCAAGATGATTTATTAACTATAAATACTAAATAATGATTATATGAAGTAAATAAAATCTTTAAAGAAAGAGCTATATATATAGACAATGTATGGGGCATCTGAATATTACAACCATTTAACTAGGTTCATACTGTTGTATCTCAAAAATGTGCAGTCGAAAAACTGTATACTGTATAAAAAACTGTATAAAACATGGGTTTCATGAGACATGTATCTTTTTTACACGTTACATAATACGGAAATGTGTTTGTAAAGAAAATACTGTCATGTGATGTTTCTTTGATGTCAATCACTGATTTATGTGTATTCTAACCGTTGGAACATATTGGACCAGTTGCCCAAATGATGGGGTTACTGGTCCACGCCAAGTAAAGTTGTCAGTGGTGATTGGCCTTTTCTTTAAATATTTTTTAACATTGATTATATGATATATGTTAACAGTTACATGGGTGATATTTTCATAGCAATTCTACAAATATTTACACGAGCTTTTATCTTTTATATCATGCGATATGCTTAACCGTCATATATGCTAATCATCAAAGTATTGTATACTTTATAATAGCATACAATGTGGTAATAAGTTGGAACTGGAAAACCTTTGCAAGTGTTAACATTATTATTTATGTGAAGGAGAGATAATATTCAAACAAAATAACTTTTCTTCTATCCTGAATCGGTTATACTGAGTCATACCTCCTTCAAGCGTTCGATGTTTGAAAGTAGTCTCTGGTCCAACTCCAGCCTCCGTGTTAGCTGATATTATAAACGAGTACTCCGTGTATGTTTCAAGATCACGAAATGCTACCGTTGTTCTGATGTAAATACGTTGTTATATTGAAGATAAGGAGAGCTTCCGGTCTTTAAGAACTTGTAAGTATATTTAACTATGATACCATTCCTTTCGCCACACATAGGTTCGGTCCAAGAATATGTGATACTGCTATTAGTGGTACTCACTGCATGAATGTTTGAGGGAAACCGGTAGGTCCTGTAATAAAGGAAATACAAGTTGCCTATAAACGAACACGTGAG
>CM069457.1:53489069-53549069 GCA_035610835.1 Ophiura sarsii | reverse complement strand
GGGTGTTTCAATTTTAACCAATGACATATAAATACAGTAGTTATGTTTTAGATTTATGCTTGATATTGGGTAAGGCTGAGCTGCGATTTTGATACCTTGTGATACGCCATTCCCCGGAGGCTCAAATAACATGTATACTCAGAATATTGCTTCCGTTTAGGGTATTTCAATATTACCAATTACATTAAATCAACTATGTTTTAGATTTATGTTTGATATAAGGTTGAACTTTGATTTTGATACCGTGTGATACGCCATTCCCCGGATGCTAAACTAACCCTATATACACAGAAAATTGCTTTAGTTTATTAAGGTATTCAGATAATTATTACCAATGACACAGACAATGTATATGTCGGAATAAATTGATATTTTTATTGTATGCATATTATTCCTACAATTTATTGTACTTATATTTAGTATGCTACATTCTATGTATACATGTATATATGATATGTTATTTTATTTCTTTTATTGCATTTTCTAAAGCGCTTTGTGATCCTTATGTAAGGCGCTACAGGCCCGTAACCAGGCTTTTCAGTTAGGGGGTTCGATTTACTGAATGCAATTAAAGACTCAATGGTCGCTCACCGACCATCGCGCCGCATAAAGCGGCGCAGGGGGTGTTTGAGTGGGGATGTGGCCCCCCTCAAAAGTTGAAATTTTAAAAATACAACCTTTAACGAAGGCATTTGGTGCACCATATTTCATATAATTACGATTTTTTGTGTTCAATATGTATTGCAAATAGGCTAATTCGCGCAGTTTTTTTTTTAATACAAATAATTTTCTTTTTACCAATTCTAAAATAGAGCCCGACTTGAAAGTGCACTATTTTGAATTGCAAAATTTGTTGATAGGCCTTGAAAACTCAATTATTTTCTGCCTAAGCGCAAATATTTGTGAAACTCTGAAACACCGTGTTCTGGTCTATTTTGGTTTAAAAAATGTAATTTAATGCGAATCGTTTTGTGCCTTGATAAACCTGTTGAAATAGGCATACTTTTCACAATCAGGCATTATTTATTTTTGGAAAGTGAGTCCAAACTACTCTTACATCGAGGTCGGGGGGTAGGTTCAAAAAAATTCGCACGGTCACAAAATGTCGCAGTACAAAAAGCACAACAGTCAACAATTTGTTGACTGTTGTGTGTTTTTTTGTACTGCGAATTTTTTCTTTCTTTCTTTCCCTTTCTTCTTTTCTTTCTTTCCCCTTTTTTCTCCTTTTCCTTTTTCTTTTCCTCCCTTTTTTCCTTTCTCTCTCTCTTCCCTTTTTCCTTTCTCTCTCTCTTTTCTTTCCCTTTCCCCCTTCTTTTCCTCTTTTCCCTTCCCCCTATTTTTCCTGGTGGGTAGGTTTGAATTTCCTGCTGAGCACCTTCTGAGCCTTCTGAGCCCCCCTGCCCCCCCCCCGGCTGTTACGCCACTGTTCTCTTCTCTTCTCTTTTCTTCTCTTCTCTTCTCTTCTCTTCTCTTCTCTTCTCTTCTCTTCTCTTCTCTTCTCTTCTCTTCTCTTCTCTTCTCTTCTCTTCTCTTCTCTTCTCTTCTCTTCTCTTCTCTTCTCTTCTTTCTCTTCTCTTCTCTTCTCTCTTCTCTTCTCTTCTCTTCTCTTCTCTTCTCTTCTCTTCTCTTCTCTTCTCTTCTTCTCTTCTCTTCTCTTTCTCTTCTCTTCTCTTCTCTCTCTTCTCTTCTCTTCTCTTCTCTTCTCTTCTCTTCTCTTCTCTTCTTCTCTTCTCTTCTCCTTCTCTTCTCTTCTCTTCTCTTCTCTTCTCTTCTCTTCTCTTCTCTTCTCTTCTCTTCTCTTCTCTTCGACAAATTTAGGAGGCGATCGAACCCTCGAACCCCCCCCCCCCCCCCCCCCCCCCCCCCCCCCCCTCTGGTTACGGGCCTGCGCTATATAAATTCTGTTATTATTATTACTATTATTATTATTATTATTATTACAATACAAAACGTAAATTTATGCTTGAGATTGAGTAAGGCTGAGGTCCGATTTTGATACCTTGTGATACGGCATTACACAAAAGCTGAAATAACATATATACTCAGAATATTGCCTTAGTTTATGGTATTAAACAATATCACCATTGTCATATAAAAACAAGTTTTAGATTTATGTTTGATATTGGGTAAGGTTGAGCTTCGATTTTGATACCTTGTGATACGGCATTCCCAGCTAGGCTCAAATAATCCTGTATACTCATAATATTGATTTGGTTTAGGTATTTCAATATTACCAATTACATATAACTGCAATTATGTTTTATATGTTTTTATGCTTGATATTGGGTAATGTCGAGCTGCGAATTTGATACCTTGTGACAACGACATTAGTCTCCAGAGTCTCAAATAACCTATATACTCAGAATATTGATTTAGTTTAAGGTATTTCAATATTACCAATTACATTATATTTCGATTTATGTTTAATATTGGGTAAGGTTGAGCTTCGATTTTGATACCTTATGATACGCCTTTCCAAGAAGGCTCAAATAATCCTGCATACTCAAAATATTGTTTGTTTTTTATTAGTTTAGGGTATTCCTATATTACCATTGACATATAGGCCTAAATACATTTTTTATTTTTTTATGGTATGCTTGATATTAGGTAAGGCTGAGGTTCCAGAAAGGTCAAATAATCATACTCAGAATATTACTTTAGTTTAGGGTTTTCCAATATTACCAATGACATTATAGAACCTACATACAATTAGGCTTTTCAATGTATGTTTGATATAAAATTGGATAGATTGAGCCCATCTCGTATGTATCGGTCGAGCTGTGAGTTTTTGAACCGTCTCGCCAATATTTTAAAACTCATAGCGAGACCAATACATATTGGGCGTAAATCATAATGTTATCTTATTATGTTTTGGATCCAATATTGTCCATTATAATGTTTCGAGGTGTCCAAGTGTGGTGTTATATTGGATGACTTGAGGGCGATATAGTGAAAATTGGTTAAGCCTTGAAGAAAAAAATCGGGCGAGCCGGAGGCGAGTCCGATTTTTTTTTTCAAGGCGAAACCAATTTTCACTGTATCGCCCGAAAAAAGGAATCCAATATTTACATTATTATATTTTGAGAATCGGACTCTAATCAAAGATGGGACATGAAATATTTAGGCTAGGCTAGGTCACGCAGCATCATGTCATCACCTAGGGCCCTCTTTTAAATTCAAAGTGGGGTGACTGTTGCAGTTTTAGTGCATCTATGTTAAATTGCAATATACCCCAAAAGTAACGTTAATGCATCGATAAATAAGACACTGGCTCATTTTGAATGGTAATCGTGAGCCTAGACCTAGGCCTGCACACATCAGAAATAAGCTTATTTAGGGTGTATTTTCGTCTGGAATTACAACAAGAAAACTGTAAAAATGCTATCAAAATATGTTTTAAATCACTAACTATATCATTGTTATTTGATTTTTTCATTGGAATGTGTAAACATCATGGAAATATTGAGGGAATTTAGGTCTAAAAAGGGCCAGCATAAAAATCGGAAATGAAAATAAGCTTTAATTTTTAATTTTAGGCCTAGCTAGTAAAAAGGCTATACATTCTCCTAGTTTTAAACCCACTATCAAAAGACCAAAAGTACAATATTTTTAGCCAAAGAGTATTTCACACTGTTGTATTAATTTACCTTGTCCATGTTTATTCTATTTACTCTTTTCATGAGTAATACTGATGGAACCTCAGCTCCACACAAAGTTTACCACAGGTGTCGGCCATCTTGTGTTTACTGTTTTCACTTGTCAGTTCAGGATGTTAATTTGGACTGTTACATTGAGTTAAATAGGGGGGTTATATTATAGTGACGGTAGGGGCTATTGACTAGTACAGAAGATAGTTTTTCAACATGTTTCCCATCCAAAGATATCAAAATGATCATTCTATTCTCTTGTTAAATATATTAATCATTATATTTTTTATTTCTTTATAGAAAATACACAAATATGTCAATTATTCATCCAGCGTCAGTTATGAAAAGTTTTAACTAAAAATTACAGTTTCAAACCCTTCAAATGTATGGGTCAATCCAGCAAAAACATTGAACCAATCAAAAGCTCTTATTCCAAACTGTCCAATACAGTAAAAAAAAAATCGGTTGACCGATTTTTAAACTTACAAATACAGTCCAATACATGATTAACTTGAGTCCAAAGCTCTGTGTAAATGAATAGGACGGAAGATTCTCAAAACATAATAATGGATAATATTGGATCCAAAACATAATAATGATAACATTTGATGATTTACGACAAATATGTATTGGTCTCGCTATAAGTTTTAAAATATTGGGCTCGCTGCGTCTCTCCCAATATATTAAAAACTCATAGCTCGACCAATACATAATATGGGCTCAATCTATCCAATTTTATACCACACTTGGAAACCTCAAACATAATAATGAATATTTTAAAACTCATAGCGAGACCAATACATATTGGGCGTAAATCATAATGTTATCATTATTATATATTGGATCCAAATATTATCCACACTTGAACACCTCAAAACACAATAATATATGATATTGGATAAGGCTGAGATGCGATTTTAATAAGTTACTCATTCTACACCATACTGATGATACCGGGGAAAATATATATGAACTCAACTCAATTCTCAATTAGTTTCACTTTCGTGAGACTGAGTGACGACACTGCGTCATTTACTGATTGAAGTATAGAAACGCCCATACTTGAGCCGCTGCACATACACGCATTGAAAACACTGAAGATACTCACGCGTACGCAAATATTGCACCTGCGAAGTTACGTCATTGTCTAGAGGAGTGAAATATCTGACATATCTATTCGGACATGACAACGTTTGCATTGATCTCGGGCAGGCGCGTACGCAGGATTTTGTAAAGGGGGGTGTTTTAGAAATATTTATATAATTATTTCACTATCCACGCCTGCGCGAAGCGCTGGCCGGGACACGCTTGCGTGTCCCGGGGGGAGTTTGAGGGGGTATCCCCCCTCGACGCCAGAAGTTTTTTGAAATTCACGGTTGAAAAGAACGCATTTCCTTGCATATTTTTGAACACTTATTGCAGGGTTTTTTCTTAGTTCAACGTTGCAATTTCTCACCAGTACTCATGTGTTACACCAAATCGTAATACTTTAGACTGAGTTCAACCTAAAACATCATTATATAGGCCTACAGTAACTTAATCTGCAGGCGTTGGTTTTACCGGCGATCTCATTGGTTCAATGTGTGTCACATGACACGGCAGTGGCGAAGCTAGGTTATTCATATTGGGGGGGGGGGCGAGAAATGAAAATGACCCGACAAGATTTTTTGAGTGAAGAAATGCGCGCGTAGCGCGCAATTTTTTTCGAGTTTACACCTATTTTTTGCCCGATTTAGCTACAGTTTGACTCTAAACCAGCTTGTACCAAAGAATATTGCATTTTGGGAAGACATAGGCTATGCGCTCGTAGCGCTCGAACAAACTTCATCTGTGTTCTTTGACCATGATTCCTTTGGTCAAATGAACCGACAGTGCCAATCTCAACCAACACGACGTCAATATTGGTGGGGGCCTCCTCTGGCTAGTGGCTACGTCATGACACGGGTTATTCTCCCTTTCAAGTTTAACAGACTGACAGAAAAAAGCATAGATGCCTAATAATCTCTTCAATTTAGTTTCTTATAGTTTATCTATTTCTCTTTTCATTTTTATCCTGTCTTTTCCCTTCATATTCTCTTATTTTTCCGAGGCTTTTCACCCGGCTTGGAGGGGGTGTTTAATACACGTGATTGACCCTTTGAACCCTAGCTGTCCCAGCCTGTTTGTAACCCTCAAGAAAAGGGAACAGAACATTTTCGACTTTACATTTATTTGTGCTATGATTGAGGTACATTTCTGCTTTTGAACAAGCTTCTACTCCCAAACAATTCCATTTTTGAGACATATCCGCGCGTAGCGCGAATTCTTTTCGTTTGTGTACTTTAAACCATCATAATTCCATGATTCCTCTTGTCAAATGAACGGACCATGCCAATCTCAACCGACATACAGTCAATATTGGAGGGGCAATCCCCCGTGACCCCCTTCTAGTTACGCCACTGCCTCTCCCCTGTCTCCGTTGTCCGGGCCCCGCTCTTCCTTTCTCTTTTTCCTTCTCCTTTCCTTCTCTTTTCCTCTCCTCTCCTTTCTCTTTTTTCTCCTTTCCCTTCCCTCTCCTTTCCCCTTTTTAATTTTTTTTAGGACAGACCCAAGGGGGGTGTTTCACACCCAAAACACCCCCCCTGCGTATGTGTACCGTGCGTGGGTCATCCAAAATACAGGGTAAGAAAAAAACCCACTGCAAAGGTGAAATGAAGCCATCTATTTTCAAAACCAAGTTGAAAATTTAAACTTTTCAAACATGGTAAGAAAGACCAGCCAATACAGCTAGACTGACATGGTAGTAACATGTGATTACATAATCCCATATGAACATTAGCTTATTTCGTCAACGATATATTCTGAACATGGTATCATGATATTGAGGTCAAACACCCCATGTTACTACCATGTGCTTCTACATGTATTGGCGAGAAAAACAACAACATTCAGTACAAACATGTATATTGTCGGGTTAAACCGCAGTACAAGGTACACCAAGGGCAAACTGAAAATGCGGTGACTTATTTGTTTATACAATTTCACTGTCAAATCTGTCATTCCACTTTCCACGCGGCTATTAGTTTTAACATATTCAAAATAGAATTTTCAGAAACCTTTCCCAACTTTCAAAGTCTATCTCAGAAATTACTGAACCAATACCAGCCATATTGTACTTATTTCAATGCATTTCTCATGGTGATTCCAAATATGATAAGGAAATTCAATAACTGCCACTTTTGAAAAAAACATTGTGACATTTTGGAGGTCGTCTGCAGACGCCTGGTGCGCGAAAAGTGTTAAGGTTTAACAAAATCAAGAAGTCATCATGGTTTCGAAAACAAGATGGATTATTGCTATTGCTATTATATTATTGCAGCTGTTTTACTCTCCCTGTATTACTCGAAATTCACGAGGTGACTGACTGGGAAAAAAATTGGGGCAATCTTTTACGAAAAATTCCGGGACGGAATTATTATAACCAGGATTTTTTTTGGCTGTGCCCCCCCCCCCCCCCCCCCCCCCCCCCCTGACAACCAACCTCTGTTACACCCCTGATCCTGAATATATATATTCAGACGATTGTTAATAGTGTTCGGTTTATGCGTATAACAATAAACATTACACTAATGATGTGTCGTTAAGGTACACGAAGTGTAGTATTACAATGTGTTACAAATGCATAATTGATTTGTAGATTGGTTTTCTATTTAATATTACTTGTTTCTGATTTTTTAATCAGCCTAGACCGTGTTTACAAAGCTCATTGATATAATAGCATTATAGTTTATGCTCATTTCTTTTACAATGAATGTTTCAATGGATTTATGAAATATTGAATTTGCAAATGTATTTCCTTGTACATAAATTGGTTTTTTTTAAAGCTTAGTGTACATATGAAGCACGAGGTACTTCACAGAGTCACGTACCGCCTATACATATAACAACTCACCGCGATGTACGAGGGTCATTCAATAAGTTCTACCTTTGAACCAATTTAATTAATATTAGTGTCAAGTTGTTTAACAAGATGTACGTTCAACTAAACCGTGTGTGTACACTTACGTACTGTGTAGATCATTCAGTCTACCCTGTGCAATACGTAGTCACAGGGAAAGACGACTACACGAGGTTATTTTATAAAGTAACATCGTTACTTAACTATCATATTATACGCTGGTGGTGTAGGCTACACTATAGTTTAATTAATAATTGAACGAATAACACGACATTTTGTTTTGACTGTTTTGTTATTGATCGAATACCAGTCATATAGTGAAGACTTTATGGTTCTACGAGGGTTATTCAATAAGTTTCTACCTCCTACCTCACAACTTTGTTATTATATAAGCCAGTTTTGTGAAATATTACACAATTGTAGCTTGAAACCTCAGCTACAAATTCAGTCTAAATTGATCTGAGTAATGGCTGAATTTTTCTGCAGATGTAATGAAAACCAAACGTTCATTTAGCGTGACGGAAACGGATGAGAAAACAGCAAAATGTGCTATTCATTTGGCAAATTCTAAAAGACAAAACGTACCTATCGGCCAATTATAACCATTCTAAATGTCAGATATCTCTTTACCAGACTAGTATAAACAATAAAGGTGACTGATTTCTTAGCCATAATCAGATCAGGATAACTTAACTTTACCCCTCCCCTAAAGGGCCTGCAAAAGTCATATTTGATTTGTGTAAGATCTACGAGATCTTCAATATACAGGACTAAATGGAGGGATCAAACCTTCCTTGATCATTTTTTACCATTGACTATCCGATTGACTATTCTGAAGGTTGTACATAAGAAAAACTCACAAATTGGCTATTTATGTTAAAGATTTAACATACGAGGCATCACTGTGGCTTGACTTGTAGCAACGACAATTGACTGATTAGCAGTATTCAAGTATGCCAAATGCATAGCAATGCATTTGAGTTGATATTACACTATTTGCAAGCATACACGAGTTTATATTGCTTACAATATTACATAATAATACTGTAATATATTCAGATATTATTTGTTGTTTTCCATTTTCAGTATTTAACTCGTGCTCTTATCTAACCATACAATACGGAAAAAACACCAAAAAACATGTCTTTATTTTGAAGGGAATTGATCGTATCCGTTGTCCAAAATCTCTCTCTGCCTTTGACCGCATCATAACAAAAGTGATAAATATATCAATTATCGTTTTCAATAAATGTGTAGCTCATGACAAATGCCATAAGGCTGACATTCGTATTGGCTGTTATGAGTGAGAAGGTACAACTTATTGAATGACCCTCGTAGTTTAAAATTCCTTGTTACAGTTTCCGATTGTTCTTTCCTGTGACGGAAATGCATGTGGACTGTATAGACTATTAAGGAAGGTTAATAAGGTCCTCAAATATGTCGTTGCGAGTATGAACTAAGTTATGTGGTGTTTGAAAATTGTGTTGATGATCGATTCCCAATGTATGTGTGCGACCCAATCAAATTCAATTTGTTACATCATAATTTGTGATTGTATCAAAAGAAAGGGCGTCTTTTTTCGTGTCATCACACCTACAACATTTTAAGCGTGAAAACCCTTTCCTTTTGATGTAACGTGCAGTGAACTATCCCACATGTTATATACCACACATGAAGTAAGCGTAGGTCTATTATATTATGATAGGCCTGATTTCAACCATGTGATAGTTTTACTATCATTATGGCTGGGAAAGAATAATGTGATATCATGATATAAAAAAATATTGAATGCCTTTTGTTTGTGCAATAGTAAAACTATATCACTCGGTCCAATTTTGATTATTCCATTACACTCGGCTTTGCCTCGTGCAATGGAAAAATCCAAATTTGACCTTGTGATATAGTTTTTACTATCACACGCTCAGGCATTCAATATTTGCATACTATGTTATGGCCAAATTGTATGTGAATCAATACTTGACGTTTTAACTTTTAAATTCACTTGAGAAATCTAACTCACATTTTAAAATAAGGCCTGTAATTACATCAATGTAGAATAAAAAACACCATTCTAGCGAGGGAGGTACTCAAAGAGGGGTACTCGGATATTTTTTTGGTATGGATTTGCCGCCAGCAAAATGAAAATTGATCTAACATTCACACATTTTCGGGGGAAAATTGACACATTTGTTTACCGGAAACCAATAATTTTCCTATATATTTGACAGATTTTGCTAAAATGTCTGTGAAAAATTATGTTTATTTAATCATGTAAAATACTACTGCAACATGTTGTTGAGGATTTTCTTGTATTATTGATAGGCATATAAAAATATATATTTTCCTGACAACCAACTATAAGTTGTCCAACGCGTGACGCGATCTTGAGTGACCAGCAAATGTTGTCGGGTCAAACTCGCTCACATGACAACGCTATACAGTATAACTACATAAGCTGGATAGGAAGGTTATGAAAACCTCTAGGAAACAATTATATTTTGATTGTTAATTAAACTCTTGCTTGAAGAAATAAAACAAAAACTGACTTATTTTCAAATGGACTAGATATTCACATTTTCTAGCACAAGTCATCCGCTTGTGATGTTCATAGGTGAACAATTCCAATGCTAGTGTGTCCTGCAGTACAAAAAGAATTGCAAAGATAGTACTTAGAAGCACAGATTGACAACAGTACAATACAAAGCAATTCACACACATGCAGTTCATTCAATGTGAGCGTATTATTTCAAGTATTATCCAAATACAGTTTCGTGATGCAACGTACGTGATAATGTATCAAGGACAAGCACGGTTTTGCGTAACGTTTAAACAAGCCGCGTCAAGTCCATTGCCTGCATTAACGGTAAGTGGTCCGCTTACTATAATCAAGATAAGTGTAGAGTTTTTTCCAGACAGGCAACATTCGTTGACCTTTTGCATGCGGGTAAAAAATTAAACTTTGTCCGATTTCAAAAAGAAATGATACTCTTAAATGTTCGTCTGGTTTACAAAGATGCCAACAAATGTCATTTTATGAGTCAATACCCGAATTGATTTGGTTTATGTCCCATTGTATGTTATGCCTTTATACAGGGTGAGTAAAGAAGAAGTTGTACGGGAATGAATATTTGTTTAAAAATAGACCAAACACAATTGACAAACCAATGAGGCACGTATTCAAATAGCAACTTATTCCGCTCATATTATGACAAAAGGAATCATTGAAATCGATCAATTAACTCAGGAGCTATGCCTGTTTTAAATTTCAAAAAAATAACCCCTTTTTTAAGCTCTCCACTGAACGCTTTGAAATCTATCCACTCAGTCTGATTGGCCAGGATGATAAATATAATCTGAATGTTATGGGAATGAAAGTAATTTCGATTTTGTAATATTCCATTTTGACATAATAACCTGCTATTGGCAGAACAACGTACCAGCAGAATTATAGGAACATATCATTCAACTTTGAACTCCCATTTATCGGGAAGTATTGCCAAATCGTATTTCCGATCTGTAGGCCTATATAGTTTCGGTTCAATCATAATGTTCCTGATCATTGTGAGTGTTGCTGGCTGTACTTCCAGTGTGTAAAACATGTCGCCTACATTGATATTTTTCCGTGTGTTAGCATTTGTAATGCTCAACTCTGCCTTAAGGACATCAGGTAAGACTAAGAGTGTAACAGCTACATTTACATTTTGGGGAAAATGAAATATTCTCATACATCTCTATTTATCTCACTAACAAAATCCTAGAGCTTTTAAAGATCCAGATTGTCTAAAACTAACTCACAATGAAAACGAATAATAATATAAAGACTCGGGAAAACCGACGTGGATTGAATTAAAGAAATACCTTAAGGTTCAGTCATCACACAGAAGACAGCTCCCGACCCAACCTCTTGTTCAAACTTGCACAATTTACATTTTGGATCCCGAACAGGGATGAGCAGGGATGATTAGTATGCGATATTTCCCGCCTTTAACAAGAGAAGAGATGCTGAATCGTCTACCAGTAGGCGACAGCATCATGAAATCACCAAGATCCGGCCAAGATCAAGCATGTTTAATCGGCGACGTCACTTGTTCAGTCCCCGATCAATCGCCGACCTTAACACGACGGCACAAGTTGTGACATGTTGCTGTCAAGACTGCTCGCCGATTTGTGGCCGATTTGTTGGCTACAAGTCGGCGACTATAGATTCTGTAGTCGCCGATTTCACACGTCAAGTTGGCTTGCATCTTCTCTCCCGCTTGGAGCAGACTCATTGCCGACCACTTTCGAACTACACACAACCACTAATGATGCGCGCCAAATCGACCACACAAGACTGTAGAAGAGTGCACAGGACAGTCCCAGACCTTGCCGAAACTTCACATGAAAAAAGAAAACTGCTCACGATTTTCAAATAATTGCCAATCGTGACCAGTCTTGAGCAGTCTGGAAGTGGTTTTCTAGCAAATAATCGGATGTGTGACTGAACCTTTAGGAATACACGGACTCGAAACCCGGTCCCTCTTTGCTATCGCTGCAAAGTATTGCCCACTAGCTTGACCACAGAGGCTGTGTTTACGCGGACTCCAGATGAACGGGCGCTGATGATACACGCATCCATCTGCTTACAACTGAAAATGGCGAATGTAACATTTAGATATTTAGACATTGTACACAAATTTGAATTTTTTCATCTGCCATTGGTTATGGGAGCTACCATTGACGTGCTTCACTCGATATGTATCCTTATGTAGTTAAAACATTCTACAAACGGTTTGTGTTACGACTGAAAAATGGGAAAACAAAAAATGGAATCTGTACTGAATTCGGAAATGCTTCACCAGTCAGTGTGCATGATTATAATTATTCGTTTTATTCCATATTGACAAAATATCCTAATGTTATGAGCGATGTTCAAAAAGGGATCAACTCCATAATTATAAGTGAAATAGGAGAAAAGCAACGTTTTTTTTAAATTAAGGATGTTTTATTATGCTAATTTTCTGCCATATGAAAGATACTATACGTGTAAGCTTAAAAACAGGTTTGATTTCATTTTTTAATTTCACTGTATTTCCTATTTCATTCATTATTTTCGGAAACTAGTGGAGTTGATCCCTTTTGGAACATAAATGTTTCGACCAATTTTCAAAAACAACTTTACTAAACAATCGTTATTTTCAATTAAGGTACACCTGAAAGACATTATAAAATCACATTGAAAACAGAAAACCGCATTCAAATACCTCTTCAACTTTTTAATTAAAAAAAACCCTGAAAATCTGGACAATTTGGCACATTTTTTGAAATAACAACACTTCTGTTTTGTGCAATTTTAAAAACAATTATCCCATTCATTTTACGTTTCCTTCATTGCATTTCATTAAGGACATTCCTATCAATGTTTTACCATGATAAAAGAACCATATTTCTACCATTTTGTCTTACAAAATAGTGAATTATATTATAATATCCGGAAACTTTCGGAAATTACCGGACATTTCTGGAAATTACCGATGGCCATAACTTTTGACCCTAAAGATGTAGAACAAAGTGTAAAAGATGTATTTCGTAACTCTCTTTCATGTTCTACACCTAACTCAATTTCGAAAAAAAAGTGATGTTGATCCCTTGAGCTCTTCATATGTTTGAAACATCATTTACATCACTAATAACCAAAACAAGGGTGAAATTCCGATATTTTGAACTCTTTCAGTACACACGAATACAGCTGGGTGGTAAAAAATACGAAATTTGAAATACTGGAAAAATAACTAAATTATGATATAAAATTAAGACTATTTATTTTATATCATAATCAGAGCTTTGATAACTCTTTTCCAATTTCCCTTTAACCTAGACAAAATCAGATATGAAAATTAGTTAATCAGCTTAATTGATACTTAAAGATATGAGCGTATTGTATCACTTTGTAAGTTACTTTGTTTCAGGGTTGTGCTCTACACAAGTATATAGAATATGCCAGCGAGACAACCACATTGTCATATGGCGTGACCATTGTGCCAATTGTGTCGATTTCATAAATCCGTATGAGATGATATCACACTGGGGAATTATGAAAATGGGGGGGGGTAATTTATTTTTGGGCGTGTAGTTACGTGGATTATTGTATACATGTTCTGTCCTCTTTAATAATTCACTATTGCAAAGAGTTAGAGCCAGATATACCTACAGAGTGTGGGAAACAGGTAATAACGAGGGAGAATAACGCGATAAAACAGATAAATAATTTTAAAAAACACCAATAACACACGGAAATGCACTGGAACAAGCAATACAAACTGCTGTGCACCTATTGGTTTCAGGAATGTTTGCTACCGCAAAACAAAAAATCATGCAGCAATCGATTTTTTTTTAAATGAGCAGATTAGTACATTATTGTTCTGTCGTTTCAATATACAGCTCAATGTGCACCAAACTCTCTGGAAGCCACTCAAGTATCATCAGCACTACTGACTATTTCATGGAGGTGTAATGTCCCAGGTGCTGATGATGAGTTACAGGTGACTTATCAACTAATCAACAGAGGACAATGTGATACAGGAGATGGTAGTATGGATCCACCATTTCATTTTCAGACAACAGAGTGGGGCACATGGAATCGTCAAATAGTTTTTATTTTTTATCAATACTCTGCCACGATATCCAATCTGTTACCATACTCTACATACAGTGTGGCTGTGCAAGCAAGACAATCCAATGGTGCAGGTGGTTATAACTATGGCAAGGCTGTGTATATAAATCCAGATCCAAGAACAAATGAAGCAGGTGAGTACCTTGATCTAGAGAATAAAGGTATTGTTTTTAGACCGTACCCGTGTTATATTATTGTCAGACATAAATGCGGACTATAGTATTATTTTAAGTAGAACAACGACGCCGCAGGCGGAGTTTTTTTACGCAATCAATAATACTACCGAACGAACAATGATACTTTAGACATCAAAATAATTTATCAAAGAAATAAGTAAATTTTATTGTCCATATTTGACAACTTTTACCCCTGAAGGATCGAATGTTGGTGTCTACCCAGATAGCAAGACTACGTTAGGCCAACGTTGGCAATGGTCGGCAAGGTCGCGGTTGGAAAGCCAACGTCAGGCCAACGTCGAGTTTTAACAGGATTTTATGTCGGTAATTGGTTGGCAAATCAACGTCAAAATGACGTTGGCAATTGGTCGGTAGGCGACGATCGGCAAGCCACCGTTGGCCCAACCACATTAAAAGCACCAATGATAAGAGATGCAAGATATATTATATTGTTAAATAACATGTTAATCGAAGTTACAGATCGGTAGTGATGTATGTAGCTCTGCATCGCCCATAATTCCCATTACAAGTTACAGGTTCACTACCGAGAGGGTTGTGTAGCTCTGCTACATCGCCCAGAATTCCCATTATTTGCCCACCTCGTGTTTATATCTGGAATCGAAGTTCTAGAAACACATATCTACCAACACTCTATTTATGCAGTCACCCGATAGTCTATGCCTGTGTGTGTGATGTGTAAAAATTAGGCCAACGTTGTACTAACGTTGTGCCAACGTTGTGCCAACGTCAACCAACTGACGTTGTGCCAACGTTGGCTTGCCGGACAAAATTACGTTGGCCCAACGTCATTTTTTGACGTTGGGCCAACGTAAGTGCTTTCGTTGGCCCAACGTTGGCCCAACGTAGTATTGCTATCTAGGTATAGCTTGTCTATAGCTTGACACAGGGTGATGTGAAGCGCCTGTAGTAGTAGTAGAAGTAGCGTAGTTTTTTAGAGCTAGCATGCTTTGTTTCTGCTTTCAATCGCTGCCGCTGACTAGCCGTCAGGCGAAAAGACTTACATAAAGACTTACATAAAGCAAATATGTAAGTCTTTTCCTGTCAGTACATAACCTCTCCATCATCAAGACTCTTATAAAGCCTCCACGGTGGTTGCTGAAAGGCGATCACATGGCAACATACGGATACTGGGTACCTCACGGCCCCAGGCTAAACTGTAGGGGATCTCGAAACAGCTATGGGCCCTAGAGATGTGGTGTACAGGCCCATCCGCGTATGTGGACAGGCCCTGACACTTCATCAACCATGCCCCAGGTATGGGTTAAATAGTTTTTGACTGGTCAGCAAGGTCAAAAGTCTCTAGGACACTTGGTTATGGTGTCAAAATCATCCCAAATAACAAATTTGGACTGCACTATTTCACTATGAGTTGAAAATAATGTTTCCTGCAGCATCTGCTCATTCCATCCATGACATTTAAGGATATGTGCCTTCGTTATATCCTCATGCAAATTTGTCACTGAAAATAGCACATTAATTACTCATCAACCTTATATTAGGCAAATGTCCAAATCTGGAAATCGGGTTATATTTCTAAATCTTGAGATCCAGTGATGAAGTAATTTTGCAAGTAGTTATTTTTGTGAATTGCCAAAATGCTTCAATTGTGTGGATACTTAATGTTTTCGATTCGAAACCATGCAAATATATCATAATATTATACTGCCATATTTTATTTTATTAAATATTTTCGCGAAGTTCACCGCCTAGGGACACGTTAATATATAAGAAAGGACAAACTCATTTAGATAATTTACTAAATAATCACCGTGGCGTTAAATAATTATTGATCGGGGCATTTTAAACATAAAGAAATTAATTAATTAATTAATTAATGTAATTAAGCATTAATTAGTGGATAAATTGTCGTAGGGTAATTATTTTTGCTATTTCATTATTTTGTAGCTATGTATCATTTATTTTAAAATAAAAAGTACACATTATTGCTGAAATCTATGCAATGACTTTCATATTACAAAGAAAACCATCGAAAATCCTTATACCATCTCAAATTCTCATTATACACCTATCAGTTGTAAGACGCACTATACGACCCCAGGGAGAGGTGCGTCATGTGTGCGTCGTTTACCACCACATTCTTGACTGAGGGTACGTCAGTGGCAGCCTTTAGTCCGTCACGAAATTGACGAAGGGTACGTCAAATTGAATGTCCGTCACTTTACATGGGTGCGTCACAGTGTATATCATTTTTACGAACAACAAAAAAAAAACTTTATAATTTAAATATATGCCATCACTTTTCCGATATACCGCATGCTCTAAAATGCCTGAAAAAGCACTCGATCGCCGTGCAAGTGTGCAAGAGTTTGGCAAACGAGAAAAAAACCAAGGAACCGACAGTAGACCGAGAGGCGAGAAGAACCTTTCAATTTAAGAGTACTGTCACATATTATAATATAGGAGATCATCATTGTGCTATACCACGCAAGCGCAGAACAGTCTAACCACAGCAGAGGTAGGAGGACAGATCCGTTCACTATGATCATGTACGAAAAATATAAACGCCAACGGGGGTGCGTCATATGGTCCGTCAGAATCAACCAATGGTGCGTCACAAAATTGACTGAGGGTGCGTATATTGTATGACAAAGGTTCGTCACTTTTTTGACACAGGTTGCGTCATGGTACATGAGAAGTTGACGCACCTCGGTAGAGTGACGCACCATTCCCGGGGGTCGTATAATGCGTCTTACAACTGATAAATGTATTACACCCACATGAACTGGATATACTGCAAACATATTATTCATAATTGTCATCATTACTTAGCATTTAATATTGTCTAGCTAGTGTTACTCTAAAAATGTCAAAGATAAATTTTCAAATCACTGAATATTGTTTTACAAATATTTTCCAAAGAAACTAACAATTTTCTGAAGATCTGAACAAGAACACCAGGGAAGGAGAGAGCGAATACCAGGGTCTTGGAGAGAATAAGGCGCCACCTAGTGAATTGAAAGTGCCAGGTTCAGAGCTATTATATGATAACGTTGCTGTGAATTCGAGTAATGAAGAATCCCGACCCGCCGTGGAGACTGATTACGAAGTGAGCATATCAGTCAATGCGCCACAGGAACTTCCACGTCCAGGAAAAAGCGCCACGTCCCGTGACAATTCCGGGCAAGGTGTGGGCCTTCCAACTTATCAAAACATCACTAAACGGTTTAATCGTCGAATTTAGGGGTAGTCATATATACAACGTGTCCCACAAAACTCCCAACTTTTAGCACCCGAAATTCCAGTCATGTTTACCCTTCATGACATAAATTGCCCGCTTAGAAGCGCTATTAATTCGCTCTGGTAAACCTATTGTTATCAATACTACGAGAGGATTACCCAGTGCATATATTTGAATTCGGGGCTAACTGCATGGGTAAGTTTCCATTATGTTGCAAATTACATCTACGCTCATGCCTTTAAACTACTCAATACAGCCGGTTGGTTGCACACGAGAATTATGTCATATATGGCTCATTCCATGAAGTTGGGGCATATTATGTGACATCCAAGTGAAATTTTCAAAATGGATACTTTCCAACTCTTTCTTCTTTTTTAGGTTCTACATTTACCAAAGTCCAATGTAGAACTCTTTTTTTTAATGTAACATTTGGTGTAAAATAACCGCACATGTTCAACAGTTGGATGACATTTCCAAAAATCCTGGTGCTACATGGACACCATTTCCCATTTCCATATCATTTTCTAATAAATTAGCTTAAGATGTGGGCCAAGTTTCTATACCTCAATTAACTACTTGCAACCACAAATACATGAAAAGAAACCAGATTTGTCTAGGTTGAACATAACTTAACGAACAAGACATCGTAGATTAACTGTTTTATGTAAAAACTCATTGAAAAGTGACTCTTTATTTTGCAATTTGTATAATGAATTTAAATAAAGTACATATCAATATTTGTTTGATGTAAAGTACTCTATAAACCATGCACATTGATTACATTATAGTCATAAAGTAAGTATATGAAGTATTATTTACCTGTATAATGTTATAAAATGCACTACCGATGCTACATGGACACCGCGTCTTGTAACATTGTTAATAATAAGACTATTCATACTGTTACAATTATAATTACAAGTGTGAATGGTTTGTCTACTTGTTCATCATATCAAGTAGATACACAGAGTGAATTGCTTGAAATTTATCTAAACACTGTTCATGTAAAATTTACCTTTTCTGTGTACTTAAGTATTACGATGCTACATGGACACTGTGCCCTAAAATATTTGGAACAGCTTGAACAGGTGCATCTTTTTCAGATCAATAGAGAGGATGTACATGTACTATGATGTTAACTTTTTATGTTATAAGCACACGATAAAATTAATAACATGGATTGTAAAACTACAAATTACACAAAAAGATAACCTGCCATGAAGCATAAAACATAATTACCTATGATACACATACACCATTTCTTTCAATTACACAATAACAATACACCATTGATCAAAGAAACTTAAGATGTCCACTGAAACAAACTTCATGCAGTGTTGTTCTAAAGTACCCTTTGTGATCTTAGTCTCTTTGCTCGTTTCTGATTGAATCATCCTCTATTATTGATAAAGATGATTGAAAAGTTTGATCACTTAAAAAGTCAGTTTGCAAAAAAATAATTTAATTGCCATGATGGATTTCTTTGGAACGGTACTAGTTTTTGAAAATGATGGGTTCCTTGTCTTCATCTCCATAAATTCCAGGACGATAGAACTGTCTTCTGAATTAATGTCAAGAACCTGCAAAGCAAAACAAAATAAACCCTATGGCTTAGTATCTTCATGGAACATTGTGTATTGATATTGGAGTAGATTATTTATTCATGTTGCACTTTTTGTGTTGCAGGAAAATATTTATATTAAAATCATGCTGGAGTATTTTATTTATTATTCATTTAACATGAAGAAGAATAGCAAAGGATAGAGAACTTAAATGATTTACAATTATTTGTTTTATTTATAGTAAATAAAACTAAAATAAGGGAATGTTTATTGTGAATTCAGTGAAATGCTAATGGAAATGGTGTCCATGTAGCATTGTGTATTAATATATTTCATTAGATATACATCTCTCATAATATGCCTTTTTTCTGTAAAGTGTAGTAAAATGTAGGCAATGTTTTGAATGTTTTGGGTGATGGATAATTTCGAATGGGGTAATTGTTTTAGTCTAATTAGGCAAATTTTATGAAATGCTACATGGACATGGTGTCCATGTAGCATCGTATTGGTAAGCTATATTATTAGCATTAAAAGAGCAAAAACTAATTCATTATTAACTTCAAAGTTTATTAATGATGTGATTCTACAAAAAAAAATACAATTTCATTGAACTATAACGATACTCAATGCAAAATATTGCCCATGCTATGCCCGATGCTACATGGACGCCAAATTATTATGGCGTCTGTGACTCAAAATTAATATCATAACATGAAAAGAAATTCTGATTCAGTGTTTCCCTTTCAATAAAAATGCATTAATAAATACAGACATACAAGCAACATTAAGAAATAATTACAATCGCACTTACCATTCACAAAACTATCCAATGTTTACATTTTGATGCTACATAAAAGTCCCGATGCTACAACGGGACATCAGCGACTGAAACCTTGATAAAACTAGCCCACATGTGGCAAATTCCAAACAAACCTGATAGCTATTGACCTCTATCCTTACAAAAAGAAATATGGAATGTTTTATTTATCTCCAGGGGGGGATTCCCACAAATTGCATAGGATGTTTATCACGATGCTACATTTTATGGTTAGGACACCATGCACACGGCACGGTATACTTTTTCATGAATATATGGAATGGTCTTCATGAAATTTATTCTCATTTGCAATAGTTTTCAATTGATAAATGCTCTTAATTTTGGAAAATAATTTAAAAATGTATGATAGAGAACTACCCCCATTCAGCAATGAAAACTCCCGATGCTACACGTGTATATTTTGTGGACACCGTGCGTAGCATCGGAAAGGCAATTTTCATGTTGCTTGGGTGAAAAATCAGTCCAGCGTGACGAGGTGTTTTGGTCAGTAAACTATGAATACATGTATCTTTTATTAATCAAATCGATTTCCAAGCAATTCTATGATAGTTTTGCTTACATAAAACTCATATTAATGGTTGTGTTTTCCATGTCACGTTTTTTAGCAAAAATGGTCTTGGACACCACCTCATTTTTTCTTTTTTTTTTCTTCAAGGAAGGGTCGATTTTTTTTTTTTTTCAAGGCTCAATACTATAACCTAGTACTGTTTTTGGACACTAAAAAAATTTGATATACACATAAAGTAAAACCGTTTATAAGCTGCCTAAAGTACCAAATTCTGCTATTTTAACAAATGCCCCAACTTCATGGAATGAGCCATATAGCAACCAGCTTGGATAGGAAGGCGAATATTTAAATTTGTTGACGGTTTTTAGGGCATCAATTTATAGCGCTGCTAAGCGGGCCTTGTAGCCTAATGCTAAAAACGGTAGAATCGCTATGTTTTACCAATGACACATAATAATCACAATATTACAAACTGGTTTTTTTACGCTCGATCAAAGGAAAGTATGTCGGAAACTAATTCAACCGATTTGACAGAATGTGATATTGCTGCAGATGTGCATCTGAGTATTTACACGGCGCCGGGGATCGAACTCGGGTCGCAATTGTTGGCAGTCAGTCACAGGCGCCTATCTAATTGAGCTGAGATGGAGAGCCACGCACTCACTACCAGCACAGTACACCTAGCACATAAAGTCCCTGACCAGGTGCTTTGGGGTTGGCTAATTCAAAATATATAATCGGTACCAAAAATCAGAGATATAATTTAAATGAGCAAATTTCTTCTCCGCAGTTTGATACCTCATTCAACAAGATCGAATGGATACTTTTAAAGTTAAGGCGATTTCAAACTGCGGAGAAGAAATTTGCTCCTTTAATGTTTATCTTAGATTTTTGGTACTGATTATATATTTTGAATTAGCCAACCTCAAAGCACCTGGTCAGGGACTTTATGTGCTAGGTGTAGTTTAGTAGAACTCGTAGCATTTAGAAAAGAAAAAGATGCTAAAACTCACCTTATGAATCACATGAATGTCTAGTTATACAGGTGAGTCAAAAAGAAGTTTACCCTAATTGAAAAAATCAACAACAAAAAATTCTGACCACAAAATCAAGGCAAAAATTTCTTTGCTACCATCTGGAAAAAGATCACGCAATTTGATGATACCGTTTAAAGTAAAAATTTCATGCTTAACGAGCTTAATAATGTTTACAAAACCCACTTGATAATCCAGCATCTTGTTTGGTCTTTCTCCTGATCTTTGAGAGTGTGCTTAGGATGGTTGCACTGAGGGACAATAGACAGCTTTAAGGCCTATTTATGACACAATTACCACACTTTAATCATTTCATAACAAAGGAATTTATTTTTTTTATTGGTCGTTTCTTATGAAATATAATGGTCAAGATCTGGAAGCGTGTTCGGACGTTAAATTGGTCACTTTTATTCAAAACCGCGTAAAATAAGTTTCCCTCAACCAATCTAAACCAGATAAAATTCATATTAAAGCTAATTAATTTGACTTTATACCTTAGTACATTCTTTTGAAAACTAACGAACACTTTTTTCTAAAAAAAATCGCTGAAGTTGAGTAAACTTTTTTTTGACTCACCCTGTATATCTATTGCTTTTAATGCTTGGTGTTTGTTATGAGTATAGCCTATATAACTTGTCTTATTTGTATTTAACCCCTTTGTAAATAAGTTGCTTAGCTTAAAGGGTTATCCTTTTTATGTTTTGCTGTAAATGTACGCTTATCTGTATTTTATATTTTTGTATCGTGTGCAATACTTCTTGTTAGATGATAATATGCTGAATCAAATCAAATCAAATCAAATCAAATCAAATCAAATCAAATCAAAAACCCTGTAACGAAACGCAGAACCAGACATCGAGGGCGCCTTTTTTTTTTATCCAATTTGGTCTTTTTGTGTCAAACCCATTATACGTAGGCCCCTGTATTGGTATTTGTTCACTGAACTGAGAATAATATTACAACAAACAAACAGAGTTCGTCATATAGGATCGTAATAGACATTCCCGGCGTTTTTAACAAATTAGTCCATAATTATAGCTAACATTCAAATTCAGGATTTGTATTTATCGTATTGTATTGAACATTTTAATGATACGTACGCTATTAAATGTTAAAAGCGATAAAGATGCCATGATGTTTCCTTCAAGACTCCTTATATTGTTGACATTGATGTTACTGAGCTATAGTCATAACATGGTTACAGGTAGGTAATACAGGCTTTGCTTGACATTCGAAACGGAAGTAACGCATATTTATTATACACTATTGTGTAAGGCAACAATGATATCACTAATACGTGTAATAATAGTGAAAACTACTACCGTATACAGGTAGTATCAAAATAAAGGAAAGTTAGGAAACCCAAATCTTCAATTACAGGAAGACGGCTGAGGTTTAAATCAAGTTTGGTGTGACTTAATAAAAAGAATGATGTTCTCTTTCCAATCAAAGACTTGTTCCAATGACACCCTGACCATGAAAGTATTGTCACGATTGAACGAATACCAGTGTATTGTTTGGCAGCAGGTTACATTTGCGCTGTGCCAGTTAGCAGCCCTAGCACTTCAACCATTCATTTGTGCTAAACCTATCACTTTTTAAATGTGTTGAATCATGTGTGTTACTGTTGCGTAAACTGGTGTAACACTCCAAAAAGCCTTATGAACTGTTTGCAATTTATTCGGATACACCCGGGGTTTTTCCGGGAGGTGAGACAACTTGCTCTAATGTGAACACGCCCTTACACTCTGCTGACTAAATTATCTTTAAGGGACAATTAAACGATTCGGTAATTTCAATGTTGTAGATCACATCGAAATTTTCAGCATCACTCACGTGACTAACAACATAACTTGCTTCAACCAAATTTCAATCTAGCACCATTATTCAACTTTTTCCCCATAAATCATTACACCTCAGGGTTCCAAATTACCTTATCCATGTTATCTATTGAAACAGTTCCTTTTTTCCAAATTGTTGGCAATCTCTCAACGCCCCTTTAAGAGTATACACAGTTCACAGTCAAATATTTAGAGAATAAAAGGTATTGTTTCAGACCGTACCCGTGTTATAATATAACAATATTATTGTTTGACATAAATGCGGACGATAGTATTATTTTAAGTAGAACAACGACGCCGCAGGCGGAGTTGTTCTACGCAAAAAATACTACTACTGAACGCATTTATGTCAGACAATATAACACGGGTACGGTCTAAAAACAATACCTTTCTCATTCTTTAACAACCATACTTAAAGACGAGCTACCACACTGGGTTACTAGCCACACCCAGTTCTCTTGGGAATTAGACAAGGTTACAATTGCGCCATGTTAACTCTTTACAGTCTGTCATCAAGTGAACAGGTGTATGACCAGTTCGTCTGTGGTGAACTACCAAAGTGGTAGGCCAGCTTTAAGACATGTTATCAAAGAAATAAGTACATTTTATTGTCCACATTTGACAACTTTTACCCCTGCTAGGATCGAATAACCCACAAACATTCCATCCAATCCCATGCGATGAGTACACCAAGCGTAAGCGTCGCGGCGCCGGCTTAAACGCATGAAAGGCGCCAAAGACGCACTGCAGAAGTGCGCGTTATGGAGCAAACCACGCATTGTGAAGGTCGGACGCACTGGTAATACGTAAGCCCCACCTTCTCCGTGTGCAATTGTCTCATCTAGATGTCGTCGATTTCTCTTAGAACCAATGAGATTGCTTACACTTTCTTAGCTGTTTAAGAATGTGTAATCAATGAGGGCAATGACGTGGAGCAAGTGCACCCTTTAATACGCCATGTATTAAATTTGAAATCAAATCGTGAAATATAAGAAACAAGGTACCCGTAAACGACAAAAACAAATAAACAAACAACAGCATGCATAAAAATACTAACCTCATAACAAGAAATAAACATATTTTAATGATTTACTCATATCGAGGGTTGAGCGACAGAAGGCCGTAACTCAGCTTTTGGGCAAAATGAGATTTGGTGGGAATGAATGGAATGAAAAGGGAAAGTAACGGACAGAAAGGAGAAAGGAAGACATGCAAATTAGTTGGAAATTGCAGTTTATCACGACGGTATGGGGAGTGGGGACGCAACGCCTCTACCACCCCCCCCCCCCCCCCCCCCCCCCCCCCCTTAATGGGAAAAACTGTTTCACAGTGTGCACATTGGTACGGCTTCTTTTTAGTCCGAATCCTTTCATGGGTCGTCTTACTATAATCTTGGTATGATCTCTTTAGATGAATCCTTTCATGACTGACCTGGAAAAACGTTTATCACAGTGTGAAAATTGTTATGGTTTTTCTTAAGTATGAATTAATCCTTTCATGGGTGCTCTTATTACTTGAATCAGAGAAACACGTATCACAGTGTGAACAGTGAGTGGTATAGTTTCTCTTTGGTATGAATCCTTTCATGGATGGTCTTATGACTTGGATCAGAGAAACTCTTGTCAGCGTGTGAACAGTGGAATCCTTTCAAGGGTGGTCTTTAGACTTGAACGAGAGAAAGTCAGAACATTGGTATGGTTTCTCTTTTAATAGTATGAATCCTTTCATGGGTGATCTTATTACTTTGATGAGAAAATCTCTTGTCACAGTATGAACAGTGGTGTCACTGGTATGGTTTCTTTTTAGTATGAATCCTTTCATGGGTGGTCTTATTACTTATTTCAAAGAAACTCTTGTCACAGTATGAGCAGTGGTATGGTTTCTCTTTAGTATGAAACCTTTCATGTCTGATCTTATGAATTGGATCAGAGAAACTCTTGTCACAGTATGCACATTGGTGTGGTTTCTCTTTAGTATGAATCCTCTCATGTTTGGTCCTCGCACTTGAACGAGAGAATCTCTTGTCACAGTATGAACAGTGGTATGGTTTCTCTTTAGTATGACTCCTTTTGTGGGTGGTCCTATGACTTGGATCAGAGAAACTCTTATCACAGTATGAACAGTGGTATGGTTTCTCTTTAGTATGAACCCTTTCATGGGTGTTCTTATGACATGACTGGGAAAACCTCTTGTCACAGTATGCACATTGGTACGGTTTCTCTTTCGTATGAATCCTATGATGTGTAGTCCTCAAACTTGAACGAGAGAAGCTCTTATCACAGTATGAACAGTGGTATGGTTTCTCTTTAGTATGAAACCTTTCGTGGGTGGTCTTATGACTTGAATCAGAGAAACTTTTGTCACAGTATAAACAGTGATATGGTTTCTCTTTACTATGAATCCTTTCATGGGTGGTCTTATTACTTCGATCAGAGAAACTCTTGTCACAGTATGAACAGTGGTATGGTTTCTCTTTAGTATGAATCCTTTCATGGGTGTTCTTATGACTTGACTGGGAAAAACTCTTATCACAGTATGCACAGTGGTATGGTTTCTCTTTAGTATGACTCCTTTCATGTATAGTCTTACCGCCTGATTGGGAAAACCTCTTATCACAGTGTGCACAGTGGTATGGTTTCTCTTTAGTATGAATCCTTTCGTGGGTGTTCTTATGACTTGGATCAGAGAAACTCTTATCACAGTGTGAACAGTGGTATGGTTTGTCTTTAGTATGAATCCTCTCATGTTTGGTCCTCTCACTTGGCCGAGAGAAACGCTTTGTACAGTGTGAACATCGGAATGGTTTCTCTTCTTTCTCACACTCAGCAGATTGGTAAAGTTTCTTGTTAGCATGAATCTTTTCATGGTATGGTTTCTCAACTGACTGAGCACCAATGTTAACATCTCGCCATCTGATTGTCGAAGATTCGAACCAACACCTACGTGGCTGCCTTTCATGATGTCGTCGGTGTATCTTATACCTGTCAAAGTTACTGAAGATTCTGTAAGCGTGATATTTACATGCAAACGGCTTCAGTTGGTTTCCTGTATCATCTATCATGGCGACTACATTGCTGGGAGGAATACAGAAAACAAGAATGCATTAAAATTTAAAAATGCAGCGACCGATCATGAAATCTCTTCATTTTAATAGTGTCGCATTCAAATTTACCGAATTTTATCGAAATTGTTATATTCTGTTTGAAATTAATATTTGTTTGAATAAATACTTTTCAAACTACAGTCAATTGTTGTCAAGCTATTTGACTCAAATTTACTAACCGGAAGTGATCTAGGATTAGTCCGGGGGTCATGGGGTGGTGTGGGGGTTAACCGGAAGTGATCTAGGATTAGTCTGGGGGTCATGGGGGTGGTGTGGGGGTTAACTGGAAGTGATCTAGGATTGGTCCGGGGGTCGTGTGGGTGGTGTGATGGGTTAACCGGAAGTGATCTAGGATTAGTCCGGGGGTCATGGGGTGGTGTGGGGGTTAACTGGAAGTAGTCCAGTAGTATTAGTTAGTATTTTATTATTCAGGGAGTACAAGACAATCACTAGGTCTGGGGTGTGGGTCAAGGGGTGGGAG
Source organism: Ophiura sarsii (assembly GCA_035610835.1). Taxonomy (NCBI): domain Eukaryota; kingdom Metazoa; phylum Echinodermata; class Ophiuroidea; order Amphilepidida; family Ophiuridae; genus Ophiura; species Ophiura sarsii. The sequence continues at coordinate 53,522,070 of CM069457.1, read as the reverse complement.
GGGTATTTTTTTACCATAGATCAAGTACTTTTTATCCATTATAAAAAAAATTTAAAAAAATTAAAAAAATAATTCCCCCCCCCCCCCCGGGCCCCCACCCATCCACCTCGGAGCTACCACCCCACCCCATCATCCCACCCATACCAAGTTCTGACCAAAACCACAGCAGACCAACAAAACTTGCAATGGAATTCATGTCGTACGAGATACACAGTATTTCCGATACAAATTAAGTTGCCGAATTTGACTACCCGATCTACAAAACTAAGACCCTACCAGGTACAAAACTAAGACCCGGAAGTACAAAACTAAGACCTGACCAGGTACAAAACTAAGACCCGGAAGTACAAAACTAAGACCTGACCAGGTACAAAACTAAGACCCGGAAGTGATCTAGGATTAGTTCGGGGGTGGTGTAGGGGTTGACTGGAAGTGATCTAGGATTAGTCCGGGGGTCATTTGGGTGATGTGGGGGTTAACCGCAAGTGATCTAGGATTGATCCGGGGGTCGTGTGGGTGGTGTGGTGGTTAACCGGAAGTGATCTAGGATTGGTCCGGGGGTCGTGTGGGTGGTGTGGTGATTAACCGGAAGTGATCTAGGATTAGTCCGGGGGTCATGGGGGTGGTGTGGGGGTTAACTGGAAGTAGTCCAGTAGTATTAGTCAGGGGGTCATGCGAGTGGTGTGGGGTTTAACCGGAAGTGATCTAGGATTAGTCCGGGGTGGTGTGGGGTATAACCGGAAGTGATATAGGATTAGTCCGGGGGTCATTTGGGTGGTGTGGGGGTTAACCGGAAAGAGTCCGGGGGTCTAGTTTTGTTACAATTTTAGCACAAAATGACATTAAAAAGCAGTATTTTATTATTCAGGGAGTACAATGGGTCAAGGGTGGGAGGGGTATTTCTTACCATAGATAAAGTACTTTTTATCCATTATATAAAAATAAAAAATGCCCCCCCCCCCCCACCTCGGACCTACCACCCCACCCCATCATCCCACCCATACCAAGTTCTGACCAAAACCACAGCAGACCAACAAAACTTGCAATGGAATTCATGTCGTACGAGATACACAGTATTTCCGATACAAAGTTGCCGAATTTGACTACCCGATCTACAAAACTAAGACCCTACCAGGTACAAAACTAAGACCCAAGTACAAAACTAATACCTGACCAGGTACAAAACTAAGACCCGGAAGTGATCTAGGATTAGTCCGGGGTGGTGTGTGTGGTGTGGGGGTTAACTGGAAGTGATCTAGGATTAGTCCGGGGGTCATGGGGGTGGTGTGGGGGTTAACTGGATGTAGTCCGGGATTAGTCCGGGGGTCGTGTGGATGATGTGGGGGTTAACCGCAAGTGATCTAGGATTGGTCCGGGGGTCGTGTGGGTGGGTGTGGGGGTTAACCGCAAGTGATCCAAGATTGGTCCGGGGGTCATGTGGGGGTTAACCGGAAGTGATCTAGGATTAGTCCGGGGGTCATGGGGGTGGTGTGGGGGTTAACTGGAAGTAGTCCAGTAGTATTAGTCAGGGGGTCATGTGAGTGGTGTGGGGGATAACCGGAAGTGATCTAGGATTGGTCCGGGGGTCGTGTGGGTGGTGTGGGGGTTAACCGCAAGTGATCTAAGATTGGTCTGGGGGTCGTGTGGGTGTTAACCGGAAGTGATCTAGGATTAGTCCGGGGGTCATGGGGGTGGTGTGGGGGTTAACCGGAAGTGATCTAGGATTAGTCCGGGGGTGGTGTGGGGGTTAACCGGAAGTGATCTAGGATTAGTCCGGGGGTCATTTGGGTGGTGTGGGGGTTATTCGGAAGTAGTCCGGGGGTCTAGTTTTGTTACAATTTTTAGCACAAAATGACATTAAAAAGCAGTATTTTATTATTCAGGGAATACAAGACAATCACTAGGGGTACGTTCATAAATACTCTGGTGGGGGGGCTGGAAAATAAGGGGGGGTCAAAAAAGTGTTCTACCTCACCAAAGGGGGGGTCAAAAAAGTTCAGACCCTCAAAAAGGGGGGGTCAAAAAAGTTTTGACCACCCAAATACCCAATTTTTTCTCCGCGCTACGCGCGAACAACCAACAAATTTTCAATGCATTCTATTACACGCAAAAGTGCACTTTTAACACTTAACAAAAGATATTACTATGTAAGTGTATGGAGAGGTAAAGGGGGAGTCAAAAAAGTATCGGCTGGTAAAAAAGGGGGGTCAAAAAAGTTTCGAACAATTTTGAGGGGGGGTCAAAAAAGTTTTGATGCCCCGTCTGAAAGATTTTCCAGCCCCCCCCTACCAAAGTATTTATGAACCTTCCCTAGGTCTGGGGTGTGGGTCATGGGGTGGGAGGGGTATTTTTTACCATAGATAAAGCCCCGGGACCCCATCCACCCACCTCGGACCTACCACCCCACCCCATCATCCCACCCATACCAAGTTCTAACCAAAACAACAGCAGACCAACAAAACAAGTTGCGTTTGTATTTGAAATATTTGATCATTTTTAGAATACAATGCAATAGTATAAATATGTGTAAACGTTTCATGTCATCATATTGTAAGTTTCATGACTATGGCAGCTTGATACTGATTCGCAAACATAACAGAACATCAAAACATCCACAAGATACGATTTCCTCTTACGTAATCCCATCGGGTGACAATGGCGTCGCTCTAGTGTCCTCTCCTCTATATTATGAGAGCACCACACCAAATCAATGCGCAATTCGTGTAATCCTATAATAGTTCCGGAAAAGCACGGAGACTAGGCTTGTAAATGTGAGGTTTTCGGGCAATTTGTTTCTCCGGGGATGGTATGTTTGTATTTAAATGAACGAGTGGGACCTATCCGTTGCACCTACAATGATAAAATACGATATTTTTAATTTATCGACCTAAATAGTGCCCAGGGCGTAAGCACCTGCCTAAATGGTGAACAGGCATGCCAGAAAACGTGAAAAAGTGAGGGCGCTGTGTGTAGGTCCGTAGCGGAAAATTTAGCTTAATAACCCCTCATAAAACAAGGCTTAAATTAAAGTTGAGATGTTACTGAAAATGGTCATAGGTGACAAGTATGCAATAAATGTAACCGGAGGGTAGAAAAGGTGTCTTGAAATATGGCACTTTTACACGTATTTCAATGAGAAAGATATTTGGTGTGGTGCGCCCTTATCCTCCTTGTCATACAAGCTGTGTGACTGTGTCGTATAGTATCCGCAGCCGTGTATACAACCCCTACACCACCCCCCGAACTAATCCTAGATCACTTCCGGGTCTTAGTTTTGTACCTGGTCAGGTCTTAGTTTTGTACTTCCGGGTCTTAGTTTTGTACCTGGTCAGGTCTTAGTTTTGTACTTCCGGGTCTTAGTTTTGTACCTGGTAGGGTCTTAGTTTTGTAGATCGGGTAGTCAAATTCGGCAACTTTGTATCGGAAATACTGTGTATCTCGTACGACATGAATTCCATTGCAAGTTTTGTTGGTCTGCTGTGGTTTTGGTCAGAACTTGGTATGGGTGGGATGATGGGGTGGGTGGTAGGTCCGAGGTGGGGGGGGGGGGGGGGGGGGTGGGGGGGGTGGCATTTTTTTATTTTTATATAATGGATAAAAAGTACTTTATCTATGGTAAGAAATACCCCTCCCACCCTTGACCCATTGTACTCCCTGAATAATAAAATACTGCTTTTTAATGTCATTTTGTGCTAAAATTGTAACAAAACTAGACCCCCGGACTCTTTCCGGTTAACCCCCCACACCACCCAAATGACCCCCGGACTAATCCTATATCACTTCCGGTTATACCCCACACCACCCCGGACTAATCCTAGATCACTTCCGGTTAACCCCCACACCACTCGCATGACCCCCTGACTAATACTACTGGACTACTTGCAGTTAACCCCCACACCACCCCCATGACCCCCGGACTAATCCTAGATCACTTCCGGTTAATCACCACACCACCCACACGACCCCCGGACCAATCCTAGATCACTTCTGGTTAACCACCACACCACCCACACGACCCCCGGATCAATCCTAGATCACTTGCGGTTAACCCCCACATCACCCAAATGACCCCCGGACTAATCCTAGATCACTTCCAGTCAACCCCTACACCACCCCCGAACTAATCCTAGATCACTTCCGGGTCTTAGTTTTGTACCTGGTCAGGTCTTAGTTTTGTACTTCCGGGTCTTAGTTTTGTACCTGGTCAGGTCTTAGTTTTGTACTTCCGGGTCTTAGTTTTGTACCTGGTAGGGTCTTAGTTTTGTAGATCGGGTAGTCAAATTCGGCAACTTAATTTGTATCGGAAATACTGTGTATCTCGTACGACATGAATTCCATTGCAAGTTTTGTTGGTCTGCTGTGGTTTTGGTCAGAACTTGGTATGGGTGGGATGATGGGGTGGGGTGGTAGCTCCGAGGTGGATGGGTGGGGGCCCGGGGGGGGGGGGGGGAATTATTTTTTATATTTTTTTAAATTTTTTTATAATGGATAAAAAGTACTTGATCTATGGTAAAAAAATACCCCTCCCACCCCTTGACCCACACCCCAGACCTAGTGATTGTCTTGTACTCCCTGAATAATAAAATACTAACTAATACTACTGGACTACTTCCAGTTAACCCCCACACCACCCCATGACCCCCGGACTAATCCTAGATCACTTCCGGTTAACCCATCACACCACCCACACGACCCCCGGACCAATCCTAGGTCACTTCCAGTTAACCCCCACACCACCCCCATGACCCCCAGACTAATCCTAGATCACTTCCGGTTAACCCCCACACCACCCCATGACCCCCGGACTAATCCTAGATCACTTCCGGTTAACCCCCACACCACCCATACGACCCCCGGACCAATCCTAGATCACTTGCGGTTAACCCCCACACCACCCACACGACCCCCGGACCAATTCTAGATCACTTGCGGTTAACCCCCACATCCAGTTAACCCCCACACCACCCCATGACCCCCGGACTAATCCTAGATCACTTCCGGTTAACCCCCATACCACCCACACCACCCCCGGACTAATCCTAGATCACTTCCGGGTCTTAGTTTTGTACCTGGTCAGGTCTTAGTTTTGTACTCGGGTCTTAGTTTTGTATCTGGTCGGGTCTTAGTTTTGTACTTGGGTCTTAGTTTTGTACCTGGTTGGGTCTTAGTTTTGTACTCGGGTCTTAGTTTTGTACCTGGTCAGGTCTTAGTTTTGTACTCGGGTCTTAGTTTTGTACCTGGTTGGGTCTTAGTTTTGTACTCGGGTCTTAGTTTTGTACCTGGTCAGGTCTTAGTTTTGTACTCGGGTCTTAGTTTTGTACCTGGTCAGGTCTTAGTTTTGTACTTGGGTCTTAGTTTTGTACCTGGTTGGGTCTTAGTTTTGTACTCGGGTCTTAGTTTTGTACCTGGTCAGGTCTTAGTTTTGTACTCGGGTCTTAGTTTTGTACCTGGTCAGGTCTTAGTTTTGTACTTGGGTCTTAGTTTTGTACCTGGTTGGGTCTTAGTTTTGTACTCGGGTCTTAGTTTTGTACCTAGTCAGGTCTTAGTTTTGTAGGTCTTAGGTCTTAGGTCTTAGGTCTTAGGTCTTAGGTCTTAGTTTTGTAGACACCCGGAAAAGGGTGATAACTTGTGTACAAGTTGGGTTCCGTGCAGAGTCGAATGGTGCTTTATTTGCTCGCTTCAACATTAACATTTTTATGATGAGATATAATTGCTGTATCATTCACAGTCTGCGCTGCGTTGTTATTGTAATTATAGCGACGTTTTGAGTTCCCTAGCTTATTGTATTTTATCAGGGAGCTTATATAATGGGAGAGGTCACTCCTCCGACAAAATTTCGCCTACTAGAACCAAATTCACGGGTGAAGGATTTGTAGGGGGCGCACTATCATGGTCGTAGCGAACCAGACGACCTATAAGGGGGCACAGCACTAAATATACCGCCCATTGGATTACATGTAAATTAGGGCTAAAAGAGTCGCTATTTTGGGCCCTTAGTAACCATTTTTGGAACGTCTCGAATGCTTTATTCTAATAAACAAACATTCAAATTTCATAAAATCGTCAAGAAGTGTTACACCTTCCAATTCGATTTTACGATACGATCATTTAAACAGCGCCACCCCTATTTTCAGCCCGGACGCTGGCCTTCTAACCGCCTCCGATCACGTATGTTCATACACGTGATAAATTTTCAATACAATCGAAAATCAATATTTTGCAATATCTTGATCAAAGTACAAGAGATTATCTTTCATTTTAATTATAAAACGCTATCCTCACGCCAAACTGATTCCCAAAGGACCCCATTAATCACAAAATCGTTTTTTGTTTTTGCCGGAACTTACTACCATTACACAAAACGAGGAGTGATTTAGTGCTGTGCGCCCATAAGACGTGGTTGATTTTATCGGCTCAAAATATGATTTGTGGCACAAAAATAGTACATCAATTGTAAAAAAAGCTGATTGTGATTTAGAGTAGAACTGATTTGCTTTGATGATGGCAGAATTTAGTTCTTATATGAATTCTCATATTAATTTACGTAGAACAAAATACGAATTTTAAATTGTGGATGGCTTCGTCTGGCAATGACAGAGGAGGGGCGCGGCGTTATTTGCATTTTATGAATATTGTAATCAGATCAGTTGGGAATGACGCGTGACGCCGGATCGCGACGATCACATCGTGTGAGATCATGAATAGTCATAACTGAATATTCATTCACAACGAATGATTGACAGTTTACGCTGTAACTTCCGGGTGAAGGATTGATAGAGTGCGCTATACTGAACCAGTGGCACCGGCCTGACAGAACCAAATTTAAACAATAGGCAGATATTAGAGAGACATACACCTGATTTTATGCATTCGTGGTATTCAATTTCAATTGCTGTTATGAAGGGCGCTCCAGCATTGCCGTACCAAAGCCAGACGATGGCGATCACGATTTGCCTTAATTTGCAATTCGTATTTGTTTAACGCGTAATCGTGAATAACCATCGAAAAATTCTAAATATCACATTTCTAGGTACAACTAAATTAAATAATCCCAAAACAACGATTAAACAAACTCCACTTTAAGTTACCCTTTTCATTTTTGTATGACGGGTATATATCCCAGCTGGCCATTTTACGGTTTTTTAAACGTTAAAAACACGTTTCAAGTTGGTGAAAAAAACGTTTTGATATTACGTATTAAAAACGTATATGTGTGGAGTTTTTTATGGGTTTTAATAACGTTTCCATGTAACGTTTTGAAAACGTTAATATAACGTGAAAATAACCATATTTAAATGATTTAGTCTTGCAAGATGTTTCAAATACGTTTTAAAAACATGTTTAAAACGTTTTTGAAAACCTATATTAGATAATTGATAATTAATTGATAATTAACTGGCAATTTAAAGACCAATTCAATAATTTGGCTTCTTATTAACATTCTCCAACAAAATTGTTAATGTGTTTGTGAAGTAATGTTCTTATTTGCCATTTAATTATGAAATGATACATGTAGCAGATCGAAAAACTATATGAAAGGAAATAAATATACAATCCATAGTGTTACCAAACCAAAATAACCCAGGTAAGTGCGCATGCGTGTAATTGCCTACGTTTTTAAAAAAAAGTTTTAAAAACGTTTCGTAAAAAACGAAACTTATGGTCCAGGACCATAATATTTGGTTTAATTTAGGTTGTAATATAACGTTCTATAAACGTTTTGATTTCGTTTCAATCATGTGTTCGTTTATAAGTATTGTGACAACATTAATTTAACGTTTTTATAACGTTTTGATGAAACGATTTGCAATAAAAAAAAAATGCTTTGAAACTGTAACGTTTTTAAGACGTTTTAAAAACGTTTCACAAAAACAAAACCTAATTAAACCCAATTGAAAACGTTTTGAAAACGTTTTGAAACGTTTTGTGTTTACAATTATTCACGTGTTTAGCTCGACATTTCATACCTCAATGTTGATGCGAAATAGTACAAAAGGGAAATCTTCGCCACCTACTGTACAAATGTCTTTTTTCCCCTCTGAATTACGACATTTGAATACATTGCAAAAGTTAAAAAATGTACGGCTTTTCAAGAAGACACCGGATCCCGACGGTTTATTTTCTTCGTGTTGCCGGTGTGTTCTAACGATACAAGCACGTGACCAGGAGTCTTGCCACAATGATTAATTTCGTGACCGCCATCGTCTGACCAATAGTGGCAAGTCCCTGGTATCGTAAGAACACCGCCAACACTGGCTTGAACGGAACAAAAATGCGGGATCCCACCGGCGTATTTACTAACCGTAAACAACTATCTGCCATAGGGAAAACCGATTGACAATGTATTATATTATTGTCACGCCTTTTTACGTTATATGTTTTTGGACTTTGTAAAACAAGATGGAGAGGTGGAGGGTATTTCTAACCAGACACTTCGGTAAAGCCAAAGGAAGAAGAGGGGATGTTGTAGCTGTCCGACCTAAAAGGGATAGCACGTATGGCATGTATGGTATTAGCAAGCTACAGCCCTATCTCTGACCGAATCCTTATTGTAAGACTTCAGGCAAAACCCAAGCCAATCAACATCCTCCAGTTATATGCTCCTACGTCAACCCACGATGACACAATCATAGACGATTTCTACGAGCTACTCCAAAATGCAGTGGAGAACATAAAGAAAGGAGATGCTCAGATGTCTGCATAATTATGGGAGACATGAATCCCGACATGAAGGGAAAGATCGAAGAAGGGGACAACAGATGTGCAATCATTGGAAAGTTTGGTCTTGGTGAAAGGAATGAAAGAGGAGACAGGCTAGCTGAGTTGCTGTGCTAATAACCTCGCCATAATGAACACATTGTTTCAAACACCGGAACAGGAATGTATACACCTGGAAATCACCTGGTGATTGCAGAGAAACCAGATCAACTACACTCTTATAAACAACTCTATTGATGATTCACGATGATCTTCTCAGTATTTCAATAGTTTCTAATCAACGTCGTCGGTAGTCGAACTCGAAAATTGATAACTTCCACAAGTACAGTTTGGTGTAAAACTGATAATAATTTGAGTTAAATGTTACCAATAAATATTTGAAAGAATCATATTATTATTATACACTTAGAATAATTTATAAAGAAATTTACTTACACTATAAAATTCTAAATAAAATTCCCCATGTCGTAATTGAGTCGTGAAAGTCAGGTTTTTGTCATTCCATTTTTGGTCCACAGCGCACCATTCATTTCCATCGCATAACATTCTGGTGATACCAATGCATTGGTAAAACAGCACAATATGAATTGACTTCAACTGAAACGGTGCCACAATCGACCTGCAAGATGCACTTCTCCCATGGAAATAGGTGGAAGGTGGCTTGGAGGTACTCTCTAAATGTAAAAGAGTGAAATTCAACTCTAATGGAGTGAATTATATCCACTCTTCAAAGGATTGCCTACAGTGATCACTCTAATACCTCAGTATCAGTCAAAAATCACAACCTTCATATCTTTTGAATTTACAATATAGTAATTGTTAGCAATACTAGCAAAATTAGGCATTTTTTTACAATTTTCGCCAATATTTTCACACCCACCCTAGCGATGACCCCTTAATGTATCAACCTATCACATAAAAGTAGGTTTTTGTCTTCCTCTTTTAGCCTTGAGTTATACACTGAAAACCTAAACTGGTAAGCCTGACTAGATAAAAGCTAGTCCAGATGGTGCCCATCTGGACTAGCTTTTATCTAGTCAAGCCAATTTAGGCTAGTCGCTCGACTAGCTTTTGCCTAGTTGGTCAAGCCTGCTTGACTAGTTAAACTAGTCGCTCGACTAGTTTTGACTGGCTAAAAGCTAGGCCAGATGGTGCCCATTTGGACTAGCTTTTGCCTAGTCAGTCATGCTCGACTAGCTATAAAGCATAAGCTAATCCATCCTGATCGGTTGCTATGGGAAAATAGCGTGACCTCTATCTATATCAAATTCAGACCCATGAAGTATCATGCGTTGAAATTGATCTTGCTGGTTGCTCTGCGTTGACAGATCACTCTAATCGGCCCATTCTTTTCATCCATTTTGGAATTCTGCGAACTATCGGCACTCGCCAGTGTCGTAGAGACGCACATGTGCCGAATTTTGCACCTGTGTTACCACATGCTTTTCATTCAGGTTTTTTCTCTGAATTCCTTTGAATCTTTGGTGGCCAAACCCTTGCAGTTTGGTGTTGCACCTTTATCATTCTTTTCATGTTTGTGTTACATATTTCCGCTAAAAAGTGAAATTTCTATAGCGCTCAGAACAGTTGCTGTTCTCTCAATGAGGCTATGATCAACGCATGTGCAGTTGGGATATCAGCTTTAAACTAGTCAGTCTTCAAGTTCCCGCTTGACTAGTTCGTCGAGGCTGGTGCAAAAACTAGTCCAGCACTGATTTTAACCTAGTCAAGCATTCTCAACTAGTTTTTCCGATATCTGAAGCTAGTCCAGCTCGCCCGACTAGTTTGAAGTAGGTATACCGCTTGACTAGAATAAACTAGTCAAGCATGCTGGACTAGCCTCGCTGACTAGTTTTAAAAATAGACACCGAGAAATCAATATTTGAATCATGCGTATTGACTAAGAAATATTGCGCAATAAGAAGAATCGGGTGGGGGAGGTTGCAATTTAAAAACGCTACCATGACGCAGACGACGGCGTGTACACGAACGGCCGTACATGTTAAATGTTCGTTGGTTTCAATGTAAAATTGATTTGAATTATATGACCCAAAAAAAATACGGTAAAATGCGCATAGATGAAGGCCACGAGTTAGATCAGGGGAAGGGCGAGTTAGATACGAATGCCCTTGGTGTAGAGAATTGTACACACCTATTCATAGCATCCCTCCCGGGACTATACAAAGGACTACTTCGGGCAGCCGAGTAGCACACACTTCTCGTAGTAGCACGATCGTGGCATCACATTGTTTCAATTCATGTTAAATCTAAACACCAACCATCATGATAGTACATTCATAGTACATTGTTTATAATTTACATATATGTCCAACAATCTCACATAGTAGGTTTGAATTGGCATACTAATTCTGAAATATCAGAATTCTAGTCATTTTAAATATCCGCATAATCATTTTAGCTGCGCACGAAAATCTTCAGCTTTTCGAAGCCTGAGTCCCGGGGTAGCTATTGGGTGGTCAGTGTGGGGGTCCCCCAGGCCAATAGCTCTAGATCAGTCGGCACATGGTGTTCCCTGAGGCGATTAAGAATGCCTTCATTGAAGTTTCTTTTTTTCTCAATATTATATATCATTGTCCGGTGTGTGGGGTGGGGATGGGGTGGGGGGGGGGGGGGCGTCTGGACCCCACAATTGCTCAGTCTAACTCAACAAATAGTATATTGGTAATTCTTTGATAATTTTTGAAATGCTTCAAAATCTCTCAAAATTAAGATATTCTGGTATAGAATTTGGGAAGCTATAGCCTACATGGTTTAACACCCCCCCCCCCCCCCCCCCCCCCCCCCTGCCTTTAGCCCGACCTATGATGCATTGCTTTCCATTTGCAGTATTTAATTCAAAAATGTAAACCTTCCCGAAAGGCATGATATGCAGAGTAACGACTCCATTTCTCTGAAAGTCTAAACTTCGAATATTTACAAAGCTCTCCTGTTTGGGATTGAGCACTTTTATTCCAAATTTAGTCTAACTTGGATTACTTTTACGCGCTGAGAGATAATTTTGAACTGATTAAACTATAAATGACAACATTGTAGGAGCACTTAAAGGGATACGCAGTGATGTGGAAGAATTTTGTTTTAATGAAATTAATTCAAGATGATTTAATATTGTTTATTGTTGCTGTTGCTACTCACGAACTAGCGAAAGAGCCATTATGCCAAGCATATTTTTTTCTTCTTCTTCTTTCTCTTCCTCCAAGCAAGAGTTTTATAAGCACAATACCTTTTCTTCACAGCATATTATACATTCTTATAAATCCAGCATTTAACATTCTCAATACAGGAGTTATAGTTCTAATATTGTTGTAAATTTGAAAATCAATAATCAAAATATAATTATTCAAATAGATGTACATATTATATCATTACTGACCAGCCTAGAGAAATCACTACGTGATCATAATGTATACATCGACATGAGAAACAAACCCTAATGTTATGAGAAAGTTTCTGATCCAGCAAAAAAAACTGCCTACGGTTTTGGTCAGGAATAATTCTAGGAGATCACACTTTGAAACACATTTAAACACATGTGACCTTCTAAGTAATACCAAGGTCAAAGGTCAATCAACCACCCAAGTTGGCAAGGATGTCCACTTAGGTTTTAATTCCACCAACTTCAAAGAACATTTGGCTAACTCCCTGTGTCAGCCTAGACCTGGACTGAATAACCCCTAGGCTCCCCAACTACTAGTGTGATATTCTGATCTAAGCCGTAGATATTGAATAGAAGTGTTGTTGTACAAAGTGGGCTGATATTTCTTAATCCTTACAATTGTAAAAATGTTCAAATCCAAGTTTGTATCCAAATTGAGGGCGCAGCCCCTAACACATCACAACGTTTCCCTTTAAGATTTTAGATATAATTTCATCAAAATGTGCATGTTTTTATTTTTGTTCATGAAAATGAACCGATCAACCCAATTTCGTAAGCCGATCCGAGCCACACCGATTAAGTAGATGAAAATATAAGCGCATCAGAGACGCTGAATAAACCCACTCATGTATCGGGTGTCTGTTCTTAATACTAACAATTTTAAAAATATCTGCGTAATTAGATGATACATCATCCTGTCAAAGCCACGTCACGTAATCAAGTCATGTGTTTCAACCTATTTGAAATTCAATCTTAGTACAATCAAGTGTAAGTTGTTATACAAATGAAAATCTCCACGACCATCCCTTCCCATAAAAAAATAAATAACAAATAAAATTAATACTTTAAAAACCAGCAATTGCAATTACGAATTTTCGCCGATTGTTGTTGGGGGGGGGGGGGGGGGGGGGGGGCGTAGATCTTGATTTTATATGGTCCTGAATCGTATGTATATGTTATAAACATCATGGCGAAAATGTCAATGTTGGCCTATATTTCACTGTACAGACGAAAACAGCGGGATTTTGAGGTCGACCATGATTAGTGACGTAATACGTTGGATGTTTGTACTTGTTTTGGTATGTATGGAAAGAAGAGACCACTAGCTATACCATTTGTTCAACCCGTAGTGAAATATTACACTCAAAATTTAATATATGGGATGATTTTGACACCATAACCGAGTGTTCTAATACATTTGGTTACTAGTGTATTATTATTGCAACCTATGACTATCCATTTTCCACCGTCATGCCTCAAAATTGAGGTTCATACTATGACATTTTGAGCTACACACTCCACGACCACGTGACTAATTTAAAATGACCGGGCTAGTTCAAGAACTGTTGTTTAAAGGACACATATACTTAAATTGATTATTCAACTCCATTGGTATTGGGATTATTTAATTTAGTTGTACCTGGGAATGTGATACCTCGAATGTGTCGATGGGTATCCGCGATTACGCGTTATACCAATGTGAATTAGCAAATTTGGGTTAATCGTGCCCAGCGTCGTCTGAATAATGAAACAGGCGAGGCTGCCGTCAACGTAAAAATAGCTTCATCCAACACAGTGTGCATTGCATTAACCATTGAAACTTAATCATATGTATTTTATATATTTATTTCGAGTATTTACAAAATGGCCGTAAACATGGATTATATAAAATTGGATGTTAAACGACCAGAAACATTTGCCTTTATTGAAAATGAGTAAAATTCCATTGTCTACTAACTAGTGTGTTATACACCTATCAGTTGTAAGACGCACTATACGACCCCCGGGAGTGGTGCGTCACTTTACCGAGGTGCGTCAACTTCTCATGTACCATGACGCAGCCTGTGTCAAAAAAAACGACGGACCATTGCCATCCAAATACGCACCCTCAGTCAACTATCAGCCCATTCGCACCCATGTAAAGTGACGGACCTTTACGCACCCTCCGTCATTTTTTTGACGGACCAAAGGCTGCCACTGACGTACCCTCCGTCAATAATTATTGGTAAACGACGCACCTACGACGCACCTCTCCCGGGGGTCGTATAGTGCGTCTTACAACTGATAGGTGTATTATAGCTCAGTTAAGAGGAACCAGCCAGAGACCAATCATTAAAAGTACGATGAAACAATTTGTCTTGCTGACTGATATAAGATATCCACTAAGTAAATGGATATATCATATGAGCGAACAGAAAAATGAGAGCGCGCAAACAATTCTTGCACAGATCTTATAATAATTATCATTATAATTATATTAAGGCCATGAGGCCTCAGTGACACGACCATACGATGTGTCATAATGTTATTATGGGCGCATACCACTAAATCACTCCTACTTTTGTGTAATTAGTAATAAGTTTCGGCTAAAACAGATTTCAAGCCAATTTTGTGATAGTTTGTGGTCCTTTTGGGAATCAGTTTGGATGGAGGGAAGCATGATATGATTAAAATGAAAGATAATATCTTGCCGCTTGTACTTTGGTCAGGATATTGCAGAGAATTAATTTTAGATTTCACAGAAAATGTATGACGTGGATGACGTGGATGAACATACTCGTTGCTCGGAGGCGGTCAGAAGGTGATTATTTGGGCTGAAAATAGGTGTAACACAGTCAATGGTAATATTATACACCTATCAGTTGTAAGACGCACTATACGACCCCCGGGAGTGGTGCGTCCCTTTACCGAGGTGCGTCAACTTCTCATGTACCATGACGCAGCCTGTGTCAAAAAAACGACGGACCATTGCCATCCAAATACGCACCCTCAGTCAACTATCAGCCCATTCGCACCCATGTAAAGTGACGGACCTTTACGCACCCTCCGTCATTTTTTTGACGGACCAAAGGCTGCCACTGACGTACCCTCCGTCAAGAATTATTGGTAAACGACGCACCCACGACGCACCTCTCCCGGGGGTCGTATAGTGCGTCTTACAACTGATAGGTGTATTATCGTTACATCTAAATGGAAAACGTAACACCTGTTGACGATTTCATTCAAATACTCATTGACTTCAAGCAAATATGGGTACTAAGGGCAAACAAATAGGGTGGATTTATCCCTATGTTAAGTGTAATCGAATTGGACATGTATACAGCGCTATCGTACCCCCTTGTGACAGACACGCGATGGTGAGCATCTGGTTATATCGATTAACATTGATTCTGAGTCTTTGAAATAGGTCATTTTAACTTCCAAAAGTTGTTTTTTTTCAAAGAAAAACAATCATGTCCATTTCATGCATCTGTATCATAAACATGAGACCCAATTTTCGTACGCATTGGGAGTAAATTTGGTTGAAGAACATCATGTTGTCATACACTAGCTTGCTTTGAAGTTTTTAAGAAACTGTCGTTGTCCCTAAAACGGCAAAAAAAATCGCATGGTACAAGTGGCAAATGTACCGGAGGAACTTACCTATGCCTCTGAAAAAGGTAAAGTGGTACACAAAAAAGGTATATTGTCAAATTTTACGGGGGCGCCCGCCACATCCGCCCCCCCCCCCCCTGTATACGCCACTGCATACAGTCCTTTAGTTAGATTAAATTCAAATTGGATAATTATCTAGGTAGAACTAGAAGTCAAAGGCCTTACTTTTGAAAGTTGTTGTGTTAAGAAATTCAAGCTTTTAACTTCAATCTGTCATAATTATTATAAACAAGTGCAATTTCAGATTTTGTAAAATTAAAAGATCAAATTTCGCAAAAAGATCACAAAATATTATCCCTAGAGCAAATTTTAGTTGTTAGACTAGCCCAAATGTGGCTGAAAGTCACCACATGTGCCAAATCATCAAATCATCTGGCAATATTGTAGACTGCCTTGGCCTTCCTCAAGGTTCCCCCAGAATGCGGTCAATGGTGTTAATTTGACCAATTCTTGGGTTGAACTTAGAGCCCAACACGCGACTTTTCAAAGTTCTTGTGTTAAGAAATTAAATAATTAAACTTCAATTTGTTTAAAAAACTAGTGCTATTTCAGATTTTCTCAAATCAAAAGTTCAAATTTCGAGAGAAATTACGATATTTAGCAGATTTTAGTTTTAAAATTAGCACAATGTGTTAAGCTAATACGAATTGCAAATTTAGGCAGATCGTGATCGCAATCGTCTGGACCTGAACCCTTGTCGATCGGCATCCTCTTGCATTTTTCAAGCCCTAATTATTTGATGCGCCAACTAGATCCCATTTAAATAAACAAGTTCATATGAAAGAACTTTAACAAATTCAAAAGTAAAAATGGTTGGGATCTCGTTGGCGCACGGAGATAATCATGGTCGTAGGTCGAATTTACCATTTTGAGCCATATTCGCACCACCGTAAATCCGTAATACACCGTGGAAATTATATCCAGTTGCAAAGGTGATTTATCTTGTTGGCACATCGCATTATAAGAGCTTGAAAACTGCTTGAGGACGCTGTTTAACAAGGGTTCCATATATAAGCGGAGCGTAGATGCGAAACTCGACGAGATTGTTGTTTCCGACGCGATCGAGTACGCGCCCTATCTCACTGTACTTAACTGGAGGAAAATGTTCCTCCAATTAATATTCATGAGTTGAGCGCGGCTCTTCTTATCGCATCAGTTGCGTATGAACTGCGTTGTGTCATGCCGCGTTATCGGAAATGCGTTCTTGATTGTAAGCAGGCGAGTTTGGCGGTTACTTTCCTATCTTTGCCATTTCCCAGGGCGAAGGGTTATATTTGCATCCGGAGATTAGACTACGGTTAGGGCTAGGATATAGGGTTAAACCGGTTTGGCCCAAGAAATGAAACAAACATTGTGTGCCGACCGTATATACAAAGCCGAGTATTTAAAAAAAACACCTTTTAGCTGCTCAAACGCCGTTGAAACTGAACGGCCCAAGAAAACATGAAAATGAAAGCAATATAACCCACACATTTATGATAATCTATGACCCTGTGACGAAGTCCTTAATTATACGGCGTTGTAAAAACAATGAGTTAATACACAACAACAGGACTCCGGACTTCTGTAGAAACTTTAATTAGTATACTCTCAATAATGCATAGGAACTTAGGGTCGATATCCAAACTCTACAGTGATTTTAAAGCATTTTTCTAAAGTAGAGAGGTTTCTAGTTAATCACCGATCTTTTTCCGATGCTTTTAACAATAGAACGAAATACCGTTGGAATATCGTTGTAAAATCGCTAGAAAAATGCTTTAAAATCACTGTAGAGTTTGGATATCGCCCCTTAGGGTGTTCCTCTGCTGATCTCTAAACAGTAAGTACGTGAATAATATTATTTAAACACAAGTGACATGATTGTCGGTTTGATGGGCACCTGTCAGATTATTTATTTTGCAGGTGCATAGATGAGTAAAGGTTTTATATCTGGTATATAACTTTAAGAGCTTAAGTGCCACCACCTATTGTTAAGCAATATAAAACCCATCACCAATAATTTCCATAAAGAAGATTAAACCACTCTCTTAATGGTTGGGTATGTACAGGGTTCCCGTGCACCCCACAGTATTTAACCAAACCAACTTTTTTGATGCCTTTTAGGGTCCTTAAACACATTTCAGATGTTAACAGTGAAAAAAACCCTGATGCTCTCCAGATATCCAAGATGGCGTCCAAAATGGCCGCCAAAACTGTTCAAATCTCATAAAATGACATATAGCAATCAAATTGTATGGTGAAAGTATAGTTTTAATAGTGGGATGTATGTATTAGACTACTTGACAATCATATCCAGAATGTTTGCTTTGTTAACACACCTAAATCCAAGATGGCCGCCAAAATGGCCGCCCCACCTATGAAGTAAATGAGCAATCTGATGAAATCACGTCATTCAATTGTAACTGTTCGACGGAATTATACATCACTTGAATGAATCAAAATATCATTTTAGAGTTCCATTTATGAGGACATCCATTCCCTGCAGATAAGTCATAGTTATTGTTCATAAAGAACGTGTTGGCGCAGCGGTAGATACCCTCGCTTTGCACCAATGAATCCCGGGTTCGAAATCTGTGCTCGGTCGGGCTTTATGTGCATTTGGTTTATCACGATCCATACACGCTCTCGCAGGTTTTCTCCGGGATCTCTGGTTTCCTCCTGCTTTCAAAATCTGTGATTAGTTGTTTCGGTTATCAAAAACTTCCTTGACCCAATGGTATTTGGGGAGCTGCATTAAAAAATGGTGGATTTTACAATCTAAGTGCGGATAGGTTTGCGCTAGAAATTGGCAGCACCCTAGACCTGATTCTGATGATTCACCAGCAGCGAAATTACAGCGCTTTGATCACTTTGGAAAGGCGCTATATAAATACTAATTATTATTATTGTTATTATTATTATTAAAGCATTACTGGAAGACATTCCATTGTATATATCAGCTCCAACTCCAACATTGTTTAATATCATTTATAAAGCAATATATAGGAACAGCACTTGACAGGTATCACTATCACTCCAACCAGTCACATGAAACCTCACTGTGCCATTCGCAATCAGTTGGTTCATCCCAAGGACAAACGAGAGCCTCACAGCATCTCGGACGCTATTTACGATGTACCATGTACACATTTTGACTAAAGTTATATCGGAGAAACCGGGAGACAATTTGGCACCAGAATGAGCGTGCACAAGAAAGAGGCAGAGAATTTCAACAACACAACAACCACCAGACCAGGGGGAAAGGCATCTCTTACCAGACCATGTAGTGGATTCTAACCATGTCATCGGATGGGACGAGGCCAAGTCATTGGCACGGAGCAAGACAGATACAAAAGATGGATCAGAGAGGTCAGTGAAATTAGAAAGAGATGGACCTCAACGATGAACCGGGACGAGGGGCAATACCACCTCACGCACGTTTTCGACGATCGTTTATCACACCTCACGCACGTTTTCGACGATCGTTTATCATCTGGTAAAAAATCCCCAGATGATAAATCAACTGGCAACTCCAAGACTGCAAAAAGCGTCATGAGTCGTCAAGATCGCGACTACCAAAAGTGTTGACAAAGGATACAGACGTATCCGAAACGTACACGTGAGTACCTTACACTGGATTAGTAGAATGAAAATATCCAAAAATCCTTTAAGAAAGATCCCAGCTGAGATTGTAATGACTTTCCCGGAGAATGAATTTATTTTACATAGCGGATCAAAAAAAGCATAATTTTTTTAACTTAATACGGGCTTGATTTATTCTCAAATATTAATTACAACGTGTCTATAAGGTGGCTCTATTGCCTATTTTGTTGGTCATTATTGAATCAAATGGGATATGTTTGTACTGAAAGAAGGTATATTACTTTGAGGTGCATATCATTGGTTAAATATCAGCTCTTAAAGTGAAATATAAAAGAAATATATTAGTTTCAACATGTTCAATATTGCGTCATATTTTCCTCTTTGATGATCCATAGCTCCTGAACTCAATGTCCGATTTATTTTCAAATTAAAAGTAAATTAAAGCCAGTATTTTAGTTAGTTACAATCTCACAAAGGGGTCAAAACTCAAAATTCCATCTATTTTGCAGTTCAATCTCCTCTTAAAACATTCGTTGTTTTCACTTGAAACACACAAAATATTCCTTCTGGCTTTCGCGTATAATATTATGTGATTTTAATTGAAATTTGATTCGGGGTCACTATTGCGTAAAATAATTCACTTCTCTCACTCAAATGCTATTTGCCCCAAGGAGTTAACGAATTTCACTAGTAATGAGATGATTGGCAAATACATAAATAGGATCTTCAACAATAATAAGGAAAAGTTCATTCGGGGTCATTGAGGTCATTAGGGATAATTGAGGACACACGCTCCGATTTCGATCGTCTGTGCTTTGAAAAACACACACCAGGCATCGCATCTGAATCAAAGAACAGAAAGGGGTCTCGACAGGTCAAAATTATAATTTTACTGGGCTGTACTTTAAGGCATGCATGTCAGCAGGACATGTAGCAACCTGTGTACGTACTTGTATTGAAACATAATATTAAAGAGCCAATATCTAGCAAACATACCGATGTCAACAGAATTCATCTTATATTCTATTTCTTACGTTGTTATAATATGTATCGCATACCACTTCAATCGCGTTCAAATTAACACTGAGATCCTAACAGTTTCTAACCAAACAGACACCCACTGCAATTTGAGGTGGATCCAAAACGCTTACACGCACAATTTAAACCCCGCTTACTTTTCAATATCAATAGCACCACCCTTGACGCGAGGTTTTTACATTATAAAGGTTTTTCTTGTTTCAATTTCCGTATAAAATGCACTGCATTCGGGCGTTAGCTCTTTTCGCTCGGGATATCCATCGTATGAATGAACATCGGAGAAGCGCGCACTTGTTGATTGCAACAAATCTCTATTCACCTCCTTATCGTCTGATTCCAGGCTACGGGTTGCCCAATTTGTTTCGACTGTAAGTACTTTAACTTTTTATTCATTTTCAATTATGTTCATAGTTTTATTTAATTCGGTGAATTTTAATTTTAATAATGATTTTATGGTTATGGGCATCGATGAAACCAATTTGTTTCAGGCGTTTACTGAAAGCTGTTACGCACCTTGGTTTTTAATAGTCTGATGAATAATTATCGAATAAAATAATATATAGAATAATTTCAGAATAATTTAGAATGTAATACTTTTTCAGTTCTGTACACTCTCATAGGCCTACTATATGTCTACCTAAAAATGATGGTTTTAACATTACAAATTGTTGCAATTGTTATTTTATGTCAAGGAATACATCGATTTAATTACAACCAGAGCATACAGTGCGCCACACCCTACATGTTTAGAGATCATGTTATAAATGTGACAATATTGATTATTTAACAACAGAAAGACATATTTAGGCATTTGCGATGAAAACGAATGTGAGGATCGTTTTCGTCATCACCATTGTCATTGTTATTATCACCACCATCATCATCATCATCATCATCATCATCATCATCATCATCATCATCATCATCATCATCATCATCATCATCATCATCATCATCATCATCATCATCATCATCATCATCATCATCATCATCATCATCATCATCATCATCACCACCACCACCACCACCACCACCACCACCACCACCACCACCACCACCACCACCACCATCATCATCATCATCATCATCATCATCATCATCATCATCATCATCATCATCATCATCATCATCATCATCATCATCATCATCATCATCATCATCACCATCACCATCATCATCATCATCATCATCATCATCATCATCATCATCATCATCATCATCATCATCATCATCATCATCATCATCATCATCATCATTTTCAATTTAAGACATTGTTCATGAAGATCAATAGAAAACGCTACATTGATAAGGATAGAACAAAGTGCAGTTTACATTTTCACACGTGGGTTTTGAACACGCAGGACCGTGTGACAGGTGTGTGAATGGGCTGCATTGATCAATTGAAGCATCCCCAATCCTTATCTTACAATCAACCCGTGAGTTATCACTACCAGTTAATCAATAATCTGCCTGTTGCTAGTCCAAGGCTACGTGTCGACGAACAAAATGTTAAAATGAAAAACTGACTTTGTTTTGGTTTTGGGCACATAACTGAGGTTATATTCATTCAATCTTCATTCAATCTTCAATTAAAGAAAAGAGATTTCCTTACAACTTTATAATTTAATACTTTTACTATTTGCAATAATTAGAGAATAAAGGTATTGTTTTTAGACCGTACCCGTGTTATATTGTCTGACATAAATGCGGACGATAGTATTATTTTAAGTAGAACAACGACGCCGCAGGCGAAGTTGTTCTACGCAAAAAATAATACTACCGAACGCATTTATGTCAGACAATATAACACGGGTGCGGTCTAAAAACAATACCTTTATTCTCATTCTTAAACAGTCATACTGAAGACTTTATCAAAGAAATAAGTGCAATTTATTGTCCACATTTGACAACTTTTACCCCTTCTAGGATCGAATAACCCACAAACATTCCATCCAATCCCATGCGATGAGTACACCATGCGTAATCGTCGCGGCGCCGGCATAAACGTAGGAAAGGTGCCAAAGACGCACTGCAGAGGTGCGCGTTATGGAGTAAACCACGCATTGTGAAGGTCGGACGCACTGTTAAAACGTAAGCCCCACCTCCCCGTGTTAAGTTGTCTCATCTAAATGTCGCCGATTTCTCTGAGAACCAATGAGATTGCTTACACTTTCTTAGCTGTTTAAGAATAATTAATATAAAGTCTCGGACTTACAGGCGTGAATGAAATAAACAAAGACCATAAAATACACCGTCTCGAACCCGGTCCCTCTCGCTTTCGTGCTGGAGGTTTACCCATTAGACCACAGAGACAGTTTCTCGTAAGCACCAGATTTACGAGCGCTAATTTATGCAAAATATTTTTTTATATTTAAAATTATTTCATGTGTTAAGACCAAAACGGTCCGAGGCTTTTGTTGCTATATTTAAAACGTTCATCTTGAACTTCTTCCGCCCGGCGCCTAACCCAGCCTTAAATCCTGTATCCGCCTTAAAGGTAGATGACCCGATCACATTTTCGTAACACAGAATTATTTCAAACATACGGAGATTTTCATATCATATCAAAGCTCGTATTTTTCTCATCATCATACTGAAATTTGACGGCCTAAATCGGTATAAATACGGAGAAATCGATGAAATAACGTCGAATTACCGCGAATGGTGGTTACCACCGATTGTGTACTACTCAATGGGTACAGTTCACAGCATCTTGTGCATCTTAAAATAAGAACCATTAGAGCTATGCAACTCAAACTTTGGAACACGACTTTTTTAAGGATGACCTTTCATGTAGAATAGAAAACTTTAAGTTGAAAATCGGAACATCTACCTTTAAGTGGCGGTACCGTACATACGGGCGGAAATGGGGTGGGGGGTAGGGCACAAATGTCACCTTCATGAAACAAATGTCACCTTCATGAAATAGGCAATTCCGTTGAGCTACTAACTTGGCTGCATCTTCTTTTATTTTAATTTTAATGCACACGCGGCAATTTCCCGCCCAAAGCCTCATATTGTCTCAATATATATTGCGCGCGTGTCAGCGGTAAAAAAATCTGAAAAACAATTGGATTGACATCCAACACCACACCCACTTTTTATATTTTTTTATATGATAAGTCCACAATTTCAACATTGCTATTTGAAATCTGTTCGTTCAGATTGTAATCTGTTCGTTCAGATTGTAATCTGTTCGTTCAGATTGTAATCTGTTCGTTCAGACTGTAATCGGTTCGTTCAGATTGTAATCGGTCGGTTCAGATTGTAATCGGTTGGTTCAGATTGTAATCGGTTGGTTCAGATTGTAATCGGTTGGTTCAGATTGTAATCTGTTGGTTCAGATTGTGATTTGTTCGTTCAGATGGAAATGGTCAAAAGTCACAAACTGGTCCAAAAAAATGTTTTACTTCTAATAATGTTGAGAAATGCACAAATTCTGATCAAACGGGACAAACTTAAGTTTTACATACTTAATGACCCACAAACTATGTATTGTTGGAAAGCTTATGATTCAAGGTTTTTCATTTTTGCAAAAAAGAATCAAATTATACAGGGTGTGTTACATTTTTACAGGGTGGAACATAAAAAAGTTGATCGTTTTTGCTCCTCACTAAATATTTTGATAGTTTGTACAATTAGGATTTAGCTGAAGATAGTCACCAAAATCAGAACAACCGCAGAAGGTGCTACTAAATTTGCTAAGAATCACCTGCCCAAAATGTACACAGGAAAATGTACAGGGTGTATAAAATGATGATGAAATAATGCATAAAATGAAGGTTTGTATATAATATTCTATGAAATTTAGTTAGCATGGTCTATTTAATTTAAAGGAAAATGGTTATCAAAATGAACTACATGAATATCATTAAAGTTCCTTTTATTTTAATAATAATATAATATAATAAATAAGCATTTATAATGCGCCATTTATCTAGAAACAAGTTCTAATCCAAGGCGCAATGAACAACAAGAAAAACAATACAGTACAGTGAAAATCACAGAAAAAAATATGATATGTAACAAACTTGCGCTGAACAAAATCCAAAACAAAAAAATTGTTCCATGCTAAAAATATATGACTAAAAACAAATTAAATTACAAATTGAATATTAAAAAAACAAAAAACAAAACAAAACAATAACAATAGCATGGCAAACAAAATGTAATAATCAAAAACAGTTGATATTAGCAGTCATAAGCAGAATTGAATAAGAATGTTTTGAGTCCTGATTTAAACCGATGGAGAGAATTTGACTGACGAACATCTATGGGTAAAGAGTTCCAAAGTTTTGGAGCAACGGTTGAAAAAGCACGATCACCGTAAGAGGATGTTGTTCGTGGAACTGATAATAAACACTTTTCTGATGACCTTAGACTGCGAGTAGGAGTATATGGAGAGAGAAGGTCGGTTATATAAGAAGGTGCCATATTGTTTAAACCTTTCCATGTCAGAAGTAGAGTTTTATATTGGATCCGTTCTCGAACAGGCAACCAGTGAAGACTCCGCAGAGTAGGTGTGATATGATCAAATTTGCGAGTCTTTGTTAAAACGCGAGCAGCCGAGTACAGGGTGGTCCAAAATATGTCTAAATAGCAAATTTTTCATAAATCTATGAACAATTCTGTAAAGAAACACTTCTGGCTTTTTTAGTTAAATGTTTTACTACCCAGGGTAGAAAAGGACCGAAGAGTCACACAAATGAAATAGAGAGACTGCGATTTGGCCATTGTTTAATCAATAAAATGAATAAAACTGTGTATTTTTTACATTAAAACACTCCCTGAATTGAACATCATATTCTAGTAGAGAATGTCTAGATAACAATTCAATATTAATATTCATAGTAGCAGGCACATGTTATTAACACATATGAGAAGTTTGAATACTTTCCTATGTATACTTTTAAAATGGCATCAATTTCAAAAGTTCTAGTTTTCCGCTATTTTGTGTAGAAACCTATGGGCGCCTCATCCACCGGCGCCTCATCCACCGGCTCCACCCTTGACTCACTCGACGTTTAGATTGATAACTTCACCGTTGCTAAACATGTGGCTTTAATCCTTTTTTATTCGGTAGCTGGATAAATTGCCTTTAATATGATACCAAAAATGTTATGTTTTTTTGACAACTTCTATTTAAAATAGAGACACGTATCACGATTTTAAGGATTTTTTGAAACGGCTCCACCTTATTTGATATACCTATTAGTGACCTGTGACCAAATATGTTCGTTCATATTGTAATCTGTTCGCTCAGATTGTAATCTGTTGGTTCAGATTGTGATCTGTTGGTTTAGATTGTAATCTGTTCGTTCAGATGGTAATCTGTTCGTTTAGATGGTAATCTGTTCGTTCAGATTGTAATCTGTTCCGTCAGATTGTAATCTGTTCGCTCAGATTGTAATTTTTGCTCGGATTATGATATGTTCACTCTGATTGTAATCGGTTCACTCGGATCGTAATCTGTTGGCTCGGATCCTAATCTGTTGGCTCGGATTGTAATCTGTTGGCTCGGACTGTAATCTGTTCGCTCAGATTAAAATCTGTTCGTTCAGATTATAATTTGTTGGCACGGATTGTTATCTGTTCATTCGGATATGTATCCGTTCGCTCAGCTTATAAATCTGTTCGCTTAGTTTAATGTCATTACTTTTCGATTATAATAAATTATTTTCGCTCTGATTATGTACTGTTCATTGAGATTAAACGTATTAAGAATAAATCTGCTTATTTAGACGACCAAAATATAATCACCTGTAATCACCTGTAGTTGGGCTATTAAGGGTAAGTCGTTTAATAAACCTTATAAATGCCCATCCAAACTTATCCTAATATGCACTGCAATGTCATTCATATAAAGCTATGTATACATTTACATCGCAGCATTTTACTGCTACCACTTTTCTCCAGCGCTGTAAGTGTATTTATCACACTTTTTGTCCGGTCTGATCAGATTGAAATATGTCCGCTTAAGGGATAATCTATTCAACCACTCTTCAAACTGTCTGCATAGGGATATTTCTTGTCAACGTGGTTGATCTATCCCTTCAATCTGTTGTTTGAGTTTAAAAACGGTTCAAATTGAATATAGTCTGTTTCATAACACGATATAATCAGCTCAACTGTTTGCATATTTTAACATTGATGTTCGCAGATGTTCAACACTCATATCTGTTCATTATCGGTTTTCAAAATTAATTATAGATAAATACGGTATACCGGAACCATCAGGTAACAACCCTCAAATAGTGTGGCAACTAACTCTATCATCAGGGACCTGGTACCAACTTGGTGTAACTAATGCGGACAGAGCTAGAATACCACCAATACAATAAGGATCTTCCGAGTAAGTTCATTTGGCATGCTTGCTGTAAAGAGCTCTTTAACGAAATAATATTTGACTATAGTGCAATAAATGCGTATGCGTTGTTTTGAGAGAAAAAATAGAACAATCAATTAACGCTCGCTGGTGTTGATGTGTGAACAATGATATAGCCTCGCATGGGGTGCTATATAGTGAGCGTGTCAACATTAGCGAAATAGGATTTATCTTGTCTCTTTTTTCGAGGAACAAACATTTAACGCATGTATTGACCTAATTTATACACGACACAACAATTCTTTAAATCTATTTTGAAATTACAAATATAAAGTTTGCTAACTCCCACAGTAAAAATCAGCGAACCATGCTGCCTGGACGAACGAATAAAATCATTGTGATTGGGGTGCGGCACGCAACGAATGCAATTTTGAGAATTCCATGCGTTAACCGTTATTCATAAACTCTTAGTCATGTCTAACCGATCAGAAAGCATATCAAGAAACTAGAAGTGCATTACAATTGTCTAATTGCACTGCACCGTCTGCACGTGTGTTCCGTACAGAATGTTCGCTCACTACACTTTATATTATTACTTTACTTTATTACTGACAAAAGTTAAATGTTATTATAACGTTCAATTCATTGTAAATCCTCGATTTTCAGACGCAATCGATTATTTACCGATGTTTGTTTCAGCTATTTACTTATGTTTCAATATTCACTTTATTTGAACAACAGGGAACGGAACGGACCTCAACCTAGAGCAGCTGATATCAGCCCGGAGATATCAGGCTTTGACCTTCGACCTTGATCAATAACCTCCCTTTCACCGGAAGCAGACAGCAACAACTGTTTCAAGAGAGAACAAGACCTCTAAGAGCGGAGAGTCATTGGCACTAGTCAACCAGAGGTTTGGATGCGCCATATGCACCAGGTTCACGACTACTCCCGTGCACTGATCTAAACGTTACACTACCTATACCGTAAGTTGAATTAATGAAGACAAAAAGGGTATATCAGGGTCATGGATCAAACTAACATTCAGAAGTATGTGTATTGCATAGCTCCGATATTTTACTTACAGCAACGGAGAATTGAAATGTAGGGCTGTAAGGGCCCTATGTCTCCCCAACCCCAGGAATACCCCGGTGATAATATGTTAGCGCAAGATCACTGCACCAATGTAATGGTTATACCATTGGTTTCACGCTGTTCAGTGCGATACACTTACTAGTAGTAGTTTAATAGTATAGTGCACCACAGTGGTTTTACCTGGCACAAGAAGGTGCGAAAGTAGTTTCAAACGAGACACAGTAGCACACGTATTTTCCCCAATGTGCGGACAAAATTTCAATTCTGTCCATGATATTATCATATTTTGTTAATCAACTGTATCGATTGTTGTTGTTTTCCCTGTAACATAGGTCCTAGCGACGATTTCTCAGGAAAACCCACCTAATTACGACGTGGTATATCTGTCTGGTATTGAATAAGAGATCAAGGAACCCGTCAACGAATCAGTGGGGACATTCCAAGACTTAAGAGTACCAAGACCAAACTGCACGTCAACCACAGCAGGTGTGAATCAGCCGAAAAGTACTGTATAAGCGTATAATTATTAGTGAACAGAAAGGCCATCAAAAAAATTGTTGTGTTGCCCTCCAGTGCCAAAAATCTTGAAGTAGGGTCGGTCGGTCAATTTTCCTTCTTTCCTTTCTGTCAAATAATACTAATGTTTCTGGTGTAATATTAATTTAACGGCAATCTATTCAAGCATATGTGTTCATTTCAAGCAGAAAATAGTAATATTTTGACAAATTTGGTACATTTTAAATCATAAAAAAACAAACACATTGCGACTCTGATTTTTTAGATTTTAGAATCGGTCGCTGAGGGCAACACACCATTTTGTTTGTGCCTAAATACAAACCTCAATACGATACTCGATCTGTAATGGGAAATAATGTTGCAGTCGTTCGTATGTAAATATATATTTTAAGTTGTTTTTAATTTAGTCCTTTATTGGAGAACAATAAAGATTACGTATTTTGCGTAAGCTTAATAAGATCGTAACAGAACAGGCTTAAGGTAGGATTCGAACCCCGGATCCGTATAAGTATACATAACATGTGAGCCAACTAAGTGGAAATTAAGTGAAATTGATACCGTTTCCCAAATCGTCTTAACAATTGAGAGAATAATATTCAACTAAACCCTTTCTTGTTGCTATTTTATCATTTACGTGTTACGGTATAAAACGTAACGAGGCCATTTAAAAATAAACACTGTTCCAATCGTCAACAACTAGGAATTCAAGTTTTAAAATATACCTTTAAAAATTGCTCACCCCGACAAGTTTTAAGAGGTAGGATTCCGAGAACCGAAGAAGGATTTGACCGTTTGCACAGATATTGTTGATATTGAACTAATACCTATATCTTCATATATAGTGCATCCGGTGTCTCCATATGTGTATGGATTAGTCAGTTATGTAAAAGTTTACACTTGTTTTGACATTAGTTGACCCGTGCATCAAGCACTACGTTGACCCTAACGCGCCTACACACTACAAAACACTACGGCTGCTACAATCTGGTACCGCGCAATCGCCCGGTGCAGATCGTGCCACTCTCCGGTAGAGTATCAAAAAGCCTGACCCATATAGTTCAATCGGTGGAGTTTCTGATTGGCACGTTCGATTGATTCCCGGTGCACGTGGATACTGATCATAGCTCCCTCATTTGAACCGCCCATACCCCGCGATACAGGTACTTTAATTCACAAAACACGCCAGGGGAGTTGGGTTAATAGGGTACAACGGCAAAAGTAGAAGTAAACATTCACTGTGATACAGATTGACGTAAGACTTTGTTGTACTTCATTATTGCACTCAATTATAGTACGTGTATAACGACTTTTCAAGACACTTCATAAATGTGCTACCCCTACTAGTATTAGCAAATTCAGATCTCCCTTCCATTGTGGGTTTTAGTTGAGCATTCCTATGCATTGCTATGTGTATAGAATGTTTATGGGCATCGCAAGGTTTTAGGAAATATGACCACCGTTGTGTAGTCTGCAATTTATTGATCAAAAATTGAGATCACGTGTAACTGGGAAATACTCATAACTCGGTTCTCTCCATGCGCATAGTTAATAGCAGCTCCGCTTTAAAACGTCCATCGTAAAACATATTGATATTTGGATAGGCAACACTGCTAGCATTTAACTTAATTGTAGGGGTGTTAAAACCACCAAACAAAATGGCTCTCCATATTGAATTAGCTCCTTTATTCTTGATGTTGTTGCATGGTATAATTGTCTTACGGAGCTCTGATCATGGTGCCGCCCAAACGTATGGGGACGACTTTCAATATCATAAAATGACATGTGTGACAGGTAGGAGTAATATTAAGACGTGCAGCATCGTTCCACACTGTCTTCACAATTGCACATGTAGTCTCGGTGTAAATGTTCTAACCAACACTTGTCCTAATAATGTGACCATATCCAATCAGATCGTATTCCCACCTGTGTTAGACAAAGGGTGGGACCTACATATTTCGCACAATCATCTGACCAATCTCGAATCTGGGGTGTTTGACGGAATGGACGTGGACCTGCTAGATATATCACACAACCTGTTGAACGATCTCGAGTCTAGGTTGTTTAACGGATTGAACGTGGACAGGTTAGATATATCACACAATATGTTGAATGATCTCGAGTTCGGGGTGTTTGACGGATTGAACGTGTACTGGTTAGATATATCCCACAATATGTTGAATGATCTCGAGTCTGGAGTGTTTGACGGATTGGACGTGGACAGGTTAAATATATCACACAATATGTTGAATGATCTCGAATCTGGAGTGTTTGACGGATTGGACGTGGACATGTTAGATTTATCACACAATATGTTGAATGATACCGTGTTCGGAGTGTTTGACGGATTGAACATGTACTGGTTAGATATATCACACAATATGTTGAATGATCTTACGCCCGGGGTGTTTGACGGAATGTACACAGGGAACATGTACCGGTTAGATTTATCGCACAATAGGTTGAATAATATCGAGTCTGGGGTGTTTGACGGAGTGCGCGTGCTCAGTCTGTTAGATATCTCACACAATAAGTTGAAATATCTCGAGTCTGGAGTTTTTGACGGATTGGACGTGGACAGGTTAGATATATCCCACAATATGTTGAATGATCTCGAGTCTGGAGTGTTTGACGGATTGGACGTGGACAGGTTAAATATATCACACAATATGTTGAATGATCTCGAGTCCGGGGTGTTTCACGAATTGAGCGTAAAGCAGTTAGATATATCCTACAATATGTTGAACGATCTCATCTCCGGGGTGTTTGACGGATTGAGCGTGGATTGGTTAGATATATCCCACAATGTGTTGAATGATCTTACGCCCGGGGTGTTTGACGGAATGTTCACAGGGAACATGTACCTGTTAGATATATCGCACAATAGGTTGAATAATATCGAGTCTGGGGTGTTTGACGGAGTGCGCATGCTCAGTTTGTTATATATCTCACACGGCCGAAACTATATACAAGACTGTCGTGTAGCGTAATTGCGCAGACTATATACACGACAGTCGTTAACGCATGCGCAGATGCAAATTTAGTATAAAAGACAGTCGTGTAGCGAAAATGCAAAGACTATGTACACGACGGTCTTCAACCTGAACGCTAAATCGAGTGATACATGACGACAGACAGTCGTGTAGCGAAATCGAAGCTCAATGGGCCGAGTGCAGAACAGGGAGGTGTCAAATACACCTCCCTGGTTAGCGTAGGCAAATAAAAATATTAGAACATGTTTAGCGTAGGGACTTTCTAAAATAATAGGAGGAGGCTTTTAAAAAAAATTAGTACAAAATCGCCCTTGTTTTAATATAGCGATTTTAATAAACCTGGGCTAGCCTTGAGGAGGAGGCCTCTATTAAATATGCTGTGGTTCTAGTCACAACAGAACTTGTTTTCCCGCTTGTTTTAAAATGCTTACAAACAAGGGGCTGTTTTATTTTCTTTGGTAGGGAGGAGGAGGAGCCCCAAAAATGTTCTTTATCGTCGTCATTTTTTTTTTAAAACACTCTGAACAAAAAGGTTATGACCGTAAATAAAGAAAAAACAAAAGGAAATTGAAGCCAGTCAAAAAAATATGAGGGGGCGGGGACGCTAAACATGTTTACTTTTATGTGGCCTTATAAAGCTCTAAACGAAATAATCGATTGTTAAACAATTGCTTCAATAAACTTCAACATCATTTCCGTTTTACACAAAGGAAGTCGATATCATCACTCCAATCACTACTGCATGTGTTCAATGTTGTCACAGCTAGACTTAATGTCACATTGTGGGGGCCGCAGTCTAAGAATAAAATACCTAAGGTATTGGGGGGGGGGGGGGCTATTTTACCGTATTTTATTCTCAAGCCACAGCATTCTACTTTTCAGAGCGCACCTAAAATAATTATCTATTTATTTTGATAAATTAGATTATTTATAGGACAATGTTAGCAAACAGACACCCACCCGGCACTCACTCTCGGTCTTCGGGCTCTCCCGAAAACGGAAAACAAGAAGTGAAGACTGGTCCCAAGTCTATCTCGTACACGACGATCTTACTTTCTTTCCCGCAGTCGCAAACCCTCTGAACAGGAATCACGCGAGAATTTACGAGGATTTATAAGCCGTCGTGTATATAGTCTATAGAAAATCGCTACAAGACGGGAGTGTATATAGTCACTCCCATCTCACACAATAAGTTGAAATATCTTGAGTCTGGAGTGTTTGACGGATTGGACGTGGACAGTTTAGATATATCACACAATATGTTAAATGAACTCGAGTCCGGGGTGTTTCACGAATTGAGCGTAAGGCAGTTAGATATATCCTACAATATGTTGAATGACCTCGAGTCCGGGGTGTTTGACGGATTGAGCGGGGATTGGTTAGATATATCACACAATATGTTGAATGATCTCGAGTCTGGGGTGTTTGACGGATTGGACGTGTACATGTTAAATATATCACACAACATATTGAATGATCTCGAGTCTGGGGTGTTTGACGGATTGACTGTGAACCTGTTAGATATATCACACATTAAGTTCGATGAGCTAAGGCTCGGTTTGTTTGAGAAAATATCACTCTTAAAGACGTTAGACCTGTCAAATAATAAGATGACTAAAATCCAGTCCCGTGTTTTTGCAGGACTTAACTCTTTACAAAATATTTCTCTCTCACACAATCACATTAGCAAATTCCAAACTGGAATTTGTCAAACCATACCAAATATAAAGAACCTTGACCTGTCTTCAAACCTTCTGTACGTATTAGGTGTCCAGTTTGCAGACTGCAAGAAAATCGAAAGTGTTAATCTTAGGCAAAACAGTCTGACTTGGATCAGCAATTATGCATTTAATCAAGCAAGGGGACATTTGATAGTCTATGTCGACAGACAGCCGTTATGCCATTACA
>CM069457.1:53397343-53488969 GCA_035610835.1 Ophiura sarsii | reverse complement strand
ATACCTTTTGTGCTTTTTTAACACATTATTTGGCTGGTAAATACCACATATTTGATATCAATGGAAAGCTTGAAACACATTTTATCAGCTACCTTGACTTATTCTGTGATTAAAACTACTCTCTTTGAGAAATGCCATCTGCAAGTACGAAGTTTCACGTATTTCGCATGACATCGGTGTTCCCCACCTTACTGACCTTTTAAAAGGTATGCTATCCCCAAAGTATGCCAGCTAGCCGGTAGCCTTAGTCCCACTCTTCAAAGTGTTATGCATTTTATGGACGAAATGTCCGGCATTTTTTTCATAAAAAAGCCACCAAGAAATTGTATGTTTTCCCATAGCGTTACACTCAAAATTACCCGGATGTGGCAATGAACAGCAACATTATTACCATTTCTCGACTATTGAGGGCAGTGCGTATAAATATACTAAAAACATAAGAACGTAACCTATGTGTAGGGAGAATTGAGGACACAATCCGATTTCAATAGTTTGTGCTTTGCAAAGAAACATCATGGAGCACCTGGAATTCATTTTGACGGTGGCTTCAAACTTCTAGTGTACCGCAAACCAACACACACAGACCAATATCTCAACTTTGAGTCTCAACATGATTTATGGTTAATTTCAGTGCAATACTAGTTTTATTTCAGTGCAATATTACTTAATTTATTTAATTGGATGGACCATTCAACAAAGAACATGAAATGTTTCAATTTCAATTTTAAAGACTGCTTTACTGACAGCTACCCATTGCACATGGAAAAAGAGTATAGAACTTGAACTCATGACAAAATACCTATATAGTTTATGTGGAATATATTTATTTATGTCTTTTAAGCTTGAAAAGAATCGAAAGAATGCTTTGAAAAGAACAAAGAAGAGATTAACTGATGTGTGTGTGTGACTTAATCATGTTGCTTCTTGCTTCGTGCATTTTAAAAGCTTTACTTTCATACTGAGAGGATTGGACCAAGCCGATTTTGCTTCCTCATGTTTGCTGAAGCATATCTCCCGTTCTAAATAACCAATTGGAACGCAATAAAATGCAAATGAAAGCTTATTTACTCAGCTTTCATAATACATCGAGATTAGACCCGTGTGTTCCGGTCCTTTTAAGATATCTTATGTGCCCAGAGTGTTAACATTTTTTGGGGACACCCTGTATGCATCGCATATAACTTCAATCACGTTCAATATGATTCTTCTTTTAAAATATATAGGCTAAAGTCACTTATTAAAAGGGATACGCAGTATTAGTGTTGAAGAATTATGTTTTATATAGAATTCAAGATGAACAATAATAATTGTCATTTTTGCCATTGCCACTCCTGAAATCACACAATCAGCCTTTATACCAGCATATTTATATTGCATGTATTGTGACTGTTTGAGAGTATTTGGGAGCATACCTCCCTTTGAAACACATTGAAACACATGCGACCTTCTACCCTAAATCAAGGTAAAGTCACCCAACTACCCATGTCGGCAACGATGTACACTTATAGGTTTTAATTTTACCAACTTTAAAGACCATTTGGTATAATATTACTCCCTGTGTCGGAAAACCTCTATGCCCTCCAACTACTAGACTAGTCTACAAGCAGTGACTAGTGTGAAATTGTGATTTAAGCTGAAGATCAGAATATTATTTGAATTAATATTTTGGTGTACAAAGACATTTGTGAAGGCTTTTAGAATCCTTACAGGTGTAAGTTCATTTTATGTAATACAATTGTGTTATAATTGAGGGAACAACCTCCAACACATCATGCATGTCCCTTTAACACT
This sequence comes from Ophiura sarsii, assembly GCA_035610835.1. NCBI lineage: Eukaryota > Metazoa > Echinodermata > Ophiuroidea > Amphilepidida > Ophiuridae > Ophiura > Ophiura sarsii. The sequence continues at coordinate 53,487,178 of CM069457.1, read as the reverse complement.
GAGATCCTAAAGGACCGTTCATAAAAACTTTGGTGGGCGGCTGGATAATTTCATTTTGGTATATCAACACTTGTTGACCCACCCCCCCCCCCCCCCCCCCCCCTCTCGTCATGCCACATACTGGTTTGACCCCCTGTATTACTGCCTGCACCTAAAACTGTCTCCTCCACCCCACACACACCCCCACCCCACCCCCACCCTACCTCTGGAACCACATAAACCCCCCTCAACCCCTCAACCCTCACACCCCCCCAGGTTGATTTATAATCATAACCCTCCTAAACCATTTCCCGTGGCTATGAACCCTACCTTGTGTAGGAGTGCGTATAGTGCCGCGGCAATGAGCCCTTGCGCAAACATGCACGCGACGCGTTAGTACGCGCAACGCACAATATCATACAATTCTAGTGGCTTTTGTGAGCCAAATCTGAGAGGTTTTTTGTTAATTTTGGAGCCAATTGTTAACCAATTTCACTGGAATAAACTTTAACACACTTCCCGTTATTTCCTCGATATTTTATGCAAATTAGGTGCCACTTTGATCACAACTAACAGAGAAATAAGGATAACAAACACACAAACAAACAAACAAACACCCCCCAACACACACACCCCCACCTTCCAGATTTGAACGTTCCGTAAATAATGTGCATACAGGTAAAACAGGGGGTTGCAGCCCTATTCTACCCCCCCCCCCCCCACCCCTGCCAAACTATTTATGAACACTCCGTAAGACTTTCTATATAAAATAAAAGATATTCGCTCGCAAGAGTTATTCTCCCTTTTATACGCAATGCGCTGATCTCGATCATACGATATTCACTTCAGAATGCCAATCAGACACCGCACGATACAAAACACTCGATTCAATTAATAGCACCATCATCAACACCTTTGACGCGAGGTTTTTTACATTATAAAGGCTTTTCTTGTTTCAATTTCCGTATAAAAATGCATTGCATTCGGGCGTTGGCTCTTTTCGCTCGGGATATTCATCGTGTGAATGAACATCGGAGAAGCGCGCACTTGTTGATTGTAAAAAAATCTCAATTCAGACTACTTTGCCGTCTGCCTCCGGACAACGGCTTGCGAAGTTACAAGTTTGTTTCGACTGTAAGTTTTAAGACTTTTTTCTTATTTTCAATTATGTTCATGGTTTATTTAAAGTCAGTGTATTTAAATTTGAATAATGATTCCACGGTTAATTTCCATCGATGGAACCAATTTGTTTCAGGTGTTTACTGTATAGTGAATACGCGCCTTGGTTTTTAATAGTCGGTTGAATAATTAGGCTAACGAATAAAATAATAATATATAAAATAATTTCAGAAAATTGTTGACTTTAATACTTACTTAATTTTACTTACACTGTACACTCTGGTACTATATTTCTACCTGAAATGATTTTAACATCACAAATTGTTGCAATTTCTTAATTCATGTCGATAATACATCAATTTAATTACAACCAGATCAAAGAATGCGCCACATCCTACATGTAGTGAAATATGTTATAAATGTGATAGTATTGATTATTTAAAAACATATATCGTTTGTCATCACCATCGTCATTGTAATAGTCATAGTCCCCATCACCCACTTCGTCATATAGTCAATCTATTCGAAAATGTAATACAAAAAGATGTACTGCAATTATACATTATAATAATAAATATTTGTAAAAATAATTAATACAAAGTCTCGGACTTACTGGCGTGAATGAAAATACCCCGTTTTGAACCCGGTCCCTCTCGCTTTCGTGACGGAAGTTTACTCACTATACTCTATTTGACTTCCTCTGGACATTGACGTAACGTAACAGGCGCAGCTTTTACGCACGCATATGTATCTTCCGTCTTTCAGCGCTCGTGTGTATACGCCAGCGCCTCGAGTAGGCGCGCGCGTTATATGAGCTGCCAATAGTAGAATACGCAGTTACGTCACTGTCTCGTGATGGCCAAAAAAACCAACTATAGACCGCACAGACAGTTTTTCGTAAGCACCAGACTTACGAGCGCTAATTTATGCACAATCTTATTTATATTGAAAATTATTTCATGTATTAAGGCAAAAACGGTCCGAGGCTTTTGTTGCTATATTTAAAACTTTTATCTTAAACTTCTGCCGCCCATTAACCCAGCGTTAAATCCTGTATCCGCCCTTTATGGCGGTATACCGGCAACAAACAGACGGAAATGGGGGGGGGGGGGGGGGGGGGCGGCACAAATTCCACATTCATTAAATAGGCAAGTCCATTAACTTGGCTGCTTCTTTTCTTTTTTGGTTTAAAGTTATTATAGTATGTGATCTTTTTCATATTTTTACACAAATAGTTTTTCTCTCTATAACGAAGTTTGACTTATCAGGAAAGACTTTCCTTGACTAATAAATCTATATTGACTGTATTTTGTGCAAAAATGCCATCATAGAACTTTACTTACTCATAATATAAATCTGATTCCAATTTAAGGAATTTCTCACCATATTTACTTTAATTTTCATCATAAAGCATTCTATAGTATTCTGTTCACTTGTGTACAGTTGCGAACTTGCGATCGTAGCAGGAATCACTGTAAACGACGGCAACACGGTGCCAAACCATGGAATTCCGTTTACGAACGAAAAAATGGGGCAAATCGCTCAGAAAATAAATTGTCGGATCAGACTCGGACAGTTTATTTCAACGTATTCAAACTGTGATTTTTGAAGTAAATAAGAATCGTATGGCTCTGATACTTACAAGATATTTTAGTTTCATGGGTATAAATGTAATTTGACACAACAAATGCATTTTTTTACAGATAAAAAGGGCGTCCCATGGAAAAGATCGCATAATATGCCTTTAACGCACACGCGGCAATGTCCCGCCCAAAGCTATACCATTGTCTCATCATGTAGTGCGCGCGTGTCAGCGATAGCTGAAAACCAATTGGATTTGAAATCCAACACCACATCCACTTTATGATAGGTTTTTTATAATAAGTCCACTATCGCAACATTGCTATTTCTGTTCGCTCGGATTGTTATTGTTATATGTTAGTCCAGATAGTAATCTGTTTGTTCAGATTACTGTTCGTTCAGATTATAATCTGTTCGTTCAGATTGAAATCTGTTCGTTCAGATTATAATCTGTGTCGTTCCGATTGTAATCTGTTCGTTCAGATTGAAATTGGTTCGATTGTAATCTGTTCGCTCAGATTGTAATCTGTTCGTTCAGATTGTAATCTCTTCGTTCAGATTGTAATCTCTTCGTTCAGATTGTAATCTGTTCGTTCAGATTGTAATCTGTTCGTTCAGATTGGAATCTGTTCGTTCAGATTGAAATTTGTTCGTTCAGATTGGAATCGGTTCACTCAGATTAAATATTTGCTCAGATTATGATATGTTAACTCTGACTGTAATCTGTTCATTCGGATCGTAATCTGTTGGCTCGGATTGTAATATGTTGGCTCGGATTGTAATCTGTTCGCTCATTGAAATATGTTCGTTCAGATTATAATTTGTCGGCACGATTGGTTATCTGTTCGTTCTGATATTAATCCGTTCACTAAGCTTATAAATCTGTTCTCTTAGTGGATAATCCTTTAATGGCATCACTGTTCGATTATAAAAAATATATACCGGCTCTGTTTATGTTCTGTTCGTTGAGATTAAACGTATTAAGAATAAATCTGCTTATTCAGACGACCAGAATAGAGAATACTTTATGTCCGGTCTGATCAGATTGAAATATGTCCGCTTAAGGGATAATCTTTTCTTCAATCGCTCTTCAAACTATCTATCTACATGGAGATATTTCTTGTCAACGTGATTGATCTATCGCTTAAATCTGTTGTCTGAGTTTATAAACGGTTCAAATTGAACAGCTCAACTGTTCGCATATTTTAACATTGATGTTCGCTGATGTTAAACACTCATATCTGTTCATTATCTGTTTTCAAAATTAAAACATTAATTATAGATAAATACGGTATACCGGAACCATCAGGTGACAACCCTCAAATACGGTGGCAACTAATTCTATCATCAAAAACCTGGTACCAACTACGTGTAACGGGACCAATGCGGACAGGGCTAGAATACCATCAATAAGGATCTTCAGAGTAAGTTAATTTGGCATGCTTGCTGTAAAGAGCTCTTAAAGGCATATTATGTGATCTTTTCCACAGAGCGCCCTCTATTCATGTTTTATTAGAAAGTGGATTTTCTTGCATGCAGATTTACATTTCTGATCATAAATCGTACATACATTCCAAGTTACAGAGCAATACGATTCCTAATTACCTCAAAATAATGGTTTTAGAGTGAATTTAGGGAAAATATAAACTGTCGTGTTAACCCGACAGTTTATTTTCACTCTAAAACCATTATCTTGAAGTAATTAAGAATCGTTTCGCCCCGTAACTTGGAATGTATGTACGATTTATGATCAGTAATGTAAATCTGCACGAAAAGCTGCTTTCAATGTTGAGGGCGTTCCCTGGAAAGATCACATAATATACCTTTAAATGCGTATGTGTTGTTTTGAGTAAAAAATAGAAAAAATCAATTAGCACGCGCTGGTGTTGATGTGTAAACAATGACATATCCTTACAAAGGGGTGCTAATAGCGCAATTGGATTTATTTATATATTTTTTATCAAAGAACAAACATTGAACGGATGTATTGATACCTAATTTATACACGACGCAACAATACTTTAAATCTATTTTAAAAATAGCAAATACAAAGTGTGCTGACACTCACAGTAATCAGCGAACCTGACTTAACGAATAACACCAATGTGTTTGGGGTGCACACTGAATGGCGGTGCAAAATTCATAAACTCTTAGGTGATGTCGAACCGATTAGAAAGCAAGTCTTAACTAGAATACGCGGAGTGCATTAGAATTGTCTCTGCACGTGTGCCCCGTACAATTCCATCACAGTGCGCTTTATATTATTACTTATTAATAAAGTTCAATTTATTGTAAACGTAATCAATCAAACACCATGGTTACATTGACAAAATAATTGTTTAAAGAATATTTGTAGCCCCGATTTTAACGAAGTATGATTCAGCTATTTACTTTATGTTTAAATATTCACTTGATTTGAACAACAGGGAACGAACCCCAAACTCAAAGAATTTGAACCAGCAGCAAAATAATTGTTTAAAGAATATTGTCAGCCACGATTTCAGACGCAGTCGATTATTTACCGATGTATGTTTCAGCTATTTACTTATGTTTCAATATTCACTTGATTTAAACAACAGGGAACGGACCTCAACCTAGAGCAGCTGATATCAGCCCGGGATATCAGGCTTTGACCTTCGACCTTGATCAATAACCTCCCTTTCACCGGAAGCAGACAGCAAACACGGTTTCAAGTGAGAACTAAAGAGCGGAGAGTCATTGGTACTAGTCAACCAGAGGTTTGGATGCGCCATATGCACCAGCCGGTTCACGACTACTCCCGTGCACCGATCTAAACGTTACACTACCTATACCGTAAGTTGAATTAGAAGTATATAAGGGTCATGGATCAAACTAACATTCAGAAGTATGTGTATTGCATTGTACCGATATTTAACTTAAAGCAAGGGATGTGAGGCTTTTGGGCCCCCTATGTCTCGAGATACCCCCGGGGATACTACGGTTATAATATTTTAGCGCAAGATCACTGCACCAGTGTAAAGTAGACCATTGGTTTCATGCTGCTCAGTGCGATAAAGTACTAAGTTTCATCAGGGTTTGTTTAATTTGGTAAAGTGTAGTGCACCACAGTGGTTTTACCCGGCACAAGAAGGTGCGAAAGCAGTAGCGTATCTCCCGGGGGGTGGGGGTCAGGGGCCGCAGAGTGCCCCCAGACGGCTTTGACCGGATAGGCCAGACCAAACTACCGGGCTAAAAAAAATCGAAGAGAAGGGAAGAAGAGAGGGAAGATAGGAAGAGAAAAAAGGGGAAGAAAAGGAAAAAGGAAAGGAAAGAGGGGAAGCAAAGGGAAGAAAGGAAAGAGAGAGGGGGAGAAAGAGAGAAGAGGAAGATAACAGGGAAAAGGAAAGAGAAAATCTGAGGATTTACTTAATTCCCTATCTAAATGACAACTTTGCCCTTTGCCCGGTTTGATGATGGGCAATTTAGTATAAAAATGGCAAATTTTCTCGCGCTACACGCGCATCACTATAGAAGCCCGTTTGAATGAAAAACTGTACCTTAATACTGGCAAGATTCCTGTAGATATGTTGTTAAAATTTCGCGCGCTGCGCGCATCAACTTTAGGATGCAACGTCATTCGCTGAATAAACAACCCAACTGAACAATTTTTTTACTTAATAGGGTCGAACTGGTGTTCACCGGGAAAAAACATCCTTTGCCCCCCCCCCCCCTGGAAAAAAATCCCAGATACGCCACTGTGGCGAAAGTAGTGTCAAACGGGACACGGTAGCACGTATTTTACCCAATATTTTGTTAATCAAATGTATCGATTGGTGTTGTTTTATCTGTAACATAGGTCCTAGCGACGATTTCTCAGGAAAGCCCAGCTAATTACGACGTGGTATATCTGTCTGGTATTGAATAAGAGATCAAGGAACCCGTCAACGAATCAGTGGCGACATTCCAAGACGCAAGAGTACCAAGACCAAACTGCACGTCAACCACAGCAGGTGTGAATCAGCCGAAAAGTACTGTATAAGCGTATAATTATTAGTGAACAGAAAGGCCATCAAACAAGTTGTTGTGTTGCCCTCCAGTGCCAAAAATCTTGAAGTAGGGTCGGTCGGTCAATTGTCCTTCTTACCTTTCTGTCAAATAATACTAAGGTTTCTGGTGTAATATTAATTTAAAAGCAATCTATAGCAAATGTATTCATTTCAAGAAGAAAATAGTAATATTTTGACAAATTTGGTACATTTTAAATCATAAAAAAACAAACACATTGCGACTCTGATTTTTTAGATTTTAGAATCGGTCGCTGAGGGCAACACACCATTTTGTTTGTGCCTAAATACAAACCTCAATACGATACTCGATCTGTAATGGGAAATAATGTTGCAGTCGTTCGTATGTAAATATATATTTTAAGTTGTTTTTAATTTAGTCCTTTATTGGAGAACAATAAAGATTACGTATTTTGCGTAAGCTTAATAAGATCGTAACAGAACAGTAGGATTCGAACCCTGGATCCGTATAAGTATACATAACATGTGAGCCAACTAAAGTGGAAATTAAGTGAATGATTTATACCGTTTCACAAATCGTCTTAACAATTGAGAGAAGAATATTCAACTAAACCCTTTCTTGTTGCTATTTTATCATTTACGTTTTACGGTATAAAACGTAACGAGGCCACTTAAAAATAAACACTGTTCCAATCGTCAACAACTAGGAATTCACGTTTTAAAATATACCTTTAAAAATTGCTCACCCCGACAAATTTTAAGAGGTAGGATTCCGAGAACCGAAGAAGGATTTTACCGTTTGCACAGATAATGTTGATATTGAACTAATACCTATATCTTCAGATATAGTGCATCCGGTGTCTCCATATTTGTATGGATTAGTCAGTTATGTAAAAGTTTACACTTGTTTTGACACTAGTTGACCCGTGCGTCACGCACTACGTTGACATTCCTTAACCCTAACGCGCCTACACACTACAAAACGCTACGGCTGCTACCTATCTGGTACCGCGCAATCGCCCGGTGCATATCGTGCCACTCTCCGGTAGAGTATCAAAAAGCCTGACCCGTATAGTTCAATCGGTGGAGTTTCTGATTGGCACGTTCGATTGATTCCCAGTGCACGTGGATACTGATCCTAGCTCCCTCATTTGAACCGCCCATACCCCGCGATACAGGTACTTTAATTCACAAAACACGCCAGGGGAAAGTTGGGTTAATAGGGTACAACGGCAAATGTAGAAGTAAACATTCACTGTGATACAGATTGACGTAAGACTTTGTTGTACTTCATTATTGCACTCAATTATAGTACGTGTATAACGACTTTTCAATACACTTCATAAATGTGCTACTTAGTATTAGCAAATTCAGATCTCCCTTCCATTGTGGGTTTTAGTTGAGCATTCCTATGCATTGCTCTGTGTATAGAATGTTTCTGGGCATCTCAAGGTTTTAGGAAATATGTCCTCCATTTTGTAGTCTGCAGTTTATTGATTAAAAATTGCGATCACGTGTAACTGGGAAATACTCATAACTCGGTTCTCTCTATGCGCATAGTTAATAGCAGCTCCGCTTTAAAACGTCCATCGTAAAACATATTGATATTTGGATAGGCAACACTGCTAGCATTTAACTTAATTGTAGGGGTGTTAAAACCACCACACAAAATGGCTCTCCATATTGAATTAGCTCCTTTATTCTTGATGTTGTTGCATGGTATAATTGTCATACGGAGCTCTGATCATGGTGCCGCCAACATGTATGGGGACAACTTTCAAAATCATAATATGACATGTGTGACAGGGTGGAGTAGTACGACGTGCAGCATCGTTCCACATTGTCCTCACAATTGCACATGTAGTCTCGGTGTAAATGTTCTAACCAACACTTGTCCTAATAATGTGACCATATCAAGTCTGATCGTATTCCCACCTGTGTTAGACTGGGGGGTTCTCGATATATCACACAATCGTCTGACCAATCTCGAATCTGGAGTGTTTGACAGATTGGACATGTACCGGTTAGATATATCCCACAATATGTTGAATGATCTCGAGTCCGGGGTGTTTGACGGATTGGACGTGACTAAGTTAGATATATCACACAACATGTTGAATGATCTCGAGTCTGGGGTGTTTGACGGATTGCGCGTGCACTGGTTATATATATCACACAATATGTTGAATGATCTCGAGTCTGGGGTGTTTGACGGACTAAACATGTACTTGTTAGACATATCCCACAATATGTTGAACGATCTCGAGTCTGGGGTGTTTGACAGATTGAACATGCACCTGTTAGACATATCCCACAATATGTTGAACGATCTCGAGTCTGGGGTGTTTGACGGATTGCGCGTGTACTGGTTAGATATATCCCACAATATGTTGAATGATCTCGAGTCCGGGGTGTTTGACGGATTGGGCGTGTACTGGTTAGATATATCCCACAATATGTTGAATGATCTCGAGTCCGGGGTGTTTGACGGATTGGACGTGACTAAGTTAGATATATCACACAACATGTTGAATGATCTCGAGTCCGGGGTGTTTGACGGATTGGACGTGACTAAGTTAGATATATCACACAACATGTTGGATGATCTCGAGTCTGGGGTGTTTGACGGATTGGACGTAGACGTGTTAGATATATCACACAATATGTTGAATGATCTCGAGTCCGGGGTGTTTGACGGATTGGACGTAGACGTGTTAGATATATCACACAATATGTTGAATGATCTCGAGTCCGGGGTGTTTGACGGATTGGACGTGACTAAGTTAGATATATCACACAACATGTTGGATGATCTCGAGTCTGGGGTGTTTGACGGATTGGACGTAGACGTGTTAGATATATCACACAATATGTTGAATGATCTCGAGTCCGGGGTGTTTGACGGATTGGACGTGACTAAGTTAGATATATCACACAATATGTTGAATGATCTCGAGTCCGGGGTGTTTGACGGATTGGACGTGACTAAGTTAGATATATCACACAACATGTTGGATGATCTCGAGTCTGGGGTGTTTGACGGATTGGACGTAGACGTGTTAGATATATCACACAATATGTTGAATGATCTCGAGTCCGGGGTGTTTGACGGATTGGACGTGACTAAGTTAGATATATCACACAATATGTTGAACGATCTCGAGTCTGGGGTGTTTGACAGATTGACTGTAGTGAACCTGTTAGATATATCACACAATAGGTTCACTCAGTTAAGGCTCGGCTTGTTAGAGAATATGTCACAATTGAAGACGTTAGACCTGTCAAATAATAAGATTACTACAATCCAGTCCCGTGTTTTTACAGGACTTGACGCTATACAAAATATTTCTCTGTCACACAATCACATTATCAAATTCCAAAATGGAATTTGTCAAACAATACCAAGTATAAAAAGCCTTGACCTGTCTTCAAACGCTATGTACGTATTAGGTGTCCAGTTTGCAGACTGCAAGAACATTGAGAGTGTTAATCTTAGGCAAAACAATATCACTTGGATCAGCAATTATGCATTTAATCAAGCAAGCGAATCTTTGATAGTCTATGTCGACAAACAGTCATTATGCAATTACATATCATCTGTACGATGCCGCGCTCAGTTCGGAAATCAAAATGTTGACAATACACCCGAGACGATTCAATGTGTATCTGTAACTATACTAAGTACGGACTTAAATCCGAAAGTTTCGATTAATACCACAGAGTGCTTTGTGTATTGCCCTCCCGAGTGTCTATGTAGCTTGGGATATTACGAGGTAACTGTAATATGTCGGAACAGTAGATCGTCGAAGTGGATTTCATACCTACCAGATATCAAACATTTGTATTTTATCGGGAAAATCCATAGCATTCAGCAAGATGCTCTCTTTGGAGTTCCAAATCATTTGACTAGTCTGACCCTTTATAACATCTCACTCGATCTCATTAGCGAAGATGTGTTTGGTTGGTTGCGAAAACTAAACAGTTTAGACCTATCCCATAATACACTGAACGAATTACCCCGACTAGTGTTCCACGAGCTTACCGAACTGGTAGCGCTAAAGCTCGATAACAACAATTTCATCGGATTACCTAATCAGTTATTTGACGAATTAAGTTCAATTGAAAGGATAACTCTAAACGATAACCAACTGACTCGTCTACCCCAAGATGTATTTCAAAACATTTCTACATTGATCGTACTGAATCTCCATAATAACAAGCTTACTGAGTTACCAACTGGTCTATTCAAGGGTCTCTCTTCACTGGAAACATTGACACTAAAAGACAACCAACTCGACCTCGATAGCGATGTGTTTGGTTGGTTTCGAGGTCTAAACAGTTTAGATATATCCCTCAATACACTGAGCGAGTTACCTTCACGGGTGTTTAAAAATCTTACCGAACTGGTAACGCTTAGGCTCAATAACAACAATTTCATCGGATTACCTAATCAGATATTTGACGAGTTACGTTCAATAGAAATGATAACTCTAAACGATAACCAACTGACCTGTCTATCCCAAGATGTATTTCAAAGGATTTCTACATTGATCGTACTGAATCTCCATAATAACCAGCTTACTGAGTTACCAACTGATGTATTTAAAGGTCTCTCTTCACTGGAAATATTGACACTAAATGACAACCAAATGCTTAACCTATTTGAAAACAAATTTCAGGGTGTTACCACATTGGATATATTCAATCTCACTGGGCAGCTAAACGAGACATGTTATGGGTTTTACGGGCTGGCTTCACTGGAAATATTAGCACTAAACGATAACAAGCTGACCCAATTACCCGAAGATGTATTTCAAGGGATTCCCAGCTTAGTTATACTGAAACTCAATAGTAATAATCTTACTCAATTACCTAACGAAATATTTCAAGAGCTCTTGTCGTTGGAAACATTAACCCTAAATGACAACCAACTAACCCATCTTCCCGAACATGTATTTGACAGTATCCCTACACTGGTTACACTTACTCTCAATAGTAACAATCTTAAGCTTAACACTGACATGTTTGAAAATCTATCAAACATGAAGAGGTTAAACCTGTCAAATAATAGATTAGCTTCTATTCGGTCCAATATGTTTAAAGGACTTAACACGATACGAAATATGTCACTGTCACACAATCATATTATCACATTGCCATATGGAATTTGTCAAACTATACCAAGTATAAAGAGCATTGACATATCATCAAACGATCTGTATATATTGGGTGTCCAGTTTGCAGATTGTATGGAACTTGAAAGCATTGATCTAAGAAACAATAATCTGACTTGGATTAGCAATTATGCATTCAATCAAGCAAATGAATCTTTGGTAGTCTATGTCGACAGACTATCTCTATGTTATTTCATACCATCATTAGAATGCCGCGCTTTGTTAATAGATCATATCAACTCTACAGACTTAAATAATCACCCCGAAGCGATTAAATGTACATGTACGTCTGCAACTCTACTAAGTACGGACCTCAGTCGAAAACATTTGATTAATTCGACACAGTGCTTAGTCAATTGCCCTGCTGAATGCCTATGTAGCTTGGGATATTACGAGGTATCAGTTACATGTCAGAAAACTCGGTCGACGTTGTTGGTTCCATACCCACTAGATATCCAACATCTATATCTCACCGGGAAGTTTCAAAGTATTCAACAGGATGCCTTTGTTGGAATTCCAAATGATTTGATAAATTTGAACCTTAGTAACATTGCCCTTGACTACATTGTGAATGAGTTAGGTTTGTTTTCGCATCTGATCGTTTTAGACATTTCCCACAACAATCTCAGGGAATTGCCTGCACTAGTATTCAAAGAGCACACCGAATTGGAAACATTGAGGCTCAATAATAACAAGCTTATTGGAATAGAAAGTCAGATATTTGATATGCTAGTCTCAATTAAAATATTAACACTAAACGACAACCAACTGACTCATCTACACGAACATGTATTTCAGGGGTGTCTCAATTTAGTTACATTGAAACTGAATAATAACAACCTCACTGGATTACCAACTAGACTATGTCAAGGGCTTTCGTCGCTGGAAACATTAACACTAAACGACAACCAACTGACTCATCTACACGAACATGTGTTTCAGGGGTGTCTCAATTTAGTTACATTGACACTGAATAATAACAACCTTACTGGATTACCAATTGTCCTTTTCCAAGGGCTTTCTTTACTGGAGACATTAACATTAAACGACAATCACCTGTCTAACCTGCATGAAGACATGTTTCAGGGTGGTCTCCATTTAGATAGATCAACAACCGATACAAACAATCTGACAGAAACACAAAACGGAACAGTCCATAGGGTTTCTTTACTAAAACTGTTAACACTAAACGACAATCAATTAACTTCTCTACCCTTTCAAATATTTCAAAACCTGCTGAACCTTCAGACATTAAATCTTGGCAACAACAACTTCCAAGAATTACCGTCCCATATATTCCATGGACTCAGTGTACTACAAAAATTAAGTCTTAATAACATCAAGTTGTCTGTGTTACCGATGCAAGTGTTTCATGGATTATCTAGATTGGCAAATCTAAGTCTCACAAACAATACACTGAACACATTAGATCCATCGCTCTTCAAATACAACTTCAAGCTTGATGTTATTGATTTAAGACACAATCCACTGAAATGGGTAAACAGTAAGCAATTTGAGTGGCTAGGTAAAGCAACAGTTGTTTTAGTTGACACATCTGCAACATGTTGCTTTATAACGTCGATAAATTGTGTGGGAGATTCTACAGGATCGGTACCATTTCTGACATGCAATAGAATGCTCCCTAGTTGCTTTATGAGGTTCGCGATGTGGATAATCGCATTCGCGTCAATTGCTGGAAACGTTTTTGTTTTATTTACTAGAGTTGGACACAATCAACATGAACACAAAGTCCAGTCAATGTTAATCACAAATCTTGCCATTTCAGATTTTATGATGGGAATATATATGCTATGTTTAGTGTCAGCTGATTTTTATTTTGCTGAATATTTTCCGAGTCATTCAGACTCCTGGCGCTACCATCCTTTATGCAGGCTTGCGGGATTCCTGTCTGTAGTGTCCAGTGAAGGATCGGTTTTCTTCATAAGTATTATTAGCGTTGATAGATTCATCGGGGTGGTCTACCCATTCGGGAGATATCGATTTGGTATAAAGACAGCTAGAATCATAGCGGCGATTCTTTGGAGTGTATCCCTTATTTTTGGAATCACGTTGTCCGTGATAGCTGGCATCAACCAAGATGTATACGATGTGTCTGAAGTATGCATAGGTCTTCCGTTGTCTAGGGGAATTGTGTATAATAGTACCAGCATCCTCTCCGAAGGCGGTGGAATATCTGGTTCTGCCAGTGATACAAAACCAGCTATGTATCTCTCCATAGTGATATTCACAGGTCTAAACCTTCTGTGCTTTTTGGTTGTATCCTGTTGTTACTTAGCCATATTTGTTTCCGCCAGAAGAAGTTCAAACCAAGCAGGACGAACGACTCGACAATCAGAAGAAATACGCATGGCGTTGAAAATGGCTGCTGTTGTCATTACGGATTTATGTTGTTGGATGCCCATTATCTGCTTGTCAATCCTTGTCCAATCTGGTGTAATGACGGTCAGTCCTCGTGTATATGTCTGGATAGCTACATTTGTACTACCAATCAACTCATCCATTAATCCGTTTCTCTACACTCTTGCGTCGTCTATAGCGTCGCGTTTACAGCGGAACAAGAGAAACCAAACTGGTTTAGACATAGCCATGAGGGATTGGAGAGGGGAGACAGATTCCTTTAAAAGGGTCATTGCAGGGCTAAGAGAAGAAAATCAAACAAATTATGCAATTATTGAGGATCAGAAGAAGATTATCCACTTCAGGGGAAAGGAGAACCTACGGCTTCAGCATGTTCAGGCGGTCAATGACGAGCTAACGGGCATACTGAAGGTCAGAAGCAAACGCCGCAAATCGACATGAGTTTGTAGATTCATTTTCAACAAGAATGACCAACAAGCTTAAACACACGGCATGTGTTTCAAAGATAGCGTACCATCACCATAACCCTGAGTGAAGAGCAAGTTATCGAATTACTAGACCAAATCTAAAGCTGGGACTACACGATAAGCTCGCGGAGGACACACAAATGGATATAGCGTAATGTGTCCATGAAAGAAGCTAGGCTAAATGACATGATTAACCCTCGTCCTCACAAGGGGGTGACATTCGAGACTAGCGTTTAAATGTGTTTTATGGAATCATGCTATGACAGAAAGGAACATTATAATCTAGCCTTTGTGATGGCTTCCATCAATTTCTATGATGATGTGAGATATTTAAATAGCAACCTTAGTCTGGTGAAAATGTGTTGAATAACGAAATGTCATACGAAATGTCATACTATATAGGAGGTAAACTGAAAATACTAAACTGCTCACAAAAAGTATCGAAACACTTAGAAATGATCCAATATATAACGGCTCGAAAGGGTATGCATTAATCGAAGCAAATGAACAAGTGCATAATTTTGTTCTGCTTATTTTGACACCTCGATCGTTGAGATACGATGTTGCGGAGAGGAGTTATTGTCATTTCAATGATCGTGGGTCCAGTTTCAAAAGTGACACTCATCCCTATTGAAAAGCACGAATCTGATCATTCTAAACAGTAATGCAAACCTCTTTCTATAGGATGAATGTCACTTTTGAAAATGGACCCACGACCATTGAAATGACAATAACTCTGCTCCGCAACATCGTATCTCATCGATCGAGGTGTCAAAATACGCAGAACAAAATTATGCACTTGGTTATTTGCTTCGATTAATGCATACCCTTTCGAGCCGTTATATATTGGATCATTTCTAAGTGTTTCGATACTTTTTGTGAGCAGTTTACATTCATAGAACGTATAGTGAATGTCTGTGCTTAACGAGAGGTCGTCCAGGAACTACGAACGAGCAATCTTGTCTCTATAATGAAGCTCCGTAAGGCTGGCGTAATATAATGGCATGTGATGAAGAGGTGGTCGTATTAGTAAAGAAACGGAAGAATTGAACTCGTGGATTTGTAGAAGTATACATAAAATATATGTGATGATTGGTGGCTTTTGGAGGAAATAATTATGTTGACGAATTTTGACAATCATCAGCCATAATAAGTAAACTAAGCTTGGTGAAGGATAATGTTTATAGGAAGGCGAGGGAATATACTACGATAGGGACTTATAGGATAAGTTATCGTATTGATGAGCTGAGGTCATAATAAGACATAAACTATGATCCTAAATTGAGGGTTTCCATAATGTATGTATTAATGACGAGCAGTCTTACTATGTTAGGAGAAGGACTCGGCGTCATAAGGAGACTAGCATATGTATGTAATGAGGAGAGGTCCAACAAGAAATGGTATTGTTAAGATGAGTTCCTTGGAGGATGACGTGATTGAAGGCGATGGCGGATGGTCGTACACGTAGAGGAACTAATACGAATGATGGGAATCGGGGGTTCTGACTTGAATGTGAATGAAGGCGGAGGCAATAATAGAGGAACTAAGCTGGCGTGAATGTATGAGATGGCGGGAGGTCATACTAGTTTCGGAGCTAAATGATAAGGCTTGTGACATGAATATAATATATCATGACAAGAGGTAATAATTATAATAATAATAATAACAATAGAAGAACCATTAAAAAGTGTAGGTTTGGTGTAGACCGCCTAGAATGTAGGAAATGGCGGGAGGTCATACTGGTAGAGAAACCAAAACGATGGGACTTGTTGGGTAGGCTGACTGCATGTAGGAGATGGCGGGACGCCGTACTCATGATACTAGTAGAGGAACTAAGAAGTCGAGGCTTGTATATATTGAATTGACTGTGGGAGGAGATGACGGGAGGTCATGTAGAGGAGCTAAAATGACGAGGATTGTGTAGACTGACTTGAATGCAGGGGATGGCGGGAGGTATTAATACTAGAGGAACTAAAAAGTTGAGGCTTGGGTAGACTGAATTGAATGTAGTTCATACTAGTAGAGGGATTAAATCGATGAGACTTGTGTAGACGGAAATAGAAGATGGCGGGATGTCATTCTAGTAGAGGACTTAATAGAGGCTTATGTAGACTGACTTGAATGCACGGGATGTTTGGAGGTAATACTAATACTAATAGAGGAACTAAAAAGGTAGTGACTTTGTATCATGACTTAGTATCATGAGGGGACGCATCCGGTGTGACAGTATTGCAACCGTCTATTAGATAGATCTAGAGCGGACACCTGGATACATAACGTTCAACAGAAACAAATCCTGCCCCACGGTAATTCACATGTATATAAAAAAGATGAATTGAAACCCACTTTCAATCTAGAAATAGGCAACGATATTGCGGACACATACTGTTATAGAGTGAGACATTCGTAGTTTAAACCTGTTTTTACACCGGTGGAGACTTTGATTTCTCTAATTAGGACTATTAACGTGTAAATTTCCCGCCAGCTAATCGTTTTAATTTCTTGCTGTTACCATATTAATAATTGTATATAGTCGCTGCTGCTTTGCTGGTATAGCATTTTGAAACTACGAGTCCTACTACGAGCGCTTTAGATTGAAATTACAACCAACGACAGCCGTACGCATTTCAAATGGATATGTAAAGCTTTGATACCGATAGTCTTCGTTGTTGGCGCGCGCTAGTCTAAAACTAACACGTTCATTCTCTGACCTACATGCACAATGTTAGAAAAACGAGGGACTCCGTAAATGAAATATTCCGCCCCCCCCCCCCCCCCCCCCAACAAAAAACACCAAACAGATTCCGTAAAGCGTATTATAGACATGTATAATGCTAATTAGTGTTATTACAACCATCCACACCCACACAAACACTTCATATAATTATATGACACGTCCATGTCCATACCCCCCCCCCCCCCCCCCCCAATAACCGTGTAGGGTTCACCTATCACACTATCTTAAGGTCCTGTTTAGCTTAATGTTTACACACTAAACAAGTGCGTCGGCAAATTATGCTGCAAGAATACGAAACGTTAATTTTCATAGTATCATAGCACTGTTATGATTTTCACAAATTAGCAGTATAGGTACAATGTACGCTTGTATTAGAGTACGCTTGTATTACTTTTGCTAGCGGAGACAAGATATAAACCCAATATATCTCGCCAATTTGGAACTGATTAAACTATAGTCGGAAAAGTGTACTTTAGGTCCCAGATTACTGTAGGCCTACTAGTATCGTCCGATACTGGAACAATCAATATCGTTCGGTACTGGTACAAAATCAGTGTTCCAGTATCGGCCGATACTGGCGCTGGCGTATACACACGAGCGTTGAAGACGGAAGATAAATACGCGTGCGTAAAAGCTGTGCCGGTTAAGCCTTAAGTGATGTTACTGTCCAGAGGAAGCCAACTAGAGTATCAGTCCAAGCCACCCTCCGCGCGAATTCAGGTTGAAAAAGACACCCTTATTCTCTGAAATTGGCGATTTTGATACCCTTAGCACGGGCCCGCGTTGTGGTCGAAAAAGCACCGTTATTCCGCGTTTCGGTTCACGTGGATGATTACAACATTATACCTAACTGCCACCCCCCCCCCCCCCCCCCCCCCCCCCCCCACCGGCTGTTCGCGGATATTTCGTGTTACGTTATACATATTAATGGACAGATGATGTGTTCCACTTTCCAATAATATTGTAGCAATGTCTTCTTTCAATGCTCAATCACATGCTTGAGAAAGTTTGGAGGTCTCGCAGGGAGGTATATAATCAAAATGTGCCAAATGTACCACATGTGCGCTCAATAATGTCGTCTGTTCTTTGAACATCGACACTCTACAGTGATGCTGTATCGAGTTTTGAGCACAAATAGTTATTGTTAGTACATTCAGATAGTTACCTCTTAACTCAAGCAAGTGGCTGAACACTGACTGATCACTACAAATCTGGTATCATTTGAAAAATGAACACATCAGCTTTTTAATTATGTGCAACACACTATGAACGTTTAACGTACACACAGAAAACACTACGTAAAAAAATACACAAATTATGTAAAAAATACACAATCTGTGTAAAAATAGAACTCCATAATACTATGTAAACAGTTGTGTTTTGCATAGGAATTTACACAAGCTTGGGTATATATTACATGTTTTATGTAAACTCTTACATAATAATTATGGAGTTCTATATTTACATAATTTTTTACATAGTGTTTTCTGTGTGTATAATATAAGAAACATAGGCAATCGAGAGAAAATCGTAACTTTTTTTGAGGGTTTATAATATGGATTGTTATTATATTGATTCTCCCACATCGTTTTACTATTACGGCTTATTAATAATTGTGAGAAATTAGCATACATTATTAGCGCAGTTCATGCAATCCGTTTGTGCAATATTAAAAACTTCATTACTTGGTATAATTTCGAAAGTTCAAATATGACCTTGCGGCGATGTAGCGTAATTATTTTAGCCATCGGTTTCATTTGGATTGTTCTATCACACTCAGCTTCGCCTCGTGTTGAAAAGTCCAAATTTGACTTTGTAATAAAAAAAATTCTACGATATTCTCATTGCAGTCAATATCACATGGCTTGAAATTACTTGATTTAAAGTCAAATAAAGGTGTGTCTTTGCAAACTTTATACATTGTATATCATCCGGTCCCGATTGGATTGTTTCATTGGCTCCTTTCTGTGCAGAATTGTTTTTAAACATTTCTTGTAAAATAGTTTTCACTTTGACACACTGAGGCCTGCACTATAAGGCTTTTGATAAGAGTCTCTATAAGTATTGTCTAAACACGGGAATATGACTATAAATGTATAAAGTTGTAAATTCATGCTTATATTTTAAAAAAGTGGAAAAGTGTATATAGTTTAGGTCCCACATTCAGGTTCTGGACTGTTACTAGTATCGTCCGATACTGGAACACCCACTATCGTTCGATACTGGTACAAAGTCAATGTTCCAGCATCGGACGATACTGGGACATATAAAATGTACCAGTATCGGGCGATACTGGAACAAAATCATGTACCAGTATCGTTCAATACTGGGACAAAATACACTGGTAGCATAGTATCGCCCGATGGAACAGTAAAATCGTACCAGTATCGAGCGATACTGGCAACGTTTATGTTCCGGTATTGATGGATACTGGTATACCAGTATCTACTGGTATCTGGTTTACCAGTATCTAATGGTATAAATACCACAGTAAATACTGGTAAACGAGAAGATACTGGTATACCAGTATCTGGGACCTAAAGTACATTTTTCCAACAACAGAAAGTCGTGGACACGTTCGTGTACCAAATAAAGCAGTACGTTTGTTATGTATAATTATTATTAATTATCTGTTAATATTTTATTATCCATTGACTGTAACGGTAAACATAAGTGAACGTATTGTATTGTATACCTATTGTGAATAAATTACAGTTTAACACCTGAAGTTATATGATAAAATATCTAAATAGTAGCAGTGAGTGCATTATTATTGTGTCAACGAATCGTCGTATTGGGCTATTCTTCTATTTGAAATCCATACACCCCCATGACATATGTTGCCTTAATCTTCCCCACGGGGAGTAATCAAATGGGTTACTATTCCTTTGAAATCTACCATCTATGTATGGCAGGATTAAGGTCGTACCTTCCATCTGGAGGATACACCCCCATGACATATGTTGCCTTAATCTTCCCCACGGGGAGTAATCAAATGGGTTACTACTCCTTTGAAATCTACCATCTGTGTATGGCAGGATTAAGGTCGTGCCTTCCATCTGGAGGATGTAAGGATTTCAAGTGGAATAGCCCAATTGTGACGCGATCAAGAGGAATGAGTCGTTTTTTAATACAGTTGTAAAGAAGACACCTAGAGCTTTCAGAAACTGAAAACCCCATGTCGATACGACGTTTTGTCCCAAAGTTATGTCAAATTGTATACATGAATTTCCATCAAAACTTATGTAAGCCGCCATTTTGAATTGGCCATATCTCAATTTGGGATTCCCCGACATCCGACTCATTCCTCTTAATCGCGTCACAATTGTTGTCTGATCTACACTGACACTTTACAGCCGAAGAGTAACACGAATAGGTGTTACAAACCAATCAGAAAGCAGGAAACTTAAATACGTGGTGTGCCATTGATAAATGATTGTACATTTTGACCAACTTTGTCGTGTATGACTATAGATGGTGTGACCGGTGACGTCAAGTATTTACAAATGGGACACCCTCTGTTGATTCCCGCCAGGCAGAATATACAGTAAAGTTAATGAAGACAACATGAAATTTCTTTCTAATGAATTGTAAAACTCATTTATTTTTTATTTTTTGTGTGCAATGCGATAGCTTATAGCATTCCTAAGCAAGTTTAAAGACAGTTTTGATAACAATTTGCTGTGACACCACGATCTAGTTAGAAAACCTGATCTGGCCTATGTAAACTATAGGAACTCTTGCCCGGTGTGTTTTGTCTCAAATCAACAGAGGGCGTCTTAAATGTAAACAACGGTCACCTCATCTATAATGACCACGGTAAATACACGCCTGTTTTGCACATTTGTTTCTCGATAAGGTAGAAAAAGCAATCACTTGTGCAACTTTTCATGATTACATAAGCACTCCGCGCTTTCGGGGGTGCCATTATTCACACATTAAAGAGGCATTAAGAGACCCTTCATGGAGGGAGCCCTCAATTGTTTAAGAAGTTGGGTTTTTCGCATATACGTAATGCTTATATACGTACTAACTACCACCCAAAATTATACAAAACCAAGTGCAAGTACTAATATACCCTCAGGAATGCTGAGAAAAATTCTTTATTTTTCATTTTTACTGATTTGTTTTGAAGAAAAAGTGGGCCTTATATGGGGTTTATGATCCTTATCTGGGGTTTAGATAAGGCACCTTATCCCTAGTTAACTATCCTTATCTGGGGTTAAGCGCATTATCTGGGGGTTAACGCTCCTTATATGAGGTTAAGGGACGTAAACCCCAGATACGGGACGTAAACCTAGGATAACGGGTCTTATATGGGGTTTAAGTTGTTAAACCCAGATAAGGGACGTAAACCTAGCATAACGGGCCTTATCTGGGGTTTAAATTGTTAACCCCAGATAAGGGACGTAAGCCTAGGATGACGGGCCTTATCTGGGGTTTAAGTTGTTAACCCCAGATAATTAAGGGACGTAAACCCCAGATAAGACTTATCTTGGGTTTACGTCCCTAGGTTTACGCTGCACGCTGCATGTGTTTACCATATGAGCATTAACCCCAGATAAGGGACGTAAACCTAGGATAATGGGCCTTATCTGGGGTTTCAGTTGTTAACCCAAGATAAGGGACGTAAACCCCACATAAGGTCCGTCTTATCTGGAGTTTACGTCCCTTATCCGGGGTTAGAGCGGAAATGACACACTTATGCTCCATGTGTGTAACACGGAGTGTTAACCCCATATAAGGGACGTAAACCTAGGATAAAGGACCTTATCTGGGGTTTAAGTTGTTAAACCCAGTTAAGGGACGTAAACCTAGGATAAGGCAAGCCTTATCTGGGGTTAACGATACTGGAAACATGAGTGTGTCATTTCCGCCTAACCCCAGATAAGGGACCTAAACCCCAGATAAGGCGTGCCTTAGCTGGATTTAGGGACGTAAACCCCAGATAACGCACCTTAACCGCAGATAAGGAGCGTTGACAAGAGATAAGGCGCCTTATCTGGGGTTTACGTCCCTAAACCCCATATAAGGATCGTAAAACCCCAGATAAGGCCCGCCTTATCTGGGGTTTAGGCACCTTATCTGGGGTTTAGGTGGAAATGACACACTTATGCTTCCATGATCGTTAACCCCAGATAAGGCCCGTTATCCTAGGTTGACGTCCCTTATCTGGGGTTAACGCTCCTTGTTAAACACATGTAGCATAAGTGTGTCATTTCCGCCATAACCCTGGATAAGGGACGTATACCCCCAGCTTTATTAACGGTCCTTTTCCCCAGATAAGCATCGTTAACCCCAGATAAGGCTTGCCTTACCCTAGGTTTACGTCCCTTATCTGGGGTTAACAATTTAAAATCCAGATAAGATCCATTATCCTAGGTTTACGTCCCTTATTTAGGGTTAACGCTCCTTGTTACACACATGCAGCATAAGTGTGTCATTTCCGCCATAACCCTGGATAAGGGACGTATACCTCCAGAAAAGGCGGGCTTTATTAACGGTCCTTATCCCCAGATAAGAATCGTTAACCCCAGATAAGGCTTGCCTTACCCTAGGTGTACGTCCCTTATCTGGTGTTAACAACTTAAACCCCAAAATAAGGTCCATTATCCTAGGTTTACGTCCCTTATCTGGGGTTAACGCTCCTTGGTTCACACATACAGCATAAGTGTGTCGTTTCCGTATCAACCCCGGATAAGGGACGTAAACCCAAGATAAGGCGGGCCGTATCTTGGGTTTACGTCCCTTCTCTGGCGTTAACAACTTAAACCCCAGATAATGCCCGTTAACAACTTAAACCCCATATAAGTCCCGTTATCCGAGGTTTACGTCCCTTATCTGGGGTTAACAACTTAAACCCCATATAAGGCCCGTTAACAACTTAAACCCCAGATAAGTCCCGTTATCCGAGGTTTACGTCCCTTATCTGGGGTTAACGCTCCTAGAGTACACAGATGCAGCATAAGTGTTTTAACCCCGGATAAGGGACGTAAAATCTGGATAAGACGGGCCTTATCTTGGGTTTACGATCCTTATCTGGGGTTTAGGGACGTAAACCTCAGATAACGCGCCTTAACCTCAGATAAGGAGCGTTAACTCGGGCTAAGGCGCCTTACCTGGAGTTTACGTTCCTAATCCCCAGATGAGGATCGTAAATCCCGGATAAGGTGCATTATCCGGGGTTTTCGATCCTTATCGGGGGTTTAGGGACGTAAACTCCAGATATCGCGCCTTAACCCCAGATAAGGAGCGTTAACTAGGGATAAGGCGCCTTACCTGTAGTTTACGTCCCTAAACCCCAGATGAGGATCGTAAACCCCGGTTAAGGCCCGCCTTATCTGGGGTTTAGGTCCCTTATCTGGGGTTTAGGTGGAAATGACACACTTATGCTTCCATAAGCGTTGACCCCAGATAAGGGATATAAACCTAGGATAACGGGCCTTATCCGGTGTCTAAGCTGTTAACCCCAGAAGGGACGTAAACCTAGGATAAGGCAAACCTTATCTGGGGTTAACGATCCTTATCTGGGGATAAAGAGCGTTAACCCCAGATAAGGCCCTTCTTATCTGGGGTTTACGTCCCTTATCCGGGGTTAAGGCGCAAATGACACACTTATGCTGCTTGTGTGTACCAAGGAGCGTTAACCCAAGATAAGGGACGTACACCTAGGATAACGGGCCTTATCTGGGGTTTAAGTTGTTAACCCCGATAAGGGACGTAAACCTAGGGTAAGGCAAGCCTTATCTGGGGTGAATGCTCCTCAGCAGGGGATAAGGATCGTTTAGGTCCCTTATCTGGGGTTTAGGCGGAAATGACACACTTATGCATACTTGTTTACTTTTATCCGGCAACATCGGCAAATGCACAACGACGGAAGTATGAGCGAGCCATCACGCCCTGTTCATACTCCAGTCGTTAAGCATCGCATGGCGTCGACGGATATATGCGGGGTGACTTGAAGCAGTGTAAACCTTTTTTTCCCTCGAGAATTGTATCATTATCCAGCACGAGTGCACTAGCGAATCTATTATCTATCATACACTTCTTCGAACAGTTTAAGCCAGGCATTCTCAAATGGTGGCGCGCGCGCCACTTGTGGCGCATCAAGGCATTAAAGTGGCGCGAGAGTGGCTACAATTTGTTTTAAGAAAAGAAATCATATCATGATATAGCCAGATTTCATAGACCTATGACGGTCAGATGTATAAATACAGCAATTTTTTTCTCGCGCTACGCGCGCATGTGCCCTGAAAGAGTAAATTAGTTACTATGCTGCCTACATATGTTAAAATATTTTTAAATTAATGTTATAAAGGGAATTTTGCCATTGTAAATTCTAAAAAAATATGACCAAGTGGAGCTTCAACAAGTTGGTTACTAAGATGTGGCGCATTAGTAAATCTAGTTGAGAAAGCCTGGTTTAAGCCAACAATTTCTAAATCTCGCAATACACATTTAAAAAACACTGCTCATTCATGTAATATTATGGGTTAGACATGCTATGTGTCAAGGAATAAATTTCTACTTGAGCAGATATACCTTGACATTCTTGCAATACTTGAAACAACAATAGTGATACTCTTAATTAATAGGACCAGTTTACAAACGTTATTGCGAAATGTTAAAGTGCAGTAAACCGTGTAGTCATTATTTTATTAAACTATCGACTGTAGGGGTATAATAAACAACACATGTTAACATTTTGGCGCATAACTATTATAATATGTACCGTGGCACTATTTAGTTACACACAGTACTCATAACATGACAGCCAAATCAACTGAAAATGGTAACATACCTGGATCACACACCCACAAAAAACCAAAAAAAAACAAGGTGTACTAAAATTTAGTTATAGGTGTTAATATAGCCGGATGAATATATTCATACTACATTGTGCTTAATCCTCTTTGAGGTTTAAAGAGAGACTTCTAGAGGTATAATGTTGATATTGTGAACGTTACTGTTGATTTGTTTCACTTATACGCATGTTTAAATGCGTCATATAGACTAGTTTTAACTAGTCTTAAAAGTATTTAAAACAGGGAAAATCACATACAGGCTACAATTATGAGATACTAATTACTGGGTCTTTAGAGCCAGTCTTGAAAACGAATGTTGCTCAACCTACCAAACCAAACTAAACCATACCATAATGGGTGGTTTGCCGTTAGTATATTTACACGAGCATGACTAGGCGACACTATTTGGAACCTAATAGACACATGGAATTGATGTTTACTTTTAGTGCAGATTTTCAGTACGATTTTTGGTAGGATTTTCAGTACGCTTTTTGGTTTGGTAGGATTTGCCTCTCTCAAACTTATATACAGGCCTACAGGAAAATGGATTGCCAGTGCAACCGCTATCGCGGAATTGGGCTTATTTTTAGAAGTCAGGCTACATGTATTTTCTATCGGCAAATAATGAATGAGAGACCACTTGAGCCTTGGTTTGGGTGTTTAAAGTGGCAACACTGAACCGGCACTGAACGCACGCTCACCATGCTCACACACGCAACAGACAGACTGGTCAATGTACACTGTTAGTGTTGGTTGATAGCGTCCATCGCCATGGAAAACGGCCTCACTGGAAATTGCGATTTTTCAACTTTAGAATTAGAAACTGACGGCCTCACTGGAAATTGCGATTTTTCAACTTTAGAATTAGAAACTGACCAACATATTCCATATAAATGTTGCTAAAGGACTCATATAAGTAATGTATGTGATATTTTCTTAATTTATGTTTTATTTTATTGAGTAATTCTAGGGAAAATATGACCTATAAAAAAAACCATTTTTTCTTGCTAACTAAGACGTTTTCACATTTCTAAGTTGCACTACGAGAATAATTGAAGCCTTGTTTAGGTAAAATCTTGTGTACGTAAAGTCGTATTTACAACCGGAATTGTATGGCTACCCGAATTAACACTCAGCTAGATTTTGCGGTACGAAATAATAGTCGCCATTTTCGTTCGTGACCTGTTCATTCCGTTGCTGCGATTACCACGCTATAATTAGGCTCGTCAATCCTTTTTGTCACAAAATGCGCCCAATTCGAAGTTACCAATTGAAACATAATATAGCGGGGCGCGAAATGGGAACAGTAAACTCTGTAATTCGTTGTCATTTGTATCGATTAATCTAGAGCCTGGCCTTGACAATCACTTGAGAAATCATGGTAGTTCGAAGTCATGGTAAAGTGCAGGCCTGGATTGCACTTATATATTTTGGTTTGTTTGTTGGAAAGATCGCGTGATTGCAAATGATAGTAAAATGAAACGTTTTGAGCTACTATAGGTACATTATCATTATACGGGAGTGTTGTATGGGCCAGCTGATTCATTCTTGCCAAAAAAAGCCTGACCTTAATTATAGCACTTCGTCATACATATTCGTTATTTTATTGTTACAAATGTTAGATTTTTGATGATAAAGACTGGATGTTTAGTTTGCAGTAAATACAATACATAGTCTGACCAAATAATAACTCCCTGGTCTGACGAAAAACAAAGGCAAGGATTTTTGTTATTTGTTTAAATATAGTGTTGTTGTAATTGTCAAACAAATAATACTTTAAAAAAATAGCATAAAATAGGAGGGACCCGCCCGCGAGAGGAGCAGCGTTAAAAATCGGAGCCGGCGCGAGCGAGAAATACATCTTTTTTTTTGTTTCTTGGCCTCATCACACTACCTGTTGTGGGATCTGTTGCTATGCTACTTCCTCCTGATGTGGAGTATGTGTAATTATACTAGGCCTACACCTATTCCCGGGGGCGTCTTCATTGTATGTTTTGAGAGGTGTAAATTAGGCCTCTTTCAACAATGGGACTGACAATGGCCTAATTTACATAGCGTGGGGTCGCGATTTTGAATTTGAAGAGCCTTAATACACTAGAGCATTGCACCTGAATACTTGGACTTGACATGTTCACATTCGTAATTCGTTCACGCGTCATCGTTCCGTTGCAGCATCGCTTTTTGTTTAGAACTATATTTTGTCGGTTATCAGACACGATTTGAGATCTATTTTATAAATAGGTAAGATCACAGTGATTGGTAATATAATTGTTGTAATATTCTTTATTTTTTATGAATTATTAACAACGGCAATTGAATTGTTTTTTTTGTACACTGTTCCTCGGCGCAGGAATGTCCTCTGCCACTGTTCATGCTGTTTAAAAGCATGATTAAAGGCATATTATTCAACAATACGAGCCCACTCGCAATCTTCGTTCTGGCTCAAAATATCTTCTTGCGCATGTTTCTTCACCTTCTACTTCATATGGTCGTCGTTCTTTTCAAGATGCTTCTGCTGAACTTTGGAACAACTTACCATATCATGTTAAATCCGCCAAAACCTTTGAACAGTTCAAATCATTATTGCTAAAAACTTGTTTAATGTTTAATTTATTTTTGTTTTGTCTTTTGTTACTCATGTTACTGTGTGTTTTTGTTTCTGTTTGTGATAGCGCATAGGGAATTTTGTGTTATGCGCTCAATAAGTATGGTTTTATTATTATTATTATTATTATATTATGTGATGTTTTCCAGGGAGCGCTCTCTATTCCTTTTTTTTTTAGAAAGAAATCATGACTATATTCCAAGTTACAGAGAGCGATACGATTCCTAAATCCTAATTACTAGTACCTCAAAAATCATGGTTTTAGAGTGAATTTAGAGTAAAAATAAGTTATCCGACAGTTTATTTTCACTCTAAAAACATGATTTTTAGACGGACGCAGCGACGGAACTTGAAAACACCTTTAAAATTATGGGGAAAATATAGAATTACAAGCACTTTCACCTTAGTTACCCGTATGGTGTAATTTTCCGGGTGAAAATCCAGTCAAATTTGACATTGTTTAACTAACGAGACTGCACTAAATTGATTAAACTATAGCCGAATTAATAATTTATTGTAGGCCTACTAATAACACGCACGCAGCACAAAGATGATCGCGCCCGAAATTTTCAAACTTTGGCTGTGCGCGCCTCACGCAATGTACGCAATACGCTGCTCCAATGTATTCGTTCAATTATAAATTCGACTTATAGCAGCTATTTATGCAGTCGTTAAATACGAGCGTAAAAGGCGTGTGCTGCCGCATGACCTTTGCAGGTCACTTTTGCAGGTCACTTGGATAAACAAATACGAGATCGATAAACAACAGAGCTGATCGAGAAAGAAAATGAAATAGTAATGGCTTCGCAGTAAAGTTGCTACCGTTTTACGGTGTTTTTGCCACAATCATTCGGTAGCTGAGACTGTTATCAAACCATTCAACGAATCGGTATGGTCTAGGCTCTTGCATAGTGTTGAAATATGGCAAGATTTGGTAGGAAATACGGCCGAAATAGCTAAACGTTTTGTTGAGGACGCGAGTGTACGAATAACCGGAGGCAGAAAGGTGCTGGCTGGTCGTCATCAAAATGCTACCATTCACACTGATAAGACAAAACAGAAGCGGGGGTTGACAGCAAAACAGAAATAAGAAGCAAAAGAAAAAGCTGATCTTACTGCAGGTAGGCATAGCAGAAGATGATAGCAACAGAGAGACATCTTCAACAGTGGACTACCGTGACATTGACAACAAAGAACTACAGTGGTAAATCACCATGTAGAGCACATACAATATACAGTCATAGCAGACGATAGTAGTAACAGAGAGACGTCTTCAACATTGGACTACCGAGACGTCGTCAAGAAATACCTACTGTGGCAATCACCATGTCGAGCACATAATTATAATACATAGTGATAGCAGAAGATGGCAACAACAGACAGACGTCATCAACAGTGGACTACCGTGGGCAAACACTATGTGAAGCAACATACAATATACAGTGATAGCAGGAAATGGCGGCAACAGAGAGACTTCTTCAACATTAGACTACCGTGAGCAAACACTATGTGGAGCACATACTGTACACAGTGATAGCAGCAGATGACAGCAACAGAGAGATGTCATCAACAGTGGACTACCGTGGGCAGACACTATGTGGAGCACATACAATATACAGTGATAGCAAAGGATGGCAGCAACAGAGAGACGTCGTCAACAGAGAATTCCAACAAAGGAGTACCATGGGCAAACACCACATGAAGCACATACAATATACCGTGATAGCAGAAGATGGTAGCAACAGAGAGACTTCTTCAACAGTGGACTACCATGGACACACATCATGTGGAGCCCATACAATATACAATCATACTAGAAGATGGTAGTATAAGAGAAATGTCTTAAACAGTGGAATACCGTGGGCAAACACTTGGTGGAGCACATACAATATACAGTCATAGCAGAAGATGATAGCAACAGAGAGACATCTTCAACAGTGGACTACCGTGACATTGACAACAAAGAACTACAGTGGTAAATCACCATGTAGAGCACATACATGTACAATATACAGTCATAGCAGACGATAGTAGCAACAGAGAGACGTCTTCAACATTGGACTACCGAGACGTCGTCAAGAAATACCTACTGTGGCAATCACCATGTCGAGCCCATATAATACATAGTGATAGCAGAAGATGGCAACAACAGACAGACGTCATCAACAGTGGACTACCGTGGGCAAAAACTATGTGAAGCAACATACAATATACAGTGATAGCAGGAAATGGCAGCAACAGAGAGACGTCTTCAACATTAGACTACCGTGAGCAAACACCATGTGGAGCACATACTGTACACAGTGATAGCAGCAGATGATAGCAACAGAGAGATGTCATCAACAGTGGACTACCGTGGGCAGACACTATGTGGAGCACATACAATAGACAGTGATAGCAAAAGATGGCAGCAACAGAGAGACGTCGTCAACAGAGAACTACCGTGCGCAAACACCATGTGAAGCACATACAATATACAGTGATAGCAGAAACTGGCAGCCACATAGAGACGTCTTGAACAGTAGACTACCGTGAGCAAACACCACGTGGAGCACATACATTACACAGTGATAGCAGAATATGGCAGCAACAGAGAGACGTCATCATCAGTGGACTACCGTAGGTAAACACCATGTGAAGCACATACAACATACAGTGATAGCAAAAGATGTCAGCAACAGAGGGGGCGTCTTCAACAGAGAACTACTGTGAGCAAACACCACGTGGAGCACATACAATTATATATACAGTGATAGCAGAAGAAGCCAGCAACAGAGAAACGTCGTCAACAGTGGACTACCGTGGACAAACACCATTTGGAGCACATACAGTGATAGCAGAAGATGGCAGCAACAGAGAGACGTCGTCAACAGTGACGACAATAACTACCGTGGGCAAACACCAATATAACAGTGGACTACCACAAGCAAACACCATGTGGCGCTCATACAATAGACAACAAAACATGCGAGCAACAAAGGAGTACCATGGGCAAACACCACATGAAGCACATACAATATACCGTGATAGCAGAAGATGGTAGCAACAGAGAGACTTCTTCAACAATGGACTACCATGGACACACATCATGTGGAGCCCATACAATATACAATCATACTAGAAGATGGTAGTAAAAGAGAAACGTCTTAAACAGTGGAATACCGTGGGCAAACACTACCGTGACATTGACAACAAAGAACTACAGTGGTAAATCACCATGTAGAGCACATACAATATACAGTCATAGCAGACGATAGTAGCAACAGAGAGACGTCTTCAACATTGGACTACCGAGACGTCGTCAAGAAATACCTACTGTGGCAATCACCATGTTTTGCACATATAATACATAGTGATAGCAGAAGATGGCAACAACAGACAGACGTCATCAACAGTGAACTACCGTGGGCAAACACTATGTGAATCAACATACAATATACAGTGATAGCAGAAACTGGCAGCCACATAATAATAATAATAATAATAAAAAGCATTTATATAGCGCCTAGTCAAAGGAGGTCAAAGCGCTTTACAAAGTTAACCAAATTAAAACAATACACAGCAAAAACACATTAACAGGAATACGTAAAGTAAAAATGCCTTAATCTACAACTATTTAGGTTATACACAATCATAGCATAAAGCGAGTAAAAATACATCATTAAAAACATCATTAAATACATCATTAAATACATCAATAAATACATCATTAAATACATCATCAAAAACATCATTATTAACATCATTAAAAACATCATTAAAAACATCATTAAAAACAGTAACAGTTTTAAGCAACCGTGAGACGGGGGGGGGGGGGGGGGGGGGGGGGACACTTAACTGGTTGGAAATAGGTGCGTTTTGAGGCTCTTTTTGAAAGTAGCGATGGATGTGGATTGGCGAATGTGAATTGGTAAAGAGTTCCAGAAGCGGGGCGCGGCGGTCGCAAAGCCCGTCGCCATATGTCCGTTTAGTGCGGGGTATAATCAGAAGTGTTCTGTCATTACCGGATCTCAGGTTCGGCCTAGATGGAATATAGCTGCAAAGTAACTCACTGAGGTAGCTTGGAAAGAGTCCATGAACGCTCTTAAATGTTAGAAGCATTAACTTGAAAATGACACGGGATTCCAGCGGTAGCCAATGGAGTTTCCTCAGGAGCGGGGCTGCTGGCGGTCTCCTGTCAAGCCTGTAGACGATTCTGGCAGCGCGGTTTTGAAGTGTTTGGAGTCTTTTTCTATCTTTAATAGTAATACCGTAGAGCAAGGAGTTTGCGTAGTCAAGACGGGATAGAATTAGTGAACGAGTGAGATGTTGGCAGCTTTCAGACGTGATGAAACGGCGAATTCTGTATATGTTACGCAGATGGAAATTGACAGATGTAATTATGGACTTAACATGACTCGCCATCGTCATCGCTTGATCGAACACAACACCAAGGTTCTTAATGGTTGGAGAGCGAGCGATGGTGCTGTTTCCGATTTTGAGGGAGATATCAGGAATAAATCTGATGTTGTACCTGGATGACGCAACAAAGAACTCTGTTTTATCGTTGTTAAGTTTCAACTTATTTTCAGTCATCCATTGGCGGATTTCGGATATACAAGAAGACAGTCTTTCAACAGCCTTTACAGCCCCTTCTCTTGCCTTAGGGTCAAACGATAAGTATAATTGCACATCATCTGCATAAAGGTGGTACATGATGTCATATTTGCGGATAATGTTACCAATACAGCAAGTGTATAAAACAAAGAAAAGGGGGCCAACAACGGAACCTTGAGGAATTCCAAATTGAAGCTGCTGTGGATTAGAACAAGCATCGCCAATACACACACGGAATGATCGGCTCTGCAAATATGATGAAATCCACGCGAGAGCTGTGTCACTAATTCCAAACGTGTGGTTGAGTCGTTTCAACAAAAGCGCGTGGTCGACGGTGTCGAATGCGGCGGAAAGATCTAATAAAACCACCGCGACTGCTTTGTTGTCATTCATGGCTTTCAAAATATCAGATTTAACGCGAAGAAGAGCCGTTTCTGTGCTGTGAAGTTCCTTGTATGCAGATTGAAGTGGTTCTTGGAGTCCATGAGTCTTGAGATGGTCCTTGATTTGATTGCACACAACTTTCTCCATGATCTTGGAAATATAACTAATGTTTGACACTGGGCGGTAGTTTTTTAACACTTCTTTGTCGAGAGATGGCTTTTTCAACAGAGGTGACACAACCGCCTCACGGAGCTTAAATGGGAAGGTACCAGAACTTAAAGAAACATTGATAATCGATGTTATAGATTGACTGATTGAGCAACAGTCTGAATGTTTTCCTTCAACAAGCACATTGGAAGAATGTCTAATGCACATAGAGACGTCTTGAACAGTAGACTACCATG
Organism: Ophiura sarsii; assembly: GCA_035610835.1. Lineage (NCBI taxonomy): Eukaryota > Metazoa > Echinodermata > Ophiuroidea > Amphilepidida > Ophiuridae > Ophiura > Ophiura sarsii. The sequence continues at coordinate 53,453,962 of CM069457.1, read as the reverse complement.
AGCAAACACCACGTGGAGCACATACATTACACAGTGATAGCAGAATATGGCAGCAACAGAGAGACGTCATCATCAGTGGACTACCGTAGGTAAACACCATGTGAAGCACATACAACATACAGTGATAGCAAAACATGTCAGCAACAGAGGGGCGTCTTCAACAGAGAACTACCGTGAGCAAACACCACGTGGAGCACATACAATATACAGTGATTGCAGAAGAAGCCTGCAACAGAGAGACGTCGTCAACAGTGGACTACCGTGGACAAACACCATTTGGAGCACATACATTGATAGATAGCAGAAGATGGCAGCAACAGAGAGACGTCGTCATCAGTGACGACAATGACTACCGTGGGCAAACACCAATATACAGTGATAGCGAAATATAGGAGCAGCAGCGACACATCGTCAACAGTGTAATACAACGGCAAACACCATGTGATGTGTACCACCAACAAACACCATGTGGAACACTTAAAATAAACAATTGTGGGCATGCAGACACCATGAGGAGCACATACAATAGCATGACTTGGGAGCAACAGTGAGATGTCTTCAACAGTGAGTCGACTACCATGGCCAAAAACACCATGCGTAGCATATAAAATATACAGTGATAGCAGAAGGTGGGAGAAACAGAGAGACGACTTTAACAGTGGAATACAATGTGGAGCACATACAATATACAATGATAACAGGATAGGGTAGCAACAGAGAGATGTCTTCAACAGTGGAGTACCACAAGCAAATACCATGTGGATCACATATACAGTGATAACAGAAGTTGGGAGCAACAGATAAACAACATCAACAGTGGATACCACAGGTTAACACAATGTGGGGCACATAAAATACACAGCGATAGCAGAAGATGGGAGCACATACAATATCCAGTCATAACGAAATATGGTAGCAACAGAAAATCGTCGTCAACAGTGGACTACCGTGAGCAAACACCATGTAAAGCACATACAATATACGGTGATAGCAGGAGATGGAAGCAACAGAGAGACGTCGTCAACAAAGAACTACCGTGAGCAAACACCACGTGGAACACTTACAATATACAGTGATAGCACAAGATGACAACAACAGGGAGACGTCGTCAACAGAGAACTACCGTGGGCAAACACCATGTGAAGCACATACACTATACATGTACAGTGATAGCAGAAGTTCCAGCAACAGAGAGACATCTTCAACAGTAGACTAACGTAGACAAACACAACATGGAGCACATACAATATACAGTGATAGCAGTTAAGACAACAACAACAGAGAGACGTCGTCAACAGAGAACTACCGTGGGCAAACACCATGTGGAGCACATACAATATACAGTCATAACAGAAGATGACAGCAACAGAAGATGGGAGCATGAGAGAGATGTCTTCAGCAGTGGACTACCGTGGGAATAGAAGAGTGGAATATATAACAATAATGGTCCACTGGAGTACCACTTCGTCCGTGGTGTCTAATAAGGCTTTCACCACAGCCGTACTGTTATTCCAATGTGCCCATCAGCAATACCAGCACACAATTTTGTAGCCCACCAGCTTAGGAGATGAAGGAGTCATCTACATATGTGATGCGATCTGTGAAAACCCGTCGGATGTCGCAAAATGTGAAATAGGGATTATGGGTAAAATTTAAAAAATTAAAATTTTGTTTAGAAAATTAATTTTATTACTATGTGTCATCACCTTTTGTGAAATATCACCTTCAAAAACTTACTTAAGTCACTTGTCTAATTAGCCTTATAATGTTTTTCTATTGAACTATGTATCTTTTATGGCCTGTTTTTATGATTTCTTGTATTGTAGCTTTTTATGACATTACAATCATCATTCACTCATAACTTTTTTGTAGTGATCGTGGAAAAATGATCGAAACAGTTCTGTAATCTGCACAGATTCAGCTTTCTTATGATATAAATATCTCCAATACGAAAAATCCCGACATGTGGCGGGTTTTCACAGATCGCATCACATTTAAGGTAAATATACAGTCATGTTTAAAATGAAACATCAATATATATATAAATCTGTTTCACATTTGCAATGCCTAATTGTATTGCCGTATGTAATCGTATATATATCTTCCAAATATATTTCAACAGCTACAAACGAATAATTTGACTTCAACATAAACAACCATTATAATAAACCAACCAACAAGACCCAGTTAGGTTTTGTCCAAAATCATTTGAACATTCAAATCCACCAACCGCCAAACCCGAGAACCGCGAAAGCCGAGAACCGCTCTAGTTATGTCTTGCTTTCATAGACCCAAAATCAACAGATCATCACACGTGAATAAACTGTGCATAATGTCAACTAAATTCTGATACACCATCTTCGCCAGTTTTAAAAGAATGATAATAGGTCGAACCAATCCCACATCTGACACCATATTTTACGTGATCTGGTATTGTGTTAATCAAGTAAATAAAGAGAACTCTTGGATACCGTGCTTTAGGTTAGATGACCATTGTAATAAACTCAATGTTTTGGTACTGCTCATGCGTAATGTAAAGCGCTAGGTCAGGACGATCTAATAATACATTATATATGGGGTTTACTCCCTATAACACCATTTGCCCGATGAGTTGCGTTGCACTCCCAAGATAGTCGAGCGTTTACTTGAGAGTTCCTGAAATGACAAATTAGTTGGAGATAAGTAAAAATATGAAGCCAAATCCGAGCTTGCGTCGAATAGATCTGAATGTGATGTGGCTGACGTCAGCCGGCAATGCTTCGTACTAGATAGATGTAGGATAACGGGATGTTACTGTTACGATGTTGCTTCTTTATACATTTTTGTTGATGTATAAAATCTAGAATCACTGGGGAATATCATTCCCTAATGCGTGGCCAATACATCGTTCCCGCGGTACAGAACACACCTATTGATTACCCTTGCATCGTCTGATTATTATTGTATTGCATTCAATGTTAATGGCGTGTTTGATTAAAGGTATATTATGTGATATTTTCCAGGGAACGCCCTCAATCCTCGAGAGAAAAATAATGAAAGCAGATTTTCTTGCAGAATTAAATTGATGATCATAAATCGAACATACATTCCAAGTTACAGGGCGATGCGATTCTTAATTACTTCAAAATCATAGTTTAAGAGTGAAAATAAACAGTGGGTGTCTGCGCCGACAACTTATTTTTACTCTAAATTCACTCTAAAACCATGATTTTGAGGCAATTAGGAATCGTATCGCTCTGTAATTTGGAATAATATTCTAGATTTATGATCCGAAATGTAAATCTGAAAGAAAATCTACTTTCTAAAGAAATCATGAATAGAGAGGGCGCTCCCTGGAAAAGATAACATAATATGCCTTTAATAAATAATGTTTAAATGTACTTGATGACTTGCTTCTACGTACTTGGATTGTCACGTGTTCCATAAGTAAATGCCATGCGAGTTAGCTTTGACCTTCATAACATTACAGACGATTTATCACCCAAGTATCGTCACAGATAAGTGTAAGTAATTTGAAATGGATTTGTTTTCGAAAACAACGAGGACGTCGAAATTCTACTTCAATCGCAATACTTTTGGTTCTCAATAAATTATGACCATTTTGTTTAGATACAAAAGTAAGTAAGATGACCAGTTGACCACTGTGGTAGCTGTGGGCTTTCTCAAGTGGTAGCTGTAGGATATATTAAGCAAACGCATCTGCTGTAGGAATCCAATTCCTTGGAAAATGAGCATTCTCTGCTTGGACCTTTTCTGAAACGTCTAGTTAACCCCCTGGGTCCTTTATCAGGGATACAACTATTGTAAAAATGTCTCTGATTGGTGCAATAAATCATGTATCTATCTTTCTGACCAATCGGTCGGTAGTTCTCAGGGGGTTCATTCAAAGCAGCTGGTACTTAGAAACTTTGAAGACCTTTCAATTTCATGATTATTAGTTGTATAGCTTTTTATAAGGCTATGTGTTTTGAACTCGCCACCCTTCCCGTTGCATGTCCAGATTTGTACATTTTACACCATCTGAGATTCGAATTAGCATATCGCAATAACTACTTGTTCTACCCCATAAAAAGTATATATTTTCTGAACGGTAATCTCACAAGGAATCTAAATATGCGATTGGAATTTGCATAAGACCTAATGGTAACATGTTGTGATTAAGAATGTTCAAAAAATATCGATTTTTTTCATATTTTGATTAAAGCTCAATATTTTTTTTATTCCTATCCCAATCATCATTTTACTGTACATATTAGTTCCTCATGCAATTTACCCATCAGAACATAATGGTTGTCAAGTGTAACTTGTTGAAATATACTATATCGGGAAGTAAATGAGCACAAACGTTAACATTTCAAATTTATTAAAGTTTACACATATATTTTTTTGGCTATTCACCCTATCCTATTTTAAGCAAGATTTCTGAATTCCCCTATTCGAGAGCTTTCCAAAAATGTATAATTTTGCTATAATCGGTTGAATAATTTTGTTGTTATAGTCATGTATGTAAAACCGATGAATTAGGGCAAGTTTACTGTGTAGTGAATAGGGAAAAAGTCAAAGACAATGCAATCGATTCGTGATTACAACTGTTACGTAAGAGTTGACACGTTTGTTGAAACAGAAACTTATAGAATATAAAACAATCGATAAAATGAGAGCAAAATCATGGTTGTACCATACAAAAATGAGGAGTTATTGTAATTTGAACGTAGAATTGGGAACATTTTATATATTCCCCATAGAGATTGTACACGACGCCACCGCCACCGCCGCCACCGCCACCGCCGCCACCCCTGACTTTCGAAGTATAATCAATCATATCTCAGCCAAACAGTTATAGAAATACCTGATTTATTCACACGGTGTAGCTAGATAAATAAGCTTTCAAATGACACCTAAACCATAGCTCTACCACATATAGTTGTTGAGTTAATAGAGAGAGATGGATGATTCGTCACCAAAAATGCAACGCCGCCACCCTTTTTGGGTGGTCAGTTCAAAACACATGGCCATAAGCAAACAACGCAAACAGTAGTCCGCATCACATTACATAAGACCAATCAATGACAGGTTGCTTCAATGTAATCCCAGCATGCAGCAGAAAGACGTACTGCAGAAATGTGCGTTATGGAGCCAACCACGCATTGTGGATGTCGGACGCACTGTTAAAACGCATAAAGCCCCACCGTGTTCAATTGTCTCATTTGAATGTCGCCGATTTTTCTGAGAACCAATGGAATTGCTTAAACTCTCTTATCGGTTTAAGAATTACCAATACAATGATACCAAACAAGTTGAAAAGTCTCAATGATCAGTTCCTCTAAATGGACCATGATGTTTCTGTACATTTCAATGCAAATCAGGTGTTGAACAACAATCATCACAATAAGTAAATGACCAGATAATAAATGTGCTGATAACTCTAAAAGTATAACTCCTACATAAACATATTAGATTATAAACATGTTGAGAAATGTCTCTTCTTGAATTTGAGATATTACACGCTAAGAATGGCTGATTATTAAAGAGGTTACACTCCCAAATGTACTGTCAAGTCTGATTTTCATTTTCACATTTTCATTTTCAACACGAGGACTCAGACCGGCAAATTATTGATTACTGGTAGTGGTAGTGCCAATACACCCGTCGATGGCCTGGTTGTTGGATAGTCGACCGGTGGCATTGTTACGGTTGATCAATACGGCACACACGCTTTACCTGTCATACTCTCCCCGTGTTGAAAAGAAAATGTTAAAATGAAAATCAGACTTGCCCTAACGTTTGGGATCGTAACTTCCTCATTAATCAACCATTATTAGCGTGTAATATCTCGAATTCAAGAAGAGACAATTTTCAACAACTTTATAATTAAATATGTTGATGTAGGAGGTATACTTTTAGAGTTATCAGCATGTTTATTACCTGGTCAGTTACTTATTGTGATGAATGTACATCCATCATCACAGTACTTTTCTACAATACAGGGTGAGTCAAAAAGACTGCAATAGTGGAAAGAAGCCATTTTGTTTTCAAAACCAAAATGAATTTTAAAACTTATTAAACGTTGCAAGAATGATGTATTTAATCTCAACTTTGTGTGAAAAAATGAAGTCGATCGCATTTTCCGTTTATCTTTGGTGAACCTTTTGACCAGTGCACCCATTTTACACGTTTGTCCACGAGATACCCAAAATATGCATCAGATCGCAAAATGTGTCTCTCATTCAAATTTGGAAACTTGAGTTCATTTGTGATGTTATTGGAATTTGATGCATCCTTTCTTGTTTACATGTGAGTTAGCATAATCAATTATAATCGTACCCATGCAATGAAAGCGTATAATGTTCTAAATTTTAATAAAAAACCATTTTTTTGTTGGCGGGATATTCAAATATGAAAATGCAATGTGTGCCATTTCAAATGAAAATCACTGTGTTCGTGGACAAACAGGTAATTGTGGTTGTGCAGCAAAGAGGGTCACCAAATACAAACGAAAAATGCGATCGACTTCATTTTTTCACACAAAGTTAGGATTAAATACATCATTCTTGCAACGTTTAAAAAGTTTTAAAAGTCATTTAGGTTTTGAAAACAAAATGGCTTCTTTCCACTATTGCAGTCTTTTTGACTCACCCTGTATGATGGGATTACATTGAAGCAACCTCTGAATTAAAAAAGCTACAATGAAAAGATAGATAACAATTCTACTCGGAAGCGCCAACAGTTTTGAACTTAACATTTTGAAGGGGTGAGGATGACTAACATTTAAAAATCATTATGTTCATACATCTTTCATTATTCCTGTGATTGCAAAGTGGTATTAGAGGAAGAAAAATGTGAGAGAATGCCTACCTTAGCATCCAAGTATTTCGAAACGCATGCTTATTGTAGTGTGCCATGCGACGGGACGTATTCGGATATATGTAGCCATCACCGATGATGAAAACATAGTCGCAACCGGAGTATTTCTATCGAAGCTTCCATCGAAGACCTCGAAATGAAAAGAAAAAATGCAATAGCAAATATGTTAGTAATTCGAGACTTCTACTGAATGATCTCAGGTGTCCCATGCAATTTAAAAAGGGTACTTCAACCAATGTGCCAGAGATTCCTTCAACTATTTAGACGTTTAAAAGTTATTTAGGGGTTCAATAAGGTTTCGGATTTGTTTATCTTTAATCGACAATGTTAAGATGGGTTTATTTTGCGAGGAAAATAAACCCGTCTTACCGTTGTCGATTCAAGATAAACAACAACGAAGACCTTGTTGAACCCCTTTCAACAACGACCATACATATTTACATCATTCATATGTGAATAGCGTTTGGGATGTGTGTTTTAAAATAGAAAAATTAAATCAAGAATGCGTTTAATTTACATACACCCCTCCATATCAATAGTGGTACGGTCCATTGGATGAAAGGAATGTCATTTTACCGTGCGATGATGCAAAATGGCGATTCTCTTGTGCTGGGTAGCGGTCGTTCGGTCTAAAATGTTGGCTTTAGGAGTGAGCCGTGACATATGGCCCTCACCAAAAATATTTTTCTCAGGGATATAGCTACCATTTTGGTATATAAACCTGTTTGCTTACTTTAAGGATTACATGGCGAAATGCATTTATACGCCGATAAAACGGACGAAAATATGAACACATTTTGTGAACATTTTTTTTTTTTTTACAATTTTGCATCGAAGCATACATCCTAGTAATTTACATATGAACTGTGGGTTTATCTCAAATCGACAACGCTTTGTTACTGTACTTAAGGTATGGGGGAGTTGATGAAATTATGTTCACAAATATTCAAGAAAGTTTTTGAATCATTTCAGCTCTTTCTAAATGTTCTACTCACAAACAGCAAGTGTTATACATGTACGTGAATACTATCGCATCCTTATGATTTAGGCCCTACATACATGACATATTCAAATAAATAGTTAGAAGTTGAAATATTGAGGGACTCTAACACTATGTTGAATGAGATTTAGGTTAAATAGGGTATTTTTGTATTACCTTCATGACCTTGGAATTGTGAGAACCGTCAAAGATGATAGATATTTAATTATGACAATTAAAGGTTAGTGCCTAGCTATACCTAATACAAAACATATGTTCTACATGTTATAGATTCCTGGTCTTGTTAAACCATGGATAAACTCACCATTTTCTCTTGCTGGTTGCGTGCATACTCCCAGTCCCCAAAGCCACCGGTGCTGTATTGAACCTTGTATTTCGTCACCCACTGATTATAAATGCCAGATCTGCCTTGCAAAACTATCCCACTGACAGACCGTACTTGACCCAAATCCACCTGTATCCATTGGTTGACGTCCTTTGACCCAGCGGTCCAACTTCCGGTACTACTGACTCCTTGAGGAAGGTCCAATCGCGCGTTGCGTGCGCCATGTTTGGCGTTGTATTCACTTGAAGCTGTAATTTGACTATCTTGTATTTGTTTATCTTTCATACCCAGTGGGGTTACACAGTTAACTGAAATGAAGCGATTTGATTATTTGGTTTAAAGTGTTGCCTTTTTAATATTTAAGATTAGTGATGGTGTATATACACAAAGATGGGACTACTTTGGAAACTACACGTAGTTAACACATGATTGTATGTTAGGTACGTGAATTATTGTTGTGATACATATATAATAAACAATCATTCTAATTGCTTTTGGCCCGATTGTCAACTTGATGTTTTCTATTGTCCATGAAAGGTCTTCCTAAATATTGTTTGAGTTGTATACCTTACTCCAATGGTTCTTATTTTAGAAGCACAAGGTCACAATAAATGTGCCCATTGAGTAATACACAAACTGGTGGGTGGTTAACCATTTTTGGCTATATCTCACCACATTATAGCCTATAATTTATAAATGGAATATTTCTGGCCCCTAAGAATTTTACAGACAAATATGTAGATTCTTCTGATATCAAACTAACTCGATGTGAAGAAAAAAAATCATAGCCAATAAAGGGATCGGAACATACACATTTAAGTCCTAATGTACCTTTTACCCAAATTAAAATGTGAGCCAATGATAGGGGAGAGCGGGGAGCGTTATCCCCATTTTCATTTGAAATGGCCTAGAGACGTCAATTTTAAAGATTGACATTACATGAAATATTGATGTCTTGGCTACACACGACCACAATTGCAGTACCCTAGGCCTTACTGTAAATGAATGAGTACAAGATAAATTCAGGTGTACAAATGGTGAACTTGGGACAGGTTCATCCATAGGCCGGGGCGCGAATTTGTTAACCGTAAACAACATATGGCCAAATACTGTATACTTGGTATTATCAGTCTCATCATGTATACTATACGCTTTATTCCGTCAAGATATCAAATGTTGTTTACGGTATATAATATCGCGGCCGGGGCAAGTTCGCCATGGTCTCATAATGTGGCTTCATAAAGTAGTTTGTATCAAAAAGATATATATACATTATTTGTTATGCAATGTTATTTTCTTTCAAAAAACCATTTAGAGAGTCCAGAATTTAAGGGTGGGGTCATTTTTACGGAATATACACGTTTAAAATTTTAGAATTATAATAAATATCAAATTTGAAAATATTATCTTCTAAATTTAGTGCTACTCCATTCCAGCTAGTTATTTTTATAATTACATATAGGCTACAGGAGGTTAATTACACTTTTGAAATTATACAAAATCTTAATCATGTAAATCCCCATTGGCGAACATGCCCCATCATGAAAGGCCGAATGTGCCCCATAGCACAATTACATTGACCCGACGGATATCCACGCATGTCCCACATAAAATGAAGGGTTTATGAATCGAATTCATAACCTATCCCATACCAACCTAATGATGATTTACACAAAATCGTCTGTACGAATATTTATATCAAACACTTTTTCATGTAAAACTGTTTTTGACGATAATTTTACAAACATTATTACGGAGAACAGCTATGTTACCACGGGAAGATCGCAACAAACAGCGGAACAAAGTGTGTGTTCGTCAAATTCAACCAGAGGCCGCAATGATATGAGATTCACGTGGTGGGCGAACCTGCTACTGGGGTGTACACTCCCGCTCTCCCCTACCTTAAACATTACATTACGAACAAAATGTAAATATTTACAAAGATGAACTTACATTTACATCCCAGTATTTCAAATCGCATGCTTATGTCAGTATGCCATTCTTGAGGACGAACCCGGATGTTAGTCGCCATGACCGGAGCAGCAAATAAACTTACGACTGGTGTGTTTTGGTCCGAGTTTCCATTAAAGAACTTCAGATATAAAATAGACAAAATTAGCGTATTTAACAGAACCGTATACGATACTTTATGTTCCCTTTAAACACCTTTTACGCGGGGCGGTCAATGCCATAAATCCAAAGAACATTGTCCAAAATGTAAATACTGAGACAATACTATACTCTGTTTGGCCATCTCGAGACAGTGACGTAACCGCGTATTCTACTAATTGCATCACATAACGCGCGCGAATACTCGCGGCGCTGGCATACAAACACGAGCGTTGAAAGGCGGAAGATACACACGCGTGCGTAAAAGCTGCGCCTGTTCAGTTACGTCACTGTCTCGAGATGGCCAAACAGAGTATAGGTACTTATTTCTCGTGGCGATTCCAAATATCACAAGGAAACTACGTCGTATTTTAACATTTTTGAAACATTTTGTGAACTGTCGTATACAGTCATATGTCGAGTGGAAGTGTTATTTTTATTTAACAAAAACGATGTGACAGTATTTCATACCATCCTGACTTAGATTCAATGAGACAATTGCAGATATTTTGGTGTAAAATAGCAAGAACATGTGATTGAAAAGTGTTGATTTAATCATAGGTCCTCGAAAATAGTCAGCAATGTATCGATGGTGTTCACTCAAATAGTCAACAATGTTTTGGTGATGTCAATTTAGAATAGTCAACAGTATCTGCACACACAAAAAAATGATGCTTATAGAAAATAGTAAACCGTGTCCGAGTGATACATGTTGACGGATTTGGAGCGTTTTAAGTTGAGTTACTAATAGGGTGATAAAGGTAGTAGTCCTATTAGGGGATATCAACTCACCACTTCATCCAGTTTTTTGTAAGCATGTCGCCATGAAATGCCATTAGTGTAACTGTACTGCACTTTGTATTTCGTCACCCATTGATTATGGCCGTCTCTGCCTTGAAGTACTATACCCGATACAAACGTTACGGCTTCAAGATCGACACGAATCCATTGATTACCGTCCTTAGATCCAGCAGTCCAACTTCCAGTACTGGTGGCTCCAGCAGGAAGGTCCAATCGCGCGTTGTCTGCCCCATGGTTAGCATTGTATTCACTGGAGGCTGATATTTGGCCGTCTAAAATGAGTCCATCTTTCATGCCAAGCGCATCTACACAGTAATCTGAAATATTAATGATTTTTAATTTATATATGCTGTATCAATATAGGTGTTTTTTTCTCGAAATAAAGAGTTCATAATTATTGCCTAAACAACCGCGTGGTCTGAGATCAAATGCAATACTCATACACAGATCATGTCTAAAACACCGACGTGTCCAAGATAGAGCCTCTGTATCCTGAATGACGAGTCTGCTCAATTGGCACTTATTGTAATGAAAAATTAACGTCCATTTACCTATTATTGGACCTACATAATATCATATATTGATGAATAGCCTCAGATTCAAAAACGAGATAAAGCCAACATTGCTAGAGATGGCCATGCAACGAGTAATCTTTTGGTTGCCCATTATCCAACCGAAAGATGATATTGATATCTGCATGTAATCATGAACATACACCTGTTTTCCATGAGATTATGAAATATCTCAAAAAAAGGCCCTGCGTCAACAGGGGAAAATGCCTAAAGTTTCTTAAAATTGTCCCCAAGTTGCTGTCAATTCCACAAAATTGTGCAAAGTAAATATGCAACTTCATAAAAGCTTGGAACAATATTCATGTATCCACTGGTCGATGTCCATGGACATGATGGAACCAGAAGTCCAACTACCGGTACTGTCAGATCCATTTGGTAGATAGATCCGACCTCGCATTGTCCGAACCATGTTCGGCATAAGGCAAAAAAAAGAGAGTTGACTTGCCCTTTCCGACCGACCCGAATTTTCGGAAATCTAGGGTCGCTATTTTTTTTAAACTTTTTTTTTCAAAAAAAGAAAAAGAAAAAAGGATTTTTTTTTTTTAAAGAAGCACATGACAATAAAGAAAGATGAAAACGTGTATTGAGTACATGTAGTATCTGCTAAAAAAAAAATATTAAAAAAAAAAAAAAAATCTTTAAAACGTGTTTTTGTGCAGTAAATTTTCAAAAATTGTCAACAACAAAAAAAAAAAATCCGACCGTCCGACCCTGACTTTGACCCTGAAAGGGCAAGTCAACTTTTTTTGTTTTTTGCCTAATACATGTTATACGAGCTGTAAGCTGTGACCTAGGAGTCTGCTATCCTACCATCCTCCATACCAAATACCTTGACACAGCCAACTGAAATAAATTGATATGTTCTTGTGCTACATTTTGCGTTGGAGGGTGGATGAAATGAATCTGAATATGGTCATGCGTTTTAAGTTCGCCTCCCAAAAAGGGTGGCGCTGTTACACTTTTTGGTTTCATGCTGTCATTAATCATTTTTTTCTTCTTTTCAAACCACAAAAGCAATTTCAAATTCAGTATAGTTTTAAAGCTTTATTAATATGCTATCTGCCTTTAAAGTGGCATTGGTATAGCTCATACAGAAGTAGATATACAGCTTTTTTGTAGTGTAAGGACGAGTTTTCAAGATTTCTTTATAACATTAGGTAGTAGACAATTCTGGCTTAAAGGTATATTATGTGATCTTTTCCAGGGGACGCCCTCAATCCTCGAAAGAAAAAAAGTAAATTTTCTTGCAGATTTACTTTTCTGATCATAAATCATAAATATATTCCAAGTTACAGAGCGATACGATTCATAATAACATCAACATCATGGTTATAGAGTGAATTTAGAGTAAAATTTTAAAAAAATAGATTGTACCGAGCGGTACAATCTATGTCCAAACTATGATTTTGAAGTAATTAGGAATCGTATCCATCTGTAATTTAGAAGATCTTTATGATTTATGATCAAAAATGCAAATCTGCAAGAAAATCTGCTTTCATAGTAAAAATCAATGATAGAGGGCGCTACTTGGAAAAGATCACATAATATGCCTTTAATGTACACCCATTGTTAGTTATTATTATCGCGCCTTGTGAATCTGAAACGTTATAGCATACAGTACCTGGACATCTAAGCATTTCGAGTCTCAAGCATATAATAATCGTGCTATTCAATATAATAGGACGTATGCGGATATAGACGTCACGTCACGTGACCGGCCGCAGCACGCTATGTGGTACACGTGGGATTTCACTTATTCTTCATTTACACATGATAGCCTACCTGCGCAGACGAAACCATTCCCGACCCATCCTTCATTACACAGACACACGAAACTCCCTGCCGTGTTGAAGCACATGGCGTTATCGTCACAAATGTTGGTAGTATATGCACACTCATCTATTGCTGTTTCGAGAAAAGTAAGGCGCAACTGTTTGATTATAATATGATAATAATAATATGTTTCCAATTGTTTGGCGATATGCATGCAGTTGAGGTTAACTATAGAGCCAGTGGCGTAACTATGGTCTTCAATTTCTGAAGAGAGGGGAACAGGCCTGTGACCATGGCGCATAATCGAATATTGTTCAGTACCTATACCGAGCAAGAAAAATTACAGAAGATGAGACAGAAGGATAGAATTCAGGAATAGCCTTCTGACAATGTGAAATGGCAGAGTGCAGAGAGAAGTGACCAGATTAAGAAGGAATCCAGTAAAGCCAATTAAAAATGTAATTTGTTTCTTTTTTTTAAAAGCCTCCCTTCTCACTTTGAGGCATATTAAAGGTCAACTTTCTTTAAATTGACCAAAAAACTTAAAATTGCAAAAAAGCCAGTGCTATGAGAAACTATGATTAATTTGAAGTGACTTTTAACACTGTTATGAGAAAGAATATACATTTCCTACACCCCTTCACATGGAATTCAAATTCAATGGCGCTCTATTTGTAACACATTTATGATATTGATTGACAATTGATATTTAACAGTTAATCTCTAAGCTTTTTCTTTTCATTATTCATTCTAATTTTTTTGTTAACATAGTTGAATTATGTACTTGGCAATGCATCACTTGTAATAACCTTTTTGGTGTTTCTATATTGACCACTGATTTCTTTCATCACACTTCATCGCACAGCCTGTTATTGTTCTACTTGAAAGATAACAGCCTCTGCTGAGACTGTTATTTTTCAAGTGGCCAGTTACCAGATATAACAGGCTCTGCAGTAAGATGGAAACAAAAGGAATACCATGGATAACATGACAAAGGAAAAGTATATTTACTGTTAATGCATTTATTAATTTATTTATTATAGTTTAGTATTCATTCATTCATTTATATAAATAGGCATTTTTTTGTATATAAAGCGCAAATGTGAACAATAGCCCAACGGGCATTAACAAGGTTAATGACCAGAGTGATTAAAAATCAAACTGGTAACTCTCGAAAGAAAGCTCTGAAAGGCCAATCAATTGGTTCACTGCAACTCAGAAAATATGCAAAAAACAAGAAACACAAATGAGCAGAGGTTAAAAATGCCAATGACATAAAAATTAGATAAAAGCCCAAACACAGAGAACAACATCAAAATATAAGGTCTGATGCCTACACAACAAACTTGGGAACTAAATATACCAGGAGCTGCCTGTTATCACCTGTTGGGGCGTGGCCGTATCACCAGCCCAGCTGGCTACATGCTTAACAGGACCATCCACCATCTCCCCCAACCAAGCATTAACCTACACTTAACCCATGACCACCATGCTATTATATGTATCAGTCGGATGTTGAAAGGACTTGAATGAAGGGATTCCAGCTGCTGAAATGTTGCCAACAATATCATCTGGAAGACTGTTCCATAAGGGAACAGCAGTGTGAATGAATCTTCTGTCTAAGCAGCGAGTTCTGGCTATCGGCAGAGAAAGAGCATGGACTGGCATATTATGTAATCTATTCATTTATGTATTCGTTTATTTAGTATTTTATTTAATGTTTTTTAATTAATTAATTAATTTGTGATTGATTAATTGGTTGGTTGATTGATTGTTTGAAATTAAGTCTACAGTTTTGTATGCATGATTGTGGATAGATTTAAAATATTTTATAATAAATTTGGCTTAAATGTATCATTAAGTAAATTATTCATAAATTGATATTGAATTGCATAAAAGAAACCTCCCTTTGATCATCATATCTATGTAATCGTCCATCGGGCAATTCAGAAATTATCATTTAGTTACAGCGTAAATTGTTATGCCCCAACTTACTCTTAGGTCCGGTCAGGTATAAGATTTAGCGTAAATTACTCTTAAGTTACTAGCCTAGTAGCTTACCACGGTTTGGTGCTCTCAAAAATGTGGCTTACGCCTCAGTTACTAGCGAGGTAGCGCTATTCTTCAGCTACTCGCCATTGGTGCACTCTCGGCAGCATAACTTTTGTCAAATTATCCCTTCATTTTTTATGGATGCGAGGAAGAAATTCCCTCGTTTTTTTCTCCTATCATTTTCTTCTCGTATACCGTATATGCATGCAATAACCACGTTTAGTTCATTGGCCTATTCCTACCAAAAGTACAAAAGCGACGAAAATGAAACCCCTGTTTTACGCCTGTCAAGTAGGGTCGGTCGGTTTTGGGGTGTTTTCGGGTGGGGGTTACCTTTAATTGTACCAACATTTGCAGAAATCTTTAATTTTTTGAAAATGTGTGAAACCGATTTTTCGACACATTTTTCGGCAAAAAACGGCTGATTTTACATGATTTGAGTTCTGTCTGCCTATTCCTCCACAATCTCATCACAAGAGTCACTCTGAGGTGAAATAAAACTAACTATAGGTAGGAAGTCTATTCTAAGTATATTAGGGGGCTGTCAACCTTCAAACCATGACATTTATCAAGCGCTGTCAGTAACTTCTGAACTATTAATGTGATGTGTATACAACTTTACAATATTGGAAAGGCAATGTGTTAGAAAGAAGAAAAAAATGGTTTCGAATTTCACTAATGCTGCATATAAAAAAACTTACTTGGTATGCCAGGAAAGACGTATGTAAAGCCGCTTAGCCGCTTCTGTGGCATCCTGGAGAACCCTTTGGTTTTACTCCGCTAGTCATAATAATAATAATAACACTAATAATAATAATAATACAGGACTTATAGAGCGCAGTACGCAAAGCTTCAATGCGCTTTACATATCAGACTCAAAGCAATCATTGCACTCTTCCCCTGTCGAACGTTTACCCCCTGAGAACTACCGACCGATTGGTTAAAAAGATGGATACATCATGTATTGCACCAATGAGAGACATTGTTAGAATAATTGTATCCCTGATAAAGATGGGAGTGAAACATTTTATAAGCTGCATTTGAATTGGCTATTCATATGAGTACATCTTGTAATAAACCAATCAGAACCACTGTAAGATAGACAGATAGACCCAGGGGGTTAACGAGTAACGTATTCTCATTCTCTGATACTGATACAATCTGTGAAATTGATACCGTACTATAACAGTATATTTGTTGATAATGTGCACTTTGAATGAATGGTAACGTAAAACTATATGGGTAGCATGAAGAACGTTTATTTTTCCTACACACTCTGACTTTTCCTCTATCTTAGAATAATAACAAATGTCTATAACTTCGCTAAATTTAGTTTTCAGTTGATGACGTAATCCTCTAACTAAACTGCTCAAAAAAAGGTTTGGAAATTTGTATTTTGGGATATATTCATATTGTGAATCATATCAATGTAAAGCTGATGTGTTTTTCTTTCTAACGATACCTCATTTGTAGCAATCACTTGTTTCAGTGCTTAGCCATATGCTTGAGAATGTGGGTAGGTCGCATTCAAAATGTGCCAAATTCCCCACTATTTTGCGCTCAAAAGACTATCTTTGTCGTCTGTTCAATGAACATTGACCACTACAGTGTAGAGTGATGCTCTATTGACTTTTGAGCACAAATTAGTGTTGATTTTGGCATATTCAGATTGAGACTTCTCCATGTTATTAGCTCTTAGCAAGTGGCAGAGCACTGGAATAATGTATTGCTACAAATCCGGTATCATTGTAAAGATGAACACATCAGTTTTTCATTGATCATGTTGATATGCAACACAGTATGGAAATATCCCGAGATATTTGAATATCTTATGATTATATTATTGGTTTGCCCCCTAAGAACTACCGGCCGATTGGTTAAAAAGATGGATACATCATTTATTGCACCAATGAGAGACATTGTTAGAATAATTGTATCCCCGATAAAGATGGGAGGGAAACATTCGATGTCAGCAAATGCATTTTTGAATTTTGACACATAAAAAAACACCAAACAACTTATTATTTCGTCGCTGTTCTGACATACCGGCACATCACTTTATTTATTTCTGTTGTGATGTGCCGGTATGTCAGAACAGCGACGATATGATTGACCGCTTGAAAACTTCATAAACAAAACTGTCATTATAATTATCAACACCACATCCAGCATATAATAAATTCACTTACCTGGGATTGAATAGTGTTGGCTAATGCCAGAAGCAATAACAGGAGCAACCGAGTCCTCTTTACACTGACCAACATACTCAATTCGATTGATACATACACAGATGCTAAATGAAAAATGATCTCTCTATCAGTTGACGCTCTTAATATATACAATGTGTACATGTATGTTCTTCCTTGGGGCCATCTGCTTTGTAATTGAGATATCAGGGCACTAATAAGTATTAGACAATTATTTTTGCTGTGGTATGAACTAACAAGGGAAAATTAATCAAAGAGTTTCCTTATGTTTAGTCATTTAATCCATATGTACCAATAACGATTATGCCATAGGCCTATAATTAATGATTATAATAAATGTAATAAAATGTGTTCAAGCTCCTGCTCATTGTGTATAAATCACTTAACAATGCTGGTCCAAGTTATGTGTCTGAATTGCTGAAACCTTATATTCCCACAGCTAACCTTCGGTCTGGCTCCCGTGAGTTTCTTGTTGTTCCAAAAAGCAAAATGAAGTCTTTCGGTGATAGAGCTTTCTCCATCGCGGGCCCTAAATTATGGAACACTCTCCCAATGGACATATGCCAGGCAGGTTCAGTTCAGGAGTTCAAGTCGCGACTTTTAAGTCTTAAAAGACCTACTTTTTTAACTTGGAAATCTAATTATGTGTATTTGTTCATGATCTTTCATTTCATAATGCATGATGCCATACACATTCATATCTCTTGTTTAAATATGCATTTGACTCTGTGTATGTTTATTTCTGTAGTTTTATGATCATTCTTGTATTTTTTGCTTTAATCTTGTATTTATATGTTGTACAGCGCTTTGAGTTTAGATCTCACTAAAGTAAAGCGCTCTATAAGTGTGTGTTATTATTATTATTATTATTATTAATAACAGTGTTGAGGTGGATTGTTCATTATTACCGTGATAATTATCAGGAAAAAACACGTTAGATTCAATTTAGTTCTAAAATTGCTTTCATACAAATTTCAATTGGTAGTAGTACACCGTCATTATGGCTTCTATTGTTACCATTGAAATTAATTTGGCGAGTAACACCAGAATAGTAACTAGTGAGGTAAATATTCACATTAATCAGCATCGTCCCCGTACACAATTAATTGTCGCATATGCCAAGTGTTCATCTATAATTTACTGTAAAATTCTGACGTGAAATGTTCTTCGTAATATTTAAAATGTGTCATCACTCGCTTGGTCATAGGTGAGTGTAAATAAAGAATCACGTTGAATCGGCTGTCGGTCCGTACAAAATGATGCCATTTTTATGGCCAAAATGTCGAAGTTGTTCACCGCTTTTTCAAAAAATAAGGACTATCATGTCATTACAAACATATTTTGGGCGAGTGTCACATATAAATGTTGCACTAAAATGTACAATTTTCATGATATTTTAATAATTGTATTTTTTTTTAAACGTAATCATCACTAACAATACGCTTTAAATCAAACACAACACACTTAATTATATACAAAATTGTTCATTTATAAACCATTGTAATGTAAAGCGATGCCCAGGGACATCAAGTATTAACCTTGTTCCTTATATTCCGAGTGCTTTTATCTACATTGATAAACTTTAGAAATTCACTGCGTGTCAGTAAAAAGAGAATCAAAGAAGTTCTTTTACGACGTATGTTATCCCAAAGCAGTGAATAATTTATACCATTATCATGAATTTCTAACAAATTTAATTTGTGGTGTATTTTTGCACATACGTACCTTAGTTATATGTATAGTACATCCTAATTTAACACTATTTCCTTTCATAACCCCCTGTAAAGTCAGTTAATGTTACTTTTAAATTTACTGCTAGTTAGCATTACGACAACTATATTTCATTAGCAACGACTTTGTGCCT
Source organism: Ophiura sarsii (assembly GCA_035610835.1). Taxonomy (NCBI): domain Eukaryota; kingdom Metazoa; phylum Echinodermata; class Ophiuroidea; order Amphilepidida; family Ophiuridae; genus Ophiura; species Ophiura sarsii. The sequence continues at coordinate 53,434,395 of CM069457.1, read as the reverse complement.
TTGGTTACCCTTTTTAAACAGTTGAAACGAACTACAGTCATCAACAAAAGTAAGTATACAGTGAATAAATGGGCTCTTATATACATATACAGTGAGATAGAGATACGACTCGGATGAAGCAAGTAGGCAGTAACATTATTTTCAAGCTTTCGCCTTTATTGTCTTCTTCAGGATAGTGTATTCGATGTCCGGTTGCAAGACAAATTAAAGAATGATTATTGAAGAAGAAACCGCATTTGAGATATGCCGGTTTAAAATATATCTCTTATTTAAAATATTCGGTGGTTTTTCATGAATAATATGGATGAAAAGATGTTTTGGCGTTTGATTTCAGAGAAATAAATGGCAGACTTGCCTCTCATTAATCATCACGGTGACATCCGCAAAATGTTGTTCTGATCCGTGTCAATCTTTTCTGAGCGTCAGGTGGCAATGAGTATACCAATAAAAGTGTATGGAAATGAAAGTTCTTCTATAATGAGGGGTATAGGTGCATTGGAACTAAAAACAACTATATCGCTCACTCAGTACACTAAATTCATTCTACACAAACTCCCTAACTCGCTATATTTACTTAATCCATTAATCGCCACAAGAAAACCCATAACTCACCAGTACCAACTCACCAACTCAACCATCCACAACTCGGCACTTTATATTACACAACCCTGCAACAAGTGGGGATTTCGCTCTAATTAAACAAGATGAACTAGTGGATGTCTCTCCGTTAGGATTATTGCAACATCAACACACTATTAAAGGAATGGTCCTGCAAGCACAACATTGAGCATTATTTGTTAGAAACATAATTATCGAGCCGAAGTTACGTAATTATATAGAACAAAACACCGTACTAGTCACAAAAATGAATAAAAACTGCCATCACTCAACATGCACTTTTTAAAATTCGCGGCGATTGAAAGTCCCGGTGTCGATGACGTCATGGGTATCGGTGCTCAAATTTGCGCATGTGTATTGTACAACTATGACATCATCGACACTGGGACTTTTGATCGCCGCGAATTTTAAAAAGGGCATGTTGAGAGATTGCGGTTTTTATTTGTTTTTGTCATAAGTGTGGTGTTTTCTTCTATATCATTACAAAAGTTGGGCTCGATAGTTATATTTCTAACATATAATGCACACTTTTATGCTTGCGGGACACCTCCTTTAACAAATATAGCTTGACTCCATCACACAGATTGCGAGTACTGTTAAAATAAGCAGCATCATACATGCATTTGACGAAGGTGACATAAGCTAAATATAAACATGGCTGCCACGATCTATATCTAGAAATACCCTAATTCGCAAATCACTTATAAAATTCACTGTCCTGGTACATACAACTTATATTTCAAAATCAATTTTTAAGTAATTGGGAAACGTATTGTTCATCTGTAACTTATAAGATATTTTAGTTTCAAGGTTACGTAATTTGACCCAAAAATGCATTTCTAGGAAAACAATACCGATCGCTGATGAAGGGTGGTATATCCACTTGAAACGTCGGTCTTCATTGTTACGTTATATCTTTGTTGTTTTACTGCACAGCAATTGTTATTGCTTGTCCCAGTGCATTTCCGTGTGTTATTGGGTTTTTTATCTGTATTGTCGCGTTATTCTCCCTCGTTATTACCCGTTTCCCCACACCCTGTTGACATAGCTTGCTTTTACTCTTTGCATTTTTACATTTTCGAGATATCCTCTTGTATCAGTTTTCTGATCCTTGGTGTGTTTAGCTTTAGTTTATATTAAATGAGCAAAATATCTACGAGACATGGCAATGATTTTAACATGACAAATAACAAAAAGACTTTCCCCGACCGTGCTATTCGAACCAATGGTCCAATTCTCTGGAATTCACTTCCCGAAAACATGAAACAATCCAAATCGTTAAAGCATTTCCGAACCCAGTTAAAGCAAAACCTTATCCAAAATTACGAGTAATCTCTTGTATTTGAGCCCGTCCTTGTTCTGTCTTGTATAATGGTGTTGTGGGTTTCTTATTGTTTATTGTAGTATAAAATGTTTGTTTATGTACTGCTTGTTTTAAGGGGTAGACCATAAACGGGCCTCATTGGCTTTCCAGTCTACTCCTCCATATTGTGTGTTTTATATATGTGATTGTGATTTGATGTATTATTTTTTTATATGGAAATAAAGATTGATTGATTGATTGATTGATTGATTGAGAGTTATTGAATACGAAACCATATCAAAATGCTCCATGTACCTATAAAATCGCGACAATCGCCTTGTTGTCCGAGAAATTAAATGCGAACAAGGATGAATGGACCGATAGTATATCTGATCGCAACCATGGCAATTGAATTATCATGACCATTGTACATATTGATCGTACACAGTATTTTAAAACCGAATTATCCACAATTACGTAAATGACAATTTTTATATTTTTGACTCCTGTTAGAGGGCTGCAAATAAACTTATATATCGGGTGCCATCTGCCATGTAAATAACGGTGGGCTTGATCCGCGATATGTAAAATATCGGATGCCAAAGTAGATTCTGGAAGGAAACGGTTGATAAGCTATCCAAATTCCTAAACATGTCATTGTAATTGCTGGGTCTTTAGACACAGCTTTGGGTTGGCCTTTGTTTACACACGGCGCTCTTAATCAAGATTTTGACAGCTATTACTTAATCACGAATGCAATGGCCTCGACATAATGGGTACAAACAGGCTACGTATGAACTTTGCGCTGTTTCAGTTAAATGAGGGATGAATGCATCAGCCAGTCTCCGGGTCAACGCACTTTGGTGCTGGCTCGCTGTATAGTATAAGTTTGCCTTTGTTTACACACGGGTATTCTTGATCAACTTTTTGACAGCTATTACTTAATCACGAATGCAATGGCCTGAACATATGGGTACAAACAGGCTACTTATGAACTTTGCGTTGATGCAGTTAAATGAGGGATGAATGGATCAGTTAGTCTCTGGGTCAACGCACTGTGGTCAACGCTAGTTTGGCTCGCTGCTTTTATTTATTGTCTTGACCACGTGTGTGTGAACAGTGACTGGCGTGGCGTGAATGGCTTGTCGATTCATCGGACGCTCATTGGCTATAAACCCAAGGTTGAATATGAATATTTATATACTGGACCCCATCGCTTGGAATGACAACATTAATTTAGAAGATAATTATCAAGCAACCTTTATATTAAAAATTGATATAGGAGATAGTAATAATATTATCAAGTAACTTTGAAAAAGGGAGATCGAGTACGCCCCCCCCCCCCCCCCCCCCCCACCCACAGCTGGAGAAAGTAGGTATATTTGATAATCTTATTCCCGTGAAACTTACGTTGCTCCCGGGAAATCCAGAGCAACTTAGCCTAAACAAATCATGCCATGGACTTATCAGACAAGTCCATGATTATGATTATACACACGCAAAATTGTGAATCCTACTGTACTTGTGAATTATTACTTGTAAATCTTTCTTGAAAATGTATGTAAATCCTTTTGTTGACATCCCAATCGCATTGATCAAACATGAACAACTATTGTGATATGTGTCCCGTCGGAGCATGAAGCTAGAAGACATGGTCGGAGTCGGAAAATTTCAAATCCCTTTTGATTATTTTTATCACCACACACGTCCCCGATATTGCAAGCGCTCCGAGTCCGACTTCCGTAGCCACACAAACAATTGAAGCAATTCTACACGGTTATCAGCGCGCTCCCGATCGCACGTGTATACAAGTTTACACGGTATTTTACGAGGCAATGATTACTTTCAAAATAACTTTGTTTGTTCTAAACATTTGTCATATGTATTTTCGGCAAATACAAATATTAGAACATGTTTAGCGTATAGACTTTCTAACAAAATAGGAGGCCTTTTAAGAAACTTTTAGTACATAATCGCCCTTGTATTTATATAGCGATTTAATAAACCTTGGCGAACCTTGACAAGGATGCCTCTATTAAACATGTTGTGATTCAAAGGGGATGGTCACAACACAACTTGTTTTAAAATGCTTACACAATGTGTCCCAATATGTTTCTTCATCATCGTCAATTGTTTTGCCCCCCCCCACAACGAAAGCGATTAATGTAATGACCCACCACTATGTCGCTTATTCTTACGCCCCCTCCCTAAACGCCCGGGCCTAAACGGTCGGATGTGAAAGCAAAAATCTCAAACTCTGAAACCAGAGAGATGTTATTACTATACACTGCTGAAACACTGAAAAAAGGTTATGACCGTAAATAAAGAATTAAAACAAAAGACAATTGAAGCGAGTCAAAAAATATGAGGTGACGGGGGACGCTAAACATGTTTACTTTTATGTGGCCCTATATAAAGCTCTAAGCACTAATAGTCGATTGTTAAACAATTACTTCAATAAACTTCAACATCATTTCCGTTTTACACAAAGGAAGTCGATATCATCAATTCCAATCAGTACGTGTTCAATGTTTTCACCAGTAGATGTAATGTCACATTGTGTGAGCCGTATTAGTCTAAGACTAAAATACCCTAGGTGTTGTTGTGGGGTGTGTGGTGGGGTTTTTTTGGGTGGGGGGGGGGGGGCGGTAGTAATTAATTTATTTTGATAAATTAGATTATTTATAGGACAATGTAGCTTCACTTTACCAATCATCCACCTATACGCCACCTAATCGGCCCTCTTACTCTCCCGAAACGGACAACAAGAAGTGAAGTCACATAAGGACTGGTCCCAAGTCTATCTCGTACACGACGGTCTTACAGTTTTCAATTCCGGCAGTCGCAAACCCTCTGAACAGGAATCACGCGAGAATTTACGAGGATTTATAAGCCGTCGTGTATATAGTCTATAGAAAATCGCTACAATACAAGACGGGAGTGTACAGTATAATAGTCACTCCCATTATACACACGCAAAATTGTGAATTACCACTAACTGAAAACTTTACTTGGCACGGACCAGTTACCCCATCAGTGATTTTTTTTTTTTTTAAATCTAATCCAATATTTTTTGAAATTTTGACAAAAAAGTGTAATTTTTTTTTAAAAATCCATTTTTTCACGTTTTTTGGCACTTTTTGGTCAAAATTTTCAAAAATAGTAGATTAGGTTTTAAAAAAAAAAAATTGTCCCTTCATTAGTGTCTAAACATCATTATAAAGTGATTTGGCCATTTTTTACTCAAAATTATTTTTTGTTAGCTTTGTTCAAAAAAATGTGGGTCAAAAAAGTGAATTTTGTGATTTTCTCAAAAAATCTACTTTTTTGGTCAAAATTGACGCAAAATTTGGATTCTCTGATCCATTTCCTTTCCAAAAATGTATACTTTTATATACATTTGATTAATAGTTCAATAATTACAGCACTCACAAAAGTCAAAAAATCAAATCAAAAACCTCCTTAAGTCCCCCCTTAACATGTAAAAAGGATACATGTCTCATGAAACCCATGTTTTATACAGTTTTTGTGGTTAACGTGTAAATGGCAGTATACTAATGGTGTACAAATATAGCGAAATTTTCGACTGCACATTTATGAGATAAAACGGTATGAACCTAGTTAAATGGTTACATGGTTGAGATATTCAGATGCCCCATACATTTGTCTATATATACCCCTTTCTGTAATGATTTTATTTACTTCATAAAATCACCTTTAAGTACTTATAATAAACCATCTTGATATTTAGCCAACTTTTCATGTTAAAGGGAAGTTAGTCAATATGACAATGATGACCCAACGGTTAATAAAATAATATACACAAAAAGCAGTGGATAAAATACATAAATCATGATATTTTGTCATTGCAAATACCTTTACAGACACCATTCAAAATATAATAAAGATGTAATTCATAATACCGAGGTTTTAAACCACTCTAAAGCAATTTCATGTCATTTGTAATCCTTCAATAGCCGAAATAGTGGTATTAGATCCAAAATTCCCCAAAATGTCTAAGAACTAGAAAGAATGTGAATTATTTCATATTCTATTCACATTTCGATATCGAGTCATGTTTTATTGACACTAACAACTATTTTTCAAAATGAATTTTACAATTTTGATTAAGTTTTTGCAGGCGGACCAGTTGCCCCATACCCCTTCGAACCACTTGCCCCAACAAATGACTTTGCACTTTTCTGATAACATTTAAATGTACTCGAGCTCTTGCTCCTATGTATCTGCAAGATCTTATTCAACAATACGAGCCCACTCGCAATCTTCGTTCTGGCTCAAAATATCTTCTTGCGCATGTTTCTTCACCTTCTACTTCATATGGTCGCCGTTCTTTTCAAGATGCTTCGGCTGAACTTTGGAACAACTTACCATATCATGTTAAATCCGCCAAAACTCTTGAACAGTTCAAATCATTGCTAAAAACTTACCTATTTAATGTTAATGTTTAATTTATTTTTGTTTTGTCTTTTGTTACTCATATTACTGTGTGTTTTTGTTTTTTGTTTGTGATAGCGCATAGGGACTTAATTGTGTTATGCGCTCAATAAGTATGGTTTTATTATTATTATTATTATTATTATTTGTCGAGATGAAACAAACACGCCTGTGACGTAATAGATTTTACGCCAAAATGTTTTAAAACATACCACCATCTGTCACAATAATCAATAACTCCAATACATTTCAGAAAAAAAAGGCAAAACTGCATTTTTGTTTTTAGCCATTACACAGATTTCTGTAGCCAGCGAGTATCTTTAAATTCGCAAATATTACGGCGTTGGGGTCCTACAAGTAGACGAGTATCTTTAGTTAAAATAAGAAATGGTGTACTTTGTTATTTGCAAATTCATAAACTAATAACTCTACCAAATGAATACCCGTTATAAGTGATTTAAGTTGAAGCATTCCTTAAATGGTAACATTGATCGCAAATCCAAACCACCAATGTCCCAACTTAGCAATGTCCGCCATTTTACGGTCATTTCAACCACAACCTATGGTTTTAATCATATTTCGGAAAGTCCATAAGCACACTACAATATAGCACCCATCAAATGCAATATGCACCTAGCATCTTTAAAGGAATGGTCCTGCAAGCACAACATTGAGCATTATTTGTTAGAAACATAATTATCGAGCCGAAGTTACGTAATTATATAGAACAAAACACCGTACTAGTCACAAAAATGAATAAAAACTGCCATCACTCAACATGCACTTTTTAAAATTCGCGGCGATTGAAAGTCCCGGTGTCGATGACGTCATGGGTATCGGTGCTCAAATTTGCGCATGTGTATTGTACAACTATGACATCATCGACACTGGGACTTTTGATCGCCGCGAATTTTAAAAAGGGCATGTTGAGAGATTGCGGTTTTTATTTGTTTTTGTCATAAGTGTGGTGTTTTCTTCTATATCATTACAAAAGTTGGGCTCGATAGTTATATTTCTAACATATAATGCACACTTTTATGCTTGCGGGACACCTCCTTTAAGACGACTGTAATGCATGTATATATTTACTGTTGCATATCTGTCAATCATATAAAAGTACATTAAATATGATCTAAACCCATCTTCATATATCGCCAATACTATCTGCGAATTTTCAATCAGTCCTTCAAGGAGGTGGCTTCAAAGATCTGGAGAATATCACATGTGTTAATACCCTAAAGTTCCAAATGTTTTGGATTTAGAAGGTAAGGATATATGTCAAGTTTCAACAAAATTCATACTGTTCAAAAGAAAGCAGTATGCCCATACAATTACAAAATCCTTCATTTCGGACCACTTGCCCCACGGACCAGTTGCCCCATATTCCCCTAAATGTCTAGATATGGTAAATTAGGCTTTCACGAAATAAAGAGGAATCAACGCAAAAATTGGTAGAATTGGAATGAAATTGTGAATGTAATTCATAAAATTGAAATAAAGCCAAAGCTACTCCCACATTAAAGGGGCATTAAGAGACAGTCTGTTAAGAGATGTGGTGGAGGCAGCGCCCTCAATTACAAAAATATATAATAAAAACTGGGATTTGTTTATTTTTACAATTGTATTACATGTAGGCCTACATGTATGAACTTACACCTACAAGGATTAAGAAAAATCAGCCCTTTTTGTACAACAAAACGACGCGTTGATTGATGCTCGTAGAGCCGCAAGTAGCATTTTACGTTCGACGACAGTTTCCCCCTGCAGTAGGCCTACGCGTGATACATAAACGCGAACCATATTTGCATAGAGGGCGTTTTTCAATAGATAGCGATGATATGATTTAATCAAGTTTTGCTGTGTTTTTGTTAGTAGAACCAACAATAATGGCAATTTTTTATGTTCATCTTGAAATCTGAAGTACATTTTTAAACATTTGAAATTTTCAACACAACTTAATGTCCCTTTAAAATGGCGATATCGAAGGAATGTAAGCTACCTTAAACCAATAACATTTGAAAACAATACATGTAGTGGCTTGTTAACCATTCATGAGTTTCGTGAGAATATCGATTAACTTCAGGTAATTTTCTTCAAATTGCCCACTTGTGTTGTTAAAATATGACTCCTTAAAAAGGTCGGCTCTATCAATTGACACTGACAGAGTGAGACGGTCGGTAAACACCTTTGATGTTGGCGTTCTCGACCGTCATTTGTAGGAGAGGCAAGAAGTGGTGCATTTGGACCAAATGTATTCAATTCGGGTGAGGGAGGGGGGTGGCTGGGGGAAATGAGTAGGTGGTACAAAGTTTGAATTTGTCAAAAGGGGACCAAAAAGATTAGTAGTTCTCAAGAAGGGTAAAAAAAGGAGACATAATTGACCGGCCTATTATTCAAATTGCCAAATCTTCCACTATGCCCTGGCTATGTTATTATGTTATTACTCGAGATACAGTGTATCCTGTATGAGTTTGTTAGCCTAACCCCACTAGACCATACAAAATAATCCAAAATAAAACTATCTCCACGCGCGTGCTGCTGCATTGGCTCGATTACGTCACCTACCGCAGGCATATGTGGCCACGAAGTTTGTGGCCGCATGTGCGCTGGGGAGTTAGCTCAGTTGATAGGGGCACAGACTTGGGTGCGAATGGTCCCGGGATCGACTGCTGCATTGGCTCGATTACGTCACCTACCGCAGGCATATGTGGCCACGAAGTTTGTGGCCGCATGTGCGCTGGGGAGTTAGCTCAGTTGATAGGGGCACAGACTTGGGTGCGAATGGTCCCGGGATCGACTGCTGCATTGGCTCGATTACGTCACCTACCGCAGGCATATGTGGCCACGAAGTTTGTGGCCGCATGTGCGCTGGGGAGTTAGCTCAGTTGATAGGGGCACAGACTTGGGGCGAATGGTCCCGGGATCGACTCCCGGGGGGTGCCCGGTGATTTTTCGGGTTAAAAAAATTGTACTTTTTCCCCCTCCCCCCGATACACGCAAAAACATAGCCGTGGGAGTTAAGGTTAATTAACACAATTTTTCAATGTTCCATAATTAACACAATTTTTCAATGTTCCTTAATTAACACAATTTTTCAATGTTCCTTAATTAACACAATTTTTCAATGTTCCATAATTAACACAATTTTTCAATGTTCCATAACCCTAACCCCACTAGACCATACAAAATCATCCAAAATAAAACTATCTCCACGCGCGTGCTGCTGCATTGGCTCGATTACGTCACCTACCGCAGGCATATGTGGCCACGAAGTTTGTGGCCGCATGTGCGCTGGGGAGTTAGCTCAGTTGATAGGGGCACAGACTTGGGTGCGAATGGTCCCGGGATCGACTCCCGGGGGGTGCCCGGTGATTTTTCGGGTTAAAAAAATTGTACTTTTTCCCCCTCCCCCCGATACACGCAAAAACATAGCCGTGGGAGTTAGGGTTAATTAACACAATTTGTCAATGTTCCATAATTAACACAATTTTCAATGTTCCTTAATAAACACAATTTTTCAATGTTCCATAAAACACAATTTTTCAATGTCCCATAACCCTAACCCCACTAGACCATACAAAATCATCCAAAATAAAACTATCTCCACGCGCGTGCTGCTGCATTGGCTCGATTACGTCACCTACAGCAGGCATATGTGGCCGCATGTGCGCTGGGGAGTTAGCTCAGTTGATAGGGGCACAGACTTGGGTGCGAATGGTCCCGGGATCGACTCCCGGGGGGTGCCCGGTGATTTTTCGGGTTAAAAAATGGTACTTTTTCAATGTTCCATAATTAACACAATTTTTCAATGTTCCATATTAACACAATTTTTCAATGTTCCATAAACAAATATACGGTGATAGCAGAATATAACAGCCACAGAGACATGTCGTCAACAGTGGACTACTTTTAGGGCAAACACCATGAGGAGCACATACAATATACTGTGATAGCAGAAGATTAGTGCAACAGAGAGACTCGTAATACCACAGCAAACCCAAGGTAGAGCAAATACAATATACAGTGATAACAAAATATAGGAGCAAAAGAAACCGTCAACAGTGGAGTACCACCGACAAATACCGTGAGGAGCCCTTACAATAAACAATAAAGTACCGAGGCATCACCGTGTGGAGCACATACAATACCAATAATAGCATGACTTGGGAGCACCAATGAAATGTCTTCAACAGTGGACTACCATGGCCAAAACACAATGCAGAGCATATAAAATATACAGTGATATAGCAGAAGATAGGCGAAACGGGGAGATATCTTCAACAGTTATTAGAATACCACGGCAAAAACAACGTGCAGCACTTAAAATATACAATGATAACAGGAGATGGGAGCAATAGAAAGATATCTTCAACAGTAGATTACCACGAGCAAAAACAATGTGGAGACATTATACACTGATAACAGAAGTTGGGAGCTACAGCTAAACATCATCAACAGTGGATACCACAGGTAAACACAATGAAGAGCACATGAACTATACAGTGACAGCAAAACATGAACCACACAGAGACGTTTTCAACAGTGGAGTACCACAAGCAAACACCATACCACAGGCAAACACAATGTGGAGCACATACGATAAACAATGCTAGCAAAAGAGGGGCAACAGAGAACATCTTTAACAGTGCACCACCACGATCAAGGACAATCTGGAGCATATAAGCTATATGGTATAGTAAAGATGGGAGCAACAGATAGACTTCATCAACAGAGGACTACCGTTGGCACACCCCATGCAAGGCTTCCCCATGTGAAGCCACAGACCTACAATATATCGTGCTAGTCGAAGATGGGAGCAACAGAAAGGCGTCTTCAACAGTGGACTACCATAGGCAAACGCCATATGAGGAGTAGGCTACATATATTATACAGTGATAGCAGAATATGGCAGCAACAGAGAGACGTCGTCAACAGTGGGCTATCGCGAACAAACACCATGAAGAGCACATATATTACCCACTGATAGCAAAAGAAGGCAGCAATAAAGAGACGTCGTCAACAGTCGACTTCCATGCGTGGGTAAACACCCCATGGAGCACATATATTATACAGTGATAGCAAAGGATGGGAATAAACAGATGTCTCCGACAGTAGACTACCGTGGACAAACACCATGCGGAAAATATAAATACAATGATAGCAGAAAATAAGAGTACCATATAGACGATATCAACAGTGGACTGCCATGGGCAAACACCATGTGAAGCACATACAATACACCGTGATAGCAGAAGATGGCACAAGAGCATGAAGTTTCATGAATCAGTAGATGAAGGGGTGACCTGCAAAACCAATGACGCCAAAATCAAGCATCAGTAAATAGGAGTAGAAGAGTGGACTATATAACGATGCTGGTCCACTGGAGTACCACTTCGTCCACGCTGTATACTCAAAGTTCACCACAAACGTAGTAGTTTTCCAATGACCATCATCAATAACAGCACACAATTTTGTCCGCCGCCAGCTTAGGAGATGAAGAAGTCGTCCACATAACAGGTAAATATACAGCCATGTTTAAAATATGTCATCACTATCTTCAGTTGCCCATCCATTCTAAGGCGCTACTATAATACTATTGCTATGTAATATTCAGGTACTTCCATTCTTCAAATACGAATACTTAAAGACATTAATCCTTTACATATAAATCTGTTTCACATTTATGAAGCCTATTTGTAGTGCCGTAAATAATCGTATATATATATATCTTCCAAAAATATATCAACAGGCAGTTGACTTCAACATAAACAACTATATAATACACCAACCAACAAGACCCAGCTAGGTTTTGTCCAAAATCATTTGACCATTCAAATCCACCAACCGCCAAACCCGAGAACCGCGAAAGCCGAGAACCGCTCTAGTTTTAATTTGTGATTAGTGTTAAATTGATGTCTACCAGTATATGGATACACAAAGGCAGCTCGGTATAATTTTAATAAAATATCCTACTGATCAAAACACTTATATTTGTTCCACTAAGATAGTGGATACCGGTGGACGACGGCTACATGTGCATGTATCGGAGAAGGAACCGGTTAAATAAGCTAAACAAATGCTTTTAAGCATTTGGATAGCATTCTGTCTTACAAGACAGATAACGCCTACCTATTATACCACCAGATCATGTGCTATCATTTGGCTTCATAGAAAGTGTTATGTGATTTTAAAAAATCTATAAAAACACATTTTATTACTTACTATAGTGTATGTTTTTGGATGGTTCGAGTGTACCCCCTGGAGATTGCTATTCCCCTTATAGATCAAAATATAGATTTTCCTTCTTGGTGTAGCGGGAATCGCTTTTATTATAGGTTTTGGCTGTATTTTGATTATTTAATTATAATAACAGTTGGAATACCCTTAAGACCTATTTTTGTAATGTGCGTAGTAGTGGTTAGCGCCGATTTACTCATTGTTGACCGTATCACGTTGACCGTACCGCTGCGCGGCCGTCACCTGACCTTTATGAGCCAATCAGGAGCGCTAAAATTAGCGTCGGTTTATGCTCCTCGCCATATTGGATTGGTGATGCTGTATACGCTGTGTTGGGAAGGCGGAAGAGCTGAAAAGAAAACTTCCAAATCTTGCGAAAATCGGACGAATTGGTAGGCATCCTTGTAGAGTAAGTACAGTAGTTATGTATAGAAACTATTTGGGTCAAAGATTGAGATAGATTTCGAGTTTTGAGTGAAGTTTGGTACATTTTCCTGATCGAGTTGAAACAGAACATTATAAAATGTTTCGCCATTCACTTTACATGTGACAACAGATGCAGCAGTTTCCATTTGCTAATATTCATCATGTTGACGTAGCATTTTGATAGCCCAAATTTCTCGTTTTGATTATGTCAGATTACTTCAAAAAGCCGATTGTGAATGATAATATGTTGTATAGCGTTATGCGAGACCATAATCTAGCCCTGATTTGCACGTTTGGAGAGATTTTGGACAGTTTTTGAATCGCGAGTTTGTTGGAAATTATCAGACTTGTGTGTGTGTTAACGGTACCGATGCATAGTAATTAGCGTATCGTGTCAATACAAACGCCATCTGTCGGCGCGCGCTTGATGTTTGGAAGCGGATTTTAATTAACGGCGCGGTGTGCTTCGATGTTTTATAAAGTGAATTTTGGGCGCGTTGATCATTACAGAGTGTTCCAAAAATATTCGCTGTATCAAATTGCATGAGTTTGGGTGACGACGAGTGAACATTTGTACAATGACAAAATTAGTTGAGTTAATTCAATGCGTAGTATTTTAGTAGGTTGGTGCATAATGGCGCGATTGGATTGTTTTGATTGTATACAAAAATGAGACATTCAGATTGTGCTGTGTGTTATCCTTGTAGACAGAGTATTGTTAGCCGAGTGAAGTGGATCAGACGATCATCTTGTAGTGAATACCCATAGCCATAGGTAATTACTATAATTATTTTTTGATATTGTGTGCTTACGATAAATATTCGATACAAAGGTAAAGATATTTGTAACTCGTTATGACATAATTAATGATTGCTCTGATAATAACAAGGAAGCTTAATATTACACTCACATTCTTAGTTCGTGTAATACGTAGGCCTCTATTGTTATTGTATTTATATTTATATGATGAAAAACTCAACCCATGCGATGGTTATGCTCGATGGGGGGAGGGTTGAGTTAAAAAGTTGGGTAAGGCAAAAACACTCATCTTACATTTTGGGGGGGTTAAGCTGAGTGTACAGCCTATGCATATCGTATTGTTAGGTCAGTCATAACACCAGGTAAGATGGGATAGTGGTGATCTGTTCAGCGAGAAGTGCAGTAAAGAGAAGTAAAGAGAAGTGCAGTAAAGAGAAGTAAAGAGAAGTGCAGTAAAGAGAAGTAAAGAGAAGTGCAGTAAAGAGAAGTAAAGAGAAGTGCAGTAAAGAGAAGTAAAGAGAAGTGCAGTAAAGAGAAGTAAAGAGAAGTGCAGTAAAGAGAAGTAAAGAGAAGTGCAGTAAAGAGAAGTAAAGAGAAGTGCAGTAAAGAGAAGTAAAGAGAAGTGCAGTAAAGAGAAGTAAAGAGAAGTGCAGTAAAGAGAAGTAAAGAGAAGTGCAGTAAAGAGAAGTAAAGAGAAGTGCAGTAAAGAGAAGTGCAGTAAAGAGAAGTGCAGTAAAGAGAAGTACCAAAAAGAGAAGTAGCTGGACAGGCGTACAAGAGCAGACATGCAATCAACGCTTTCAGATCACCCCTGTCTTACTTAAAAATAGTCGTTAATTATCTTATGTAATGGTATTATGGTATTTTAACCATTAAAATTGTGTGTATGGAAATTAACGCGTACTTTTCTCTTCCATAGGGGTTTACCTTGTGTTGCAAGGTCAGGTCGGTCGGTCGGTCAGGTCAGGTTAGGCCAGGCCAGTAGTAGGACAGACAGTTGAGACTTTGACCATTGACCCAATCTAATTAAAGTTTTCTAGTTGTAATTGTGTTTGGATGTTATAAAATAAAACCGACGTTGTGATAAATATATATTGTGTAAGAAGGAGAGCGAAAATAAACTGTGAACTTAAATAATTGTCCGTGTCATTGGTTCGCGTTATAGAGCCGAAAACGCATGGTTCTGCCCTGCAAACGAACCCGCGTGGCTGATTAACTATATAAAAGGTTTCCAAATTAAACCCTTCCCACGCCCAAAATTTGGTGGTGTCAGATCTGATCAATTCTGCACACTTGGACATCGCACGCGTGTGTAAATCCTAGTCAGCGCTCGCGCCCCCGCGACAAGTGGTGTCAGATGTGGGATTTTCATTTTCTTTAACGACGAATTTTTGGCTGTGAGTAATTAAATTTTGACGGACTTTGACGGTAGACTGTTGACGGTGACGGACTCGGCTTCGAGATGATGATGACTCGGTCAAGGAGGAGGCATCGAGTCTCCGGCAGTATCATGCCGAAGATGAGGTATCGTGTAGCCGGTGGTAGTACGCCGAGGATGACGGGCGAAAATAGGCACCCAGTAGCTGGTAGTGATGTGCCGATGAGGACGGGTGATGAGACATGACGAGTGGCTGGTAGTGATGTGCCGAGAAGGATGGATGATGTGGTGGGGCAAGTGGCCGGCGAGGGTATGCCGAGGAGGATGGATGATGTGGTGGGGCAAGTGCCCGGTGGAGGTATGCCGAGGAGGATGGATGATGTGGTGGGGCAAGTGCCCGGTGGAGGTATGCCGAGGAGGATGGATGATGTGGTGGGGCAAGTGCCCGGTGGAGGTATGCCGAGGAGGATGGATGATGTGGTGGGGCAAGTGCCCGGTGGAGGTATGCAGAGGAGGATGGATGGTGTGATGGGGCAAGTGCCCGGTGGAGGTATGCAGAGGAGGATGGATGATGATACGGTAGAGCAGAGGCATCTAGTGCCCGGTGGAGGTATGCAGAGGAGGATGGATGATGATACGGTAGAGCAGAGGCATCTAGTGCCCGGTGGTGGTATGCAGAGGAGGATGGATGATGATACGGTAGAGCAGAGGCACCTAGTGCCCGGTGGTGGTATGCCGAGGAGGATGGATGATGGGATGGGACAGATACGCAGTAATGGCATGCCGCCGAGGATGGATGATGTGACGAGACAAGTAGTTGGTGATGGAGTGCCGTTGATGACGGGTGAGCAGAGGCGGCGAGTGGTTGGTGGTAGTTTGCCGCAGAGGATGGGGGAGCATACGGGACAGGTGATTGGTGATGGTGTGCCGTTGATGACGGGTGAGCAGAGGCGGCGAGTGGTTGGTAGTGGTACTGCAATGAGACCGGGTGAGGTGATTGGTGATGGTGTACCGTTGATGACGGGTGAACAGAGGCAGCGAGTGGTTGGTAGTGGTACTGCAATGAGGCCGGGTGAGGTGATTGGTGATAGTAGGCCGAGTATGACGGGTGAGTCGTTGGGACATGTGACTGGTAGTTCGCCGGGTATGACGGGTGAGTCGATGGGACAAGTGACTGTTGGCAGACCGGGTATGACGGGTGAAGAACAGAGTCGCGTGGTTGGTGGTAGTAGGCCGGGTATGACGGGTGAACAAGGGAGTCAGGTGATTGGTGGTGGTAGGCCGGGGGAGCGTATTAGACTGGTTGTTGATGATGATAGGCTGTTGTTGTCTGTTGGGCATGCGGGGTTGATGAATGGTGATAGACAGCCTATGCAGGTTGGGCAGACGGAGTGGGAGGATGACGATAGTGCACTGCTGATACCTGTGGAGCAGACGGGGTGGAAGGGTGGTAGTGGTGCACCGTTGATGCTGGTCGATCAGACGGGGTTGATGGGTGGTAGTGGTTCGCCACCGAGGTCGGTAGGGCAGACGGGGGAAGTACATGGGGAGGGTAAGCCGGTGATGGAGGAGGCAGGGACACGGGGTAGTAGTGGTAGTGGATGCGGTGGTGGTGGTGGTGACATTTGTAATGGCGGAGATGATGTTGGTGGAGGTGGACATGAAGGTGATGTTGGTGGAGGTCAACACCGAGGTGATGATGTGGTGATCGCTAATGGTAGTGGTAGTGGTGATAGGGGTAGCTCTGAGGAGGCTGGTAGTGCTGGTAGATATTCAAGCGGTGAAACCGAGTATTGGAAAACTGTGGAGAATAGTAGTGAGGTTGGTGACGGGTTGCTGTGGGGCCCAGAAACGAACGTTGGGTCAACTGGCGGTTCAGGTAGAGTTGGCTATGCTGGTAGCGAGGGAAGTCACTGTAGCGAGGACTCTGGGGTTGGAGCACGTGTCGCAGGGTCGGAGTTGGATGCTGTGGGTGATTATGAGGAGTGGAGAGGGACAGTTCTGACTGAGTTGGAAGATTGGAGACGGAGAGGGATAGATTTGATGCGGAGGGAAGGTTTAGTAGAGGAACAGCTGAGTGAATTGGAAAGGAGGAGGCAACTAGATTTGAAGGAATATGACAGGCGGGAAAGTGATTTGGTACGGTTGGAGACGGAGTTGTTTTGCAGGACAATGGTTGATGAATTGCTCCAAAGAATATTGGAGGCTGAAAGGTTGCGATCAGTGGCGGAGCTGCAACGGAGGAAGGAGGAACTTGTAGCGGAGGAGGAAGCGGTCAAAATGCTTCAGGGTCGGTTGGCGGCCGAGGATCGGGAGCGGTGTGGAGAGTTGGGTCGAAGAGAGTCGAGGGTGAAAGAGCGTGAGCTCGAGTTAGAGCGACGGACCCAGTTGTTGGATAGTTGGGAGAATGAGGCACAGGTGGTGAGAAGATTAGAGGATAAGAAGCGGCAGAGTAAACTAAAGGAGTTGTCTGACCAGGAGAAAGTAGTTGCAGAAAGGGAGAAGAGGAATGAAGAGGTGTGTGAAGAAGCACAGGTGGTGAGAAAATTAGAGGATAAGAAGCGGCAGAGTAAACTAAAGGAGTTGTCCGATCGGGAGAAAGTAGTTGCAGAAGGGGAGAAGAGGAATGAGGAGGTGTATGAAGAAGCACAGGTAGTGAGAAAATTAGAGGATAAAAAGCAGCAGAGTAAACAAAAGGAGTTGTCTGACCAGGAGAAAGTAGTTGCAGAAAGGGAGAAGAGGAATGAAGAGGTGTGTGAAGAAGCACAGGTGGTGAGAAAATTAGAGGATAAGAAGCGGCAGAGTAAACTAAAGGAGTTGTCCGATCGGGAGAAAGTAGTTGCAGAAGGGGAGAAGAGGAATGAGGAGGTGTATGAAGAAGCACAGGTAGTGAGAAAATTAGAGGATAAAAAGCAGCAGAGTAAACAAAAGGAGTTGTCTGATCGGGAGAAAGTAGTGGCAGAATGGGAGAAGAGGAATGAAGAGGTGTACGAGGAAGTAATGTCGAAGAAACGTAAATATGAGAAGAAACAGGCAGATCTCGATGATAGGGCTCGACTGTTGGGGGACGTGGAGAGTGAGCAGAGGCAAAAGTACGAGAAGTTGTGTGATGAAGTGGGTACGAGATTGACTTTGGCTTCAGCGCGGGAGGAGAAAGCCATGGAGCTTTTTGGTCAGGTGACGGAAGATATGCGTGTTACCAGTAGTGAGATGAAAACGAGGACCGAAGAGTTGCGGGAGCAAAAGGGTTGTGAGGGAGTTGGAAGAAATGAGGTAGCCACGGTTAGAGAGTCGGAGGTTATGGAGAGTTGTGGGAATGAGGTTGAAGGACGTGAGTCGAACGTGGTGGAACGTCCGCGAGTGGAAAGGCAGGTGGAGAGGCGAGTGGAGAGGCGGGAGATGGAGCCGCTCAAATTTGACGGGAATGTCGTATGGGGTGCATTTTATAAACACTTTGAAGCGTGTCGGGTGTACAACCAGTGGACAGATGAGGATGCCGCTCTACAGTTGTTTGCATGCTGTCAGGGTTGTGCATTGACTGTTATGGCTGTTGAGGTGGATCCACTAGATATTGACTACCGTGAGTTAGTCCGGGTGATGACGCGAATGTTTGGACCGCGGGAGGAACCTGATGAGTGTTTTCTAGAGTTGAAGGCGCGGAAGCAGCAGGTGGGGGAGAGTTATAATGACTTGGCCCAAGACATTAGGAGATTGACTCTTCGAGCAATGCCGCATATCGATGAGGGAAGTAGGGAGATGGTGGCACGGACGCAATTTGTGGATGCTGTTGCTGATCCAGTGCTTCGGAAGGAGCTATATGACAGGGCATCCGGTACGCTGTGGGAGATGCTACGTTATGCGGAGCGCAGTGATGCGTATAAGCAAATAGAGCAGTTGAGGGGCTTGAAGGCCGGGAGTACACAACCATGTTCATCAGAGAGGCCAAGTAGTGTGGTTGTTGCGGAGACGAGACAAGAGGCGAAAGAGGTTAAGGGTCCGGCTGTAATCGCTGGCGAGAATGGTAGTAGTATGAGGAAAGGAGTTACGTGGTCGCAGGTGGTGAAGGAAGGATCGACGGAACGGGTGAGCAGAGTCCAGGTGGGGGGCGAAACTGGTCAGACTGGGAGAGGTCAGAATGGGTTGGAGAGGTGTCAGCCGGTGAGTGAATGGCAATCTGATAGTAATTGTTGCCGTTATTGTAAGGAGTTGGGGCATTGGAAACGAGCATGCCCGGCCTTACAAGCTAAACATGACACGTGGATGGCTAAGAGAGCGGCGTGGGTTAGGAGGTCAGAAATAAGACACGATCAGAATGGCGCGATAGAGGAAAGAGTGGGAGTAAGGTCGAGATGGGAAGACGAGCGTCAGAAGAGAGGGCAGGAGGAGTGTCAGAGGAGAGAGGATAGGATAGAGGAGGGGCGTCGGATGAGAGGTCAGAAGCTTCAGGCGGATGAGGAGCATCGGAATAGGGAGAAGGTTAGGATGGAAGAGGGGCGTAAGAAGGAAGAGGAAAGAGTTAGAGTTGGAAAAGAGCGGCTGGAAAGAGAGAGGGTTATGGTGGAAGAGGGGCGTAAGAAGGAAGAGGAAAGAGTTAGGGAAGAGAAGGAACGATTGGAACGAGAGAAGATTAAAGTGGAAAAAGAGCGCCTTGGAAAGGAGAAGGTTAGAGTAGAGAAGGAACGACTGGAACGGGAGAAGGTGAAGGTAGAGAAGGAGCGTCTGGAAAAGGAGAAGGTTAGAGTGGAGAAGGAGCGTCTGGAAAGGGAGAAGGTTGAGGTGGGGAAAAAGTATGAGTTTTGGGGAAATGTGAGATTGGTGAGAGAGGAACAGTCTCGTCAGAGCATAGCAAAGGCGCAAGAGGACCATGAGCGTAGGGAGAGGAAAGAGGAGATCAGAGTGAAGAAGGCGCGAGAGGATGAGGAGCATAGGAAACGAAAGGAAGAGATAAAATGGGAGAAGGAGCGTGTTGCAAAGGAGAGAGTTCGGGTGGAGGAAGAGCGTAAGAAGGAGGAGGAAAGAATTATGATGCAGGAGGAGCGTCGCAGGGAAGAGGAGCGTCTAGAGAGGGAGAAGGTTAGGGTTGAGGAGAGTCGGAAGCGAGTAGAGGAGGATCGTCGGAAGAGAGACGAGTGGCTTAGAGTGGAGTACGAGCGTTGGGAGGGAGAGAGGCAGGTGATAGAGGAGCAAGAACGTGAGCAGGGGGAGAAGTTGAGGCAAAAGGAAGAGCGTAAGAGAAGGAAGGAGGAGATAAGTGAGGAAAAGTGGCGCCGGAAGAGAGAGGAGGAGGCTCGTTGTAGGGAGGAGCTGAAGTTGCAGCGGGAACAGGAGAAGCGGAGGGATGACGAGAAGCTGGCCAGACAGGAACGGGAGAAGAAGGAGCATAATCGTCGCTCCGAAAAGAAGGTGGAGCAGGAGATGAAACAACCGGGGAAGGTGGATGGTAGTAAATTGAGGCCGGATGCGAAATCTTGGCCTGTAGGGGGAGCTAGGGCGAAAACAACGAGTGTGTCTATTCAGACTAATTCGCAGGATGTGCGGCCGGCGAAGGTTTTAACGGTGGGCAGTGTCAGAGCTGTACCTGCCAAGTCGGTTGGACCGAGGGAGGAGGATCGGCGTCTTCAAGATGGGGAGATGGTTGCCAAGGAGGTGGTGGAGAAATTGGTGGAGGAGAGATTGGTTGAGCAAAAGAAGGAGTTTTACAAATTTGCAGCAGATAAGTCGAGGCACACTTGCCAGGGTGTTGATCTGGTGAATTGGATGGAAGAATTTGAGAGGCTTTCGGAGCAGCATAGGAGGCAAAAAGAGGGTGATGACGCGGTTGTAGGTCTCGGTGCACTGGGTACTAGACAGGTGGTAGAAACTCATAAGATGCTGTCAGAGTTCGGAAACTTTTGAAGGAGTGATGGGAAGAGTTGCTGCCGGAGTTGTGTATATAAGTTGTTGTTATGGTTTTCAAATGTTCGAGTTATAAATTTTGTTGTGATGAGATTATTGCACGGAGCCAGTTGGATGTGTAATCAAAGGTAGAGTTGGCGAGGTGCGACGTGATGCGATGCGGATGGTGCTATGCTCAACTCGTTGTTACTGAGTGTCATATGGCTTACGCGGCCATCGCACCAGTTCCTATGAGCTGTAGCGGGAGACTCGATCCAGAGCTCCAAACAGAGGGGTTACTACTGACCTAACCAAGGGTTGCTACTGACCCAACCACGGGTTGCTACTGACCTAACCAAGGGTTGCTGAGGACAAGAAGAAGATTTGGGAATGGCGACAAAGAAGAAGACTCGGGAATGGCGACAAAGAAGAAGATTCGGGAACGACGGCAAAGAAGACTCGGGAATGAATACGAAGAAGATTATCGCGTCACGTGTACTTTTAAGGCATTGTAGTAGAGTAAGATGTAGTTAGGAGGTGGTATGTATACATTGTTGTGTTAATGTATTGATGGATGTATTGGCGTAGCTCGGTGCGCGAGGGGTAGAGTGTGTAAGCGATTCCGCTTAATTATTATTATCGCTTATTGTTGACGGGGACGTCAAGTGCTAGGTGGGGGGCTGTGTAGCGGGAATCGCTTTTATTATAGGTTTTGGCTGTATTTTGATTATTTAATTATAATAACAGTTGGAATACCCTTAAGACCTATTTTTGTAATGTGCGTAGTAGTGGTTAGCGCCGATTTACTCATTGTTGACCGTATCACGTTGACCGTACCGCTGCGCGGCCGTCACCTGACCTTTATGAGCCAATCAGGAGCGCTAAAATTAGCGTCGGTTTATGCTCCTCGCCATATTGGATTGGTGATGCTGTATACGCTGTGTTGGGAAGGCGGAAGAGCTGAAAAGAAAACTTCCAAATCTTGCGAAAATCGGACGAATTGGTAGGCATCCTTGTAGAGTAAGTACAGTAGTTATGTATAGAAACTATTTGGGTCAAAGATTGAGATAGATTTCGAGTTTTGAGTGAAGTTTGGTACATTTTCCTGATCGAGTTGAAACAGAACATTATAAAATGTTTCGCCATTCACTTTACATGTGACAACAGATGCAGCAGTTTCCATTTGCTAATATTCATCATGTTGACGTAGCATTTTGATAGCCCAAATTTCTCGTTTTGATTATGTCAGATTACTTCAAAAAGCCGATTGTGAATGATAATATGTTGTATAGCGTTATGCGAGACCATAATCTAGCCCTGATTTGCACGTTTGGAGAGATTTTGGACAGTTTTTGAATCGCGAGTTTGTTGGAAATTATCAGACTTGTGTGTGTGTTAACGGTACCGATGCATAGTAATTAGCGTATCGTGTCAATACAAACGCCATCTGTCGGCGCGCGCTTGATGTTTGGAAGCGGATTTTAATTAACGGCGCGGTGTGCTTCGATGTTTTATAAAGTGAATTTTGGGCGCGTTGATCATTACAGAGTGTTCCAAAAATATTCGCTGTATCAAATTGCATGAGTTTGGGTGACGACGAGTGAACATTTGTACAATGACAAAATTAGTTGAGTTAATTCAATGCGTAGTATTTTAGTAGGTTGGTGCATAATGGCGCGATTGGATTGTTTTGATTGTATACAAAAATGAGACATTCAGATTGTGCTGTGTGTTATCCTTGTAGACAGAGTATTGTTAGCCGAGTGAAGTGGATCAGACGATCATCTTGTAGTGAATACCCATAGCCATAGGTAATTACTATAATTATTTTTTGATATTGTGTGCTTACGATAAATATTCGATACAAAGGTAAAGATATTTGTAACTCGTTATGACATAATTAATGATTGCTCTGATAATAACAAGGAAGCTTAATATTACACTCACATTCTTAGTTCGTGTAATACGTAGGCCTCTATTGTTATTGTATTTATATTTATATGATGAAAAACTCAACCCATGCGATGGTTATGCTCGATGGGGGGAGGGTTGAGTTAAAAAGTTGGGTAAGGCAAAAACACTCATCTTACATTTTGGGGGGGTTAAGCTGAGTGTACAGCCTATGCATATCGTATTGTTAGGTCAGTCATAACACCAGGTAAGATGGGATAGTGGTGATCTGTTCAGCGAGAAGTGCAGTAAAGAGAAGTAAAGAGAAGTGCAGTAAAGAGAAGTAAAGAGAAGTGCAGTAAAGAGAAGTAAAGAGAAGTGCAGTAAAGAGAAGTAAAGAGAAGTGCAGTAAAGAGAAGTAAAGAGAAGTGCAGTAAAGAGAAGTAAAGAGAAGTGCAGTAAAGAGAAGTAAAGAGAAGTGCAGTAAAGAGAAGTAAAGAGAAGTGCAGTAAAGAGAAGTAAAGAGAAGTGCAGTAAAGAGAAGTAAAGAGAAGTGCAGTAAAGAGAAGTAAAGAGAAGTGCAGTAAAGAGAAGTGCAGTAAAGAGAAGTGCAGTAAAGAGAAGTGCAGTAAAGAGAAGTGCAGTAAAGAGAAGTACCAAAAAGAGAAGTAGCTGGACAGGCGTACAAGAGCAGACATGCAATCAACGCTTTCAGATCACCCCTGTCTTACTTAAAAATAGTCGTTAATTATCTTATGTAATGGTATTATGGTATTTTAACCATTAAAATTGTGTGTATGGAAATTAACGCGTACTTTTCTCTTCCATAGGGGTTTACCTTGTGTTGCAAGGTCAGGTCGGTCGGTCGGTCAGGTCAGGTTAGGCCAGGCCAGTAGTAGGACAGACAGTTGAGACTTTGACCATTGACCCAATCTAATTAAAGTTTTCTAGTTGTAATTGTGTTTGGATGTTATAAAATAAAACCGACGTTGTGATAAATATATATTGTGTAAGAAGGAGAGCGAAAATAAACTGTGAACTTAAATAATTGTCCGTGTCATTGGTTCGCGTTATAGAGCCGAAAACGCATGGTTCTGCCCTGCAAACGAACCCGCGTGGCTGATTAACTATATAAAAGGTTTCCAAATTAAACCCTTCCCACGCCCAAAATTTGGTGGTGTCAGATCTGATCAATTCTGCACACTTGGACATCGCACGCGTGTGTAAATCCTAGTCAGCGCTCGCGCCCCCGCGACATTGGTATGATGGAAGGTATTAGGGCATATCATATTGAAATACATTTTAAAAATTCAAAAAACTTTGTTGCCATTGCAACACGCACAGTATTTTGGGCTATTTTGGGCTACCTTTGCCCATTTTTAAAGGAACATTATGTGAAAATATCACTTTTCTTCTAAGCTACAGACTCTAGAGGGTATATCAAATAAAAGGATTTGAGTATTACAAAGTATTATTTTCCTTCGTTACTGACAGGTAATGTTAAATCGTCAACTTTATTTCGTATCATATGTTAGGGTCTGGCAACACTGGTAGTTTTACACTATATTAAAGATAATTATGCGTTTTTTACCCAAAATTGGTATTAAAAAATAAAATCAATTTGCCTGGGGACTAAGATTTTTTTCTTGTTCTGAATATCATAGTTGTTACGCCTTTCAATTCTGGAAAAAAACTGCTTGGGCAATTATATAAGGATAAGACAGTGTTGCCAGAAAGCAGTACCATTTAAAAAATAAAATAAATCTCAAATAAATTTTATATATATATTGCCATCTTTCATCTTTCATAAAACAACACTGTTGGTTGATATAAGCCTTAGCACCACAATGCTCACCAATGATATTCTAATTAATCATGTAGACACTTTTAAAGCACCATAAGTATTAGACATACCAACATTTAAAGTCGCGGGCTTTAATTACACTTTCAACAGTGATCATAGTGATTTCAGGGAACAAGTTGGATTTCATTACTTGAAATGTATAAATCTAAAACAAACAAAAATTGGGTAAAAGCTAACAGCGAGTAGATATCAATCATTTCATCGGATAAATTTCACTTTTCAAATTGATATTTTTACTCAAAGAAATCGAGACCTCAATATTTTGATTCACCCTTTATTAACAATGCGAACTGATAGCAAGTTTCATACAAAAGAGATATAAGCACTTTCGTCATAAAAGTATAAAAAGTATAAAGATTGAGCACACTGCATCATGCCTTTTACTAGAAAGGTATTTTATGTGTTTTTTTTCACCAACAGTTTGAAATGTTTTGTTTTTATATCAATATAATGTTCCTCCATTTTTCTAACATGTTGAGTGTCACCCAGTGCATGTTTGCCTTAATATAGTTAAGATTTTACTATTTTGTACAGCGCTTTGACCACTTTTTGATAGCAATGTTGAGGAGGACTTTTCATTATATCCGTGATAATTATCAGAGAAAAACCCGTTAGGTTCAGTGTAGGTCTAAAATTGCTTTCATACAAATTACAATTGGCAGTACACCGTCATAATAGCTTCAATTGTTAAAATAAAAATGAATTTGTATGCGAACATATCACGCTGGGCGTTTTAATAGCGCACCGAACGTGCTCTAATATCTAAATAAACACTTTAATCATCATTAAAATGCACTTTAATAAGGGGGACTTAAGGAAGTGTTTGATTTTAATTTTTGAATGTTGTGAGTGCTGTAATTATTGAACTAATAATCGAATGCATATAAAATTATACATTTGTGGAAAGAAAATGGATCAGAGAATCTAAATTTAGCGTCAATTTTGACCAAGGCAGTAGATTGTTTGAGAAAATCACAAAATTCACTTTTTTGACCCAAAATTTCCAAAAAATATTGGATAAGATTTAAAAAAAAAATCGTCCCTTCATTAGTGTCTTTTCACCATCATCAAGTGATTTGGGCATATTTAGCTCAAAATTATGTTTGTTAGCTTTGTTTAAAAAATGGGTCAAAAAGTAATTGTTTGTGGTTCTCTCAAAAAATCAACATTTTTGGTCAAAATTGATGCCAAATTTATATTCTCTGATCCATTTCCTTTCCAAAAAAGTATACTTTTATATACATTAGAGTCATAGTTCAATACTTACAGCACTAACAAAATTCAACAAAAAAAACTTCCTTAAGTCCCCCCCCCCCCCCCCCCCCCCCTTAAACCATGATACACAATACACTCAATTATATATATTATTTAAAAAACATTGTAAATTCAACACCCGTGCTTATGACAGATGCTCAGAGTTATCAATTATTTAGGTCTAAATTGCTTTCATACAAATTTCATTTGGCAATACCCCGTCATAATGGCTTCTATTGTTAAAATAAACATGAGTTTGTATGCAAACAGAGTGTCACGCTGGGCATTTTAATAGCACACCGAATGCGCTCTAATATTTTTTTTTAAAAACTTAATCATCATTAAAATACACTTTAAACCATACACACAATACAATCAATCATATATCATAATAGAAACCATTGTAAATTCAACAGCCGTGCTTATGACGGATGCCCATTGCCCAGGAATATCAATTATTCACATTGTTCCGTTTAATATGAGTGAGAAAAAAAACTGATTGAAACATGGTACTACTTCTACTTCTATCCTTGCTTGTACTGACCACGATAATGCGTGGCAGCCCTAATGAACATTACTAATTTTCGAAACATGGCCTGATTTAATAGATGTTACACTTGCGTCCCTCTTCAACTGAAAAAAACGTGGTAATTGCGCCTCTAATACACGAGCTAATTAGATAGTTCATCAATAAGTATTAGATAGTTTTAAGTATTGTTTTAGCTATAATGGTGTTAATGTATGGAATTCTGTGAACGTGCAATCTTTTAAGGCTTTGTATAACTCCTATCATTGCTCAAATTTAATGTGTTTGATGTATCATAGTCAAGCTTTTATTATATATGGTGGGAGGGTACCAAGGGTACCTGCTTTCGGACCGACAATTGCTCACTGAACATAACTTACAATGACTTAGTGTAAATGCTAACTAAGCAGTGGTTGATTTTAAAAAAGAGGAAAATCAAACAAAATGAAAGGTACTTCGCCCGACAATATCTCTGTCTCGTCGCGTGGCAAAATTTATTTTGTGTTGTTAGTCAAACAACATTGAATTTCTAGACTTGAAATTCTACTATATTTTGTCTATATCTCACAAATATATCAGTGATCATTCTATGTCAACAGGGAAATGCGCCCTATTGAAACTCGATAAAAGCTTGCTCCATATCCGACATTTGAAATGATAAATTTCCAAACTAGGAAAGTATATCTTATTAAAATCTGACAACTAATTGTCTTGCTGAAAGTTGTATAGACCATGTGCTTTATTCCGTTTTGGACTAAAGGACACGCGGCATTAAAAGTTCTAGTCTTAGAACATGTTAGGCTCATAAACTTATATGAGGCTTGATGGATATTTATCTTACGATAAATCAAAAAGCGAACTGGCTTATTGAGAGTTATTTAAACGATGACAGAAGGCTTCTCTTGCCTACTTTAAGCGATGATGGATGGAGGCGACTTGTTGTGGTTCACCCAGTAATTCATGACTATGAAACTTCAGGTATATAAAACTGTTTGCTAAAAGAAAGCTCGCTTGCTTTCTCACCAAGTTTACTTGGAAAAGTTCAAAAATTATAATAGTCCAATACTATGGACTAATACACCTATCAGTTGTAAGACGCACTATACGACCCCCGGGAGAGGTGCGTCGTGGGTGCGTCGTTTACCAATAATACGTCAGTGGCAGCCTTTGGTCCGTCAAAAAAATGACGGAGGGTGCGTAAAGGTCCGTCACTTTACATGGGTGCGAATGGGCTGATAGTTGACTGAGGGTGCGTATTTGGATGGCAATGGTCCGTCGTTTTTTTGACACAGGGTGCGTCATGGTACATGAGAAGTTGACGCACCTCGGTAAAGTGACGCACCACTCCCGGGGGTCGTATAGTGCGTCTTACAACTGATAGGTGTATAATACGGAAAACGAAGAGCCATTCAAAACTATGAATGTCCGATATACAATTAGCTTAGTATATCGAGTTTCCTAAACTTAGAGTGTCTTCTCCCCTGAGTTTTAGCTGCTAGGGAGGAGACAAAATAAATTAAGAAAGTACTATGTACAGAGACTTCTGTAGCGGAAAGGCCAACCATGTTTAAGATAAAACAAGTGGTGACGGCATGCAGAATAAATAGCTAGACGCGTTTCGACTCTCGTGAGTCTCATCAGTAGCGGGCTGCTGTTAAGGTCACAGTTCACAGTAAATAACACCAATGATAAAAGATGTCAGATATTATGTATATGCCTAGTTAAATAACATGTTAAAGTAAATTACAGATTCACTACCGAAAGGGAATAGGGTATGTAGCTCTGCTGCATCGCCTATAATTCCCATTACAAGTTACCGGTTCACTACCGGAGGAAGTGATGTATGTTACAATAGCTCTGCTGTATCGCCCAGAATTCACATTATTTGCCTACCCCGTGTTGCTATACAAAAATGCTCAATATATAATAACAAATTGTCACAAATAAAATACCCAACATATGGCTACATTTGATTAATTAAGCAACAGTTGCTATACAAAAATGCTCAATATATAATGAAAACAATTCACAAATTAAGCAACAGTCACAAAATACCCAACAAATGGTTAATTAATAATACCCAACTGTTGTGTAATTAAAATTGTGCAACTGCTGAGTAACTGGAATTGTTCAACTGTTGGTGAAAACATGTTATCCAACGGTTGGGTAAATTTTACGCAACTGTTGAGCGGTTGCATACTTCAACAACGTTGTGTAAAATGTTGAGTAAATATTTAAGCAACCTTTTTGCAGTGTAGGCTATCTCTGATCGCACGAAAAATATTGAAAACATAACCGCAAAGACAATAGAATCTCTTTTCCTATTGTAATTGCAACACGCCTTTAATTTACTTATTCAAAAGGCGCGCGTTAAACGTTTTAACATCCATAGGGATCCCTTAGATAAGTTGGAACAGATTTTATTTCACAGAATTTAGAAATATTATCATATCTCTCGTTTCGAATAACCAAATTTGAATGAAATAAAATTCGGGTTATAGCTAGTAATTCCACCTTGCTAGGCAAGTCATTAAAAATATTCATTTTAGAATTTTAACTGGTTTAAAAAATCGGTGAAATCGGGACCTGACTATTTTGACTCACCCTGTACTGGAGGGTTGTTCCCCTGGCTAGCAAAACATCTTGATATTCAAGTATAAGGTAGAGCTGGTTGAGTACAAAAAAAAAGTATTTTACTTGAGGTGAATCGGATGCACGGTTCAACAGATATAACCATTTGAAGTCATTTTGAATTCTTTTGTTTTGTATTGTTTTTCGGCCAACAAAGGGCAGTCTATTTTCTTTTGTTTTATATTGTTTTTTTGACTCCCTAGGTAAAATTTATCTATGAAAATTTAGGTTTTTTTGTTTTTGCTCTAATTGTTTATTGAAAACTTCTGCAGACTCCTGCAGCACAGGAAATAAGGAGAGTAGTATAACCAACATATACACCAAGTGGTAATACATTTAGGAAAGTTTAAAAACCCGCCTTTTAATAGGAAAATGTGACATTATTTGAAATACGGGTGAGGGGGGTATCCTTGGTATGCCTTCCGACTCAGACAACGGGGTAGAGTAGGTCCATAAGATAAAACGTTCCTTTAACTTTTCAATCAAACGGTGTCTTATCATCATGGTATTCAACAAATCTAGTAAATGTCAATTGATGATGTCCGCAACCGTTTGATGACTACTCAAAGAGTGAGGGAGCGGAATGTCTAAACTTTTCTAGATTTGATGAATTGCATTATGTCCATGTCATTAATCACATAAAATGCTTAGCTTTTGGGCAAAATGGGTTTATATTCTCATATTGTTCATTTTTCGAACTGTTTCCATGACATTCATACAGTAATAATCACAAAACTTGCCGATGCACGGGCATGCTATCTACTGGAAATAGCACTTCATAATGCATATTTCCACGCGTGGAGAGTTTTTAAAAAATCACGCGCAAAATACAAATTTACCGTTGGCGATACGCCTCTTCAAATGACTACATCTCTAAAACTATATTTCAGAATTCTATAAGATTTAGCATTTAAACTTAAAATGTAACACTGAAAACAATGGTATATGATTGATATGACTTTTGAAGAAAAAAAGTGCTCTTCAAGGTACACATCACTAATTCCCGGTGGTTCGAGGCTCCGAGCATGCAGAGTGAATGTGTATGTTCAATCCGTTGAAAATTAACGAATACGTACCAGTAAAATCCACGCAGTATTGGGCGTTTTTGTAGCCAAAAACTCGAAAATAACGGCAGTATAAATAGGCCTACTTCAAATAATTCGTGCGACCCGAGTTTCTTAATTCTTTTACGATTTCTTTTGCATTTTACTTGTGGGATAGACAACGGACCAACATAAACAGAAGTTGGATGCAGAAAACTAAATATGCTTGACTTCTTTTGCTTAAACCAATGTTTTGGTATCAACAAAATCTTAATATTTACATGTTTGCAGTTTAAAAACCCGCCTTGTAATAGGAAAATGTGACATTATTTGAAATACGGGTGAGGGAGGGGGGGGGGGGGGGGGGGGGGGGGGTGGGGGTGGGGGGGTATCCTTGGTATGCCTTCCGACTCAGACAACGGGGTAGAGGTCCATAAGATAAAACGTTCCTTTAACTTTTCAATCAAACGGTGTCTTATCATCATGGTATTCAACAAATCTAGTAAATGTCAATTGATGATGTCCGCAAACGTTTGATGACTACTAAGAGTGAGGGAGCGGAATGTCTAAACTTTTGGCCAATTCCACCGTTACAGACGTTACAGATACATGCAACTTGCAACTTTTAACGGCCGAGTGCACCAATGACGGGTAACTTAATAGGGAGGTAAGCTACCTCCCTAGTAGTTATGCTCTAACTGTAGCATAACTTACTAACGATGTAATTCTTAGAGCATAAATGGCGAGTAACACCAGAATAGCAACTAGCGAGGTAAATATCCACATTAATCAGCATCGTCCCCTTACAAAATAAATTGTCGCATATGCAAAGTGTTAACCTATAGTTTATTGTATAATACTGACGTGAGTGGTCCTCCGTAATATTTAAAATGTGTCGTCACTCGCTAGGTCATAGGTGAGTGTACATAATTAACATAAATAATCACGTTGAGTCGGCATGCGTTCCGAACAAAAAAATGACGGTATTTCTTTGGCCAAAAATTTCGAATTTGTTCAACGCTTTTCAAAAATGAGGACTATCAAGACATTACAAACATATTTTGGGCGAGGGGCACACACAAATATTGCACCAAAAAGCACAATTTTAATGACAAACACAAGCACCCGATGCAAACAATTATATACAATTATAACACATCTCTTAACACAGATACTTCCGTGGCGTGGATACCTTGTCCGTCGCTTGTTAACCGCTAGGACCCCGGTTCGATCCCCAGATAACGCACGGCAAGATATGCTTTCTTTTTTTCGTTCTTCTAGTTTTACCCTCCCACTCACAATAATGTTGAAACTTCAGTTTTTAATTAATAAAACAATAATAAGTTTATTTATTTATTTATTTAGTCATTATTTAAGATCCTTGGACAATTAGTACATTTTGGTCAAAATATGACCCATGGTCGGTGCGATTAGTGTTTGAATGGGCAAAAGGAGTTGATCTAAATTTTGACTTAAAAAATCCCCAAATTGCATGAATAGATTTTCAAAATATAAAATATTTCAGCTTATGAGGGGTCACATTCCACTTCAAATATACATCCCCTGGGCATGCAAGCGAAGTTGGTCTTTCAGCATCAGCGAATCATCCCCTCCAATGTTCACAACATATTTTACGCTACTGCTAGAATCGACTGACTTGTGGCATAAAACGTTATGCCCCAACTTACTCTTGGGTCCGGCCAGGTATAACATTTAGCGTAAATTACCCGCCAGTTACTAGCCTAGTGGCTTACCCCGCATTGGCGCTCTCAAAATTTTGGGTTACGCCTCAGTTACTAGCGAGGTAGCGCTATTCTTCAGCTACCCGTCATTGGTGCACTCGGCCGATAGATCACTAAAAATTGACTCCTTATCAACCCCCGCCCCCAACCCCGGCTTTTTGAACATGTTTAATGGACAATTTGCTATGGAATTGGAATTGTGTGAGAACTTAACCGTGTTGACGGTGTTAAAGAAAGTCGCGCCTCAACCTACCGTATTATATCATTTTGACTCGTTTTAAAAAGTGTTTAGGGGTGCACACCACTATTACAGTCCAACGCCCAGCTTCCGTCGATCGCGATCACGAATGTAGTTCCTAAATAACGGAAAGAATGGTGAATATTGACATGATATGTCATTCAAAATTATTGAATTTGGTCTATATTTATTCACTGAAGTGTACCTGAGATAATTCGAATGAAAAGAGTATACATCTACTGTTTTATTTGAAAATATTGGCGGAGGGATACACATTGGTCACACGGGCTACAAGGTCTAATTTCGTGTTTAAAAATACTACTCCATATAAAGGGGGAAATATAGAAAAATGTGAACGGTCACCCCCATCTGAGTTTTTGACCCAGGTAAGATCTATGTGTGTTAATAAATATTCCAAGATTTCATTAAATGAGTCACAAGGTAACTCAAGATATTGCCGTTTTCCCGAGGCATCTTTCCCATAGAAACACACGTTAGCGCGTAATAGTGGTATGCACCCTTAGATTTTATTGAGCATTTTGTTGAGCCCCAATGTCTTTTGGTACCCAGTTGGAGCCCGCCGCTTCAAGAGCACACATTTTTTCTACAGCAAACGAGACATATTTCAGATTGTTGCCAGTGAAATGCTGAGCTATATGCTGAGTTATATTACATTTCCGTTTGGAAGATGCGGCCTCCACAAAAAAAACATGGTCAAAACGTGAAATTTCAAAATTGCATGTGTTAACGGTGCGAAGATGCGCGTGTACGCGCTTTTTAAAGAAAATTTCTCCCCGCGGTCCTTTTACTAGATTACTGACAAGTCTATAGGTCCCCGCTTGTATTGTTTACCATATAGATAGTTGAAAATTATCATTGTTATCGATTATACACTGCTATCATTTCACAATTACTTGCATTTAAAATCATATAGGGTCACGCGTTATGAACTCGCCTCCCAATAGGGTGGTGCCGTTACATTTTTTAGCTTCATGCTGTCATTTTCCTCAAATATTTTTAAAACCACAAAAGCTATCTCAACAAATTTGGTATCATTTTAAAGCCCTAATAACAAGCTATCTGCCTGCCAAATGGCATTGGTATAGCTAATACAGAAATGGAGATACAGCTGTTTGATGTTTGGGGACCAGGGGTGGTGCTGGAAGGGGTGTCGCTGGAAGGGGTGCCGCCTGTACAAACTCAATGGGGATAATCCCATGCTTTGTTCTTTTTACAATAACTAGTCATCCCCTAATGTTAAAAACACAATTTTGGTCCCATTTCAAAGGATATTTAGTCGTCATTAAGTATGTGGTTCAACATACTTATCAACTATTATTAACAACTAATTAATTATGGATAAGACAATGATCATCAGCTTTCTTCCTATTCGCTACACAGTCAACATGAATAATCAGCCTTAATTTACCGGATTTATAAAAATGACTATAACAGAAAAAGTTTTCAACCTATGATAGCAAAAGTATACATTTTTGGAAAGCTTGTAACCAGAGGAATTCAGAAATGCAGTTTATATCAGGAAGGGGTTCATCCTTAAACAAATATTTCTGAAAATTCTAAAAATATATAAAATAAAAATTTGAGATATTCACTAGCCGGTATAATTACCATACCGACGTAGTAACTTTAACAAATATATATCATCTAATAGGAATTCAAATATGTAAACAAAATAATGATAGGGGTAGGTATAAAAAATATATGAATCTCAAATTAAAAATTAAAAAACTCTGATATTTTCCGAACATTTCCGATCATACCATTTTAGTTCTTGGTCGTACTATAATTTTAATGACATATTTGGTTTCCTCATGCAATTTCCCTTCAGAAAATGTATACTTTTACTACCTCAGGGGGGCATACAAGCAAATATAAATGTGTAAAGTTAAATTCATGTCGCGAAAGCCAAAATCCGTGTAACGCGAAAGGAGGCGAGCTTAAAACACATGACCATTAGAAGAGTAGGCCTAACATTCAGATGGCTGAAACGCATATAATATGACCCCGACGACAATTACGCCCGACATGCAGTTTCTTAGTTTTAAAGCGTGTTTTTAGCCTAGGACATGTACGGTTTGACCTAGACAAAATTGCAACATAAATGTTTTTTGTTGTAATCGTTTCAAAATGCCCTTCCGAACATTATATTAAAAATCGATAAAATCTGAAGTTGGGGAAAAAATGCTAATTTTCTTGAAATACTTAACAACTTGTTTCCTTGTTGCCATGGAAACAAGTTGAAAACTCAAAGAGCAACCATACATCCCCAATATGCAGATTCCTAAGCGTTGTAACTTTGAATTGATATACAATTCTTCATGCTGTTCATTTTTGTGAACAGGTTACAAAATAATAAGTCTATATAAGGTCTTTTTGCCCCCAAATGACTGTTTTTGATTGTTTCCACGGCAACCAGGAATAATCAAAGTACAATTGGCACAACCAATCCATCTAAAACTCTGCACCCAGTTATAGAGATCATCTTGGTAAAATTTCGCGGTATAAATCTCAAAACTAGTTGATTTATATCAATTTTACTAAATCTCCTATATTTGAATGGCGGCCATTTTGAAATCCAAGATGGCTGCCAAACCATTGTTCGAAAAATGTTGGTTTTTGGATTTTTTTCGAAATCAGTGCATCAAATCACCCCTATAAGCCAATGTTCATACTTTTGGCCAGAAGTAAAACATCTTGGCCATTTTTGTTAATTATCCACTCAACCACTATAATATTCAATGGCATGTGAAAGTGCCAAATTGCAACAAAAATCAACAAAAACAGCAAAAACGGGTTTTTTGTCAAAAGCCTCATAGGTTAAAAACTAAAAGTCGCAGAAAAAAAGTATAAATTACATTTTTGATCTAAATACTTTGGTCAACAAAATGGACACTGTTTTAAGAAGAAAATAAAAATCTTAAAAAAAATGCCAAGTTTGTGAATTTGTGTAAAAATGACTTTTTGGGTAAAAAATAGTAAAAAAGGCACTTTTTACCCCAAAAAGGCCAGCCAGATAGCATTCTTGGATTATTTTATTAAATATTATGATAGACCTATGTACAACCTAACTCTTACAAAAAAAACCACAGTTTTGCTCAATTTAGCAAAAACACACAAATTAGCAAAAACACACAAAAATCATGACTTTTAACCCAAATATCTCAGCTCACATCACTTTTTAGCCTTGTCAGCCAGATTTTTGTAAAAATATAAAGTCTTTTGAATAATATTAACACCAAAAGAAGCTCTACTTTTATAAGTGACACGGAATTCCCATTTTCATCATTTGGCCTCTCTACTATAACAATATATGGGTACATTTAGCCATATTAGTTGGGTATATACAGGGGTTACTGTACAACCCCACCACCCAGGACTCCCCCAAACCAATTTTCATGACTCTTTGCATGGTCCTAAAACATAGTCAGGATGTTACCGAAAAAAATGTCGTGTTATTCCAGATGGCGTCCAAAATGGCCGCCAAAATTGGTCAAACTTCATAAAATGACATAGCAATCAAAATGCGTGGTAAAAGTATAGTTTTAATAGTGGGATGTATGAATTAGACAACTAGAGACTCATATCCAGTAGTTTTGATTTGTTAACATACCCAAATCCAAGATGGCCGTCAAAAATTGTAAAATTCCATAAAATGGCATATATCAACCAACATGTATGATCAGAGTATAGTTTTAACAATGGAATGTATGTTAGACCACTAGAAAATAATATCCAGTATTTTGGCTTTGTTAACATACTTGAATTCAAAATGGCTGCCAAAATGGCTGCCAAAATGGCCGCCAAAATGGCCGCCAAAATGGCCGCCAAAATGGCCGCCAAAATGGCCGCCAAAATGGCCGCCAAAATGGCCGCCAAAATGGCTCTAAATATTGTGAAAATTAATAAAATGGGATAATATCAACCAAAATGTATGTACAGGGTGACCCAGAAAATGTTGAACCCAAAAATCACAAAATTCAATATTTCTTTTTACCATTAAAATAACAAAATATTGCATAACTCGTTCACCAGCTATGTGCACCATACATTTAACTTTCTGAAACATTTTAGATCATAAAAATAGCCGCACGAAACTTAAAATACGTGTAATTTTGTAAGAAGTGTTGTTTTGTAGTGTAAGTGAAGTGCAAAAAAATGGTTTCATGCTACATGAGCAGAACAAGTGCCTGTTTGAAACCGTGCAATGAACTTTATAAATTATTCTGCACAGTATCTCATCAATATTCATTTCATATGTAAATCAATATTATTATTATATAAGAGACTTTGAAAACAAAAACTGAAGTCCCCTTGACTTCATTTGAAAATGTTAATTTAATAAACACAGAACAAAAGAAAAGATTACTTAACTCACCGTGCTTAGAACAGAATTAAGTTTCATATCTGAAACAAGTTACAATTTTTTTCACTTTTACAAAAGGGCGAAAACACCCCCTGTCACACAATCAAGTGTATCTTTAGTTTGGTAAGGCCAATTTACATGATCTAAAGTTCTCCAGAAAGCTGAATAGATTGTTTACATAGCTGTTGAAAACAGAATGCCATTTTTATTTATTTTCATTTTAAATTATTTTTCTTAAGTTTGTGATTTTTGGGTTCAACATTTTCTGGGTCACCCTGTATATAGACCACTAGTAATTCATATCCAGATTTGTTGCTTGGTAATCATATACTTTAAAGGTGTAACCACATTCTCTTAGTTCCCCACTAGCGAGAACCACACATGGTAAAACAATCAAGGCTGTTAGGACAAGGCAAGTCAAGGTTGAATT
>CM069457.1:53323169-53397243 GCA_035610835.1 Ophiura sarsii | reverse complement strand
TTGGTTTTCACTCAGGAGGGTGGTCTGATAAGGAAGATAAGGGCAAATAAAATTTCTTGAGCAACACCAGCATGCATCATTTTCATCACATGACCCACTGATTTCTGCCGCTAGTGTCTACTGGTTCCCATTGACAGTACAGTACAATGAAAGGCATATAATATGGTCAAACGAGGGTCTTAAAAAAAATCCTTCTGCAAGTAATACAATTGATGTGACTTCAATTGAGTCCTCTCATGTGAGTGAAAACATTTGTGTATGAAATAACACACCTTTTGTTGATTTCAGCAATGAAGTGCAAAAAATGAAAAGAAAGTGCCAAAGTTGGTTTAGTTTCATGTTTGAATGAAGGAATTACATTCAATATTGCCAAAGTTATGAATTTAGTGAAAAAATAACATATTCTCACTTCTATAAAAGATAATGTAACTTGCCTAGGGTAGACCACTACACTTAGTGTATTATAAGTTCATATTCGTCTATTCGGACGATCTTTGATTTAATTGTGTGCTGTGTAATATAAGTTACGGAAGTTCATTATATGGTTTTATCATTGAGATTACAAGAAATGCCACGCAAATTCTTTGAAAGAGTGTTTTGGCATAGTGGAATATTGTAAGGCATCCTTGAACGGGTCCCTGTAGTTTTAGGCCTTTGCCACAATAATGTCTTGTAATTTTTTGTATGCCTTTTTAGGTGTCGTCCGTAGGAAGAGACCTTATGGCAGCATCCTTCGTGTGTGTTGTCTGGGATGCATGTGTGTGTTGTCTGTGGTGCATGTGTGTCTGTCTGTCTGTCAACAATTTGGTATACACTTTTTGTTTTGTCCATTTCTTCTTCCATACAATAACCAATTGCAACCAAACTTCCGTCATAGGTGCAACATGGAAACCTTCATATGTTAATGAGGTCAAAGGTCACATACCAAGGTCAAAGGTCATCTGAGGTCAAGCTGTAAAATTTAGTACACACTTTTTGTATTGTCCATTTCTTCTCCATACAATGACCAATTGCAACCAAACCTCGGTCATAGATGCAACATGGAAACCTTCATATGCTAATGAGGTCATAGGTCACATACCAAGGTCAAAGGTCATCTGAGGTCAAGATGTAAAATTCAGTACACATTTTTTGTATTGTCCATTTCTTTTCCATACAATGACCAATTGCAACCATTATTATGCAGTTCGAATCTTCCGTCCCATACTTGCAATGCATTGGTAAAGACCAATTATTCTGAACATTGTGTCACTGGAACGAACTTGGCGACCAAGTTCACTCAGTGAACTTGGTCAATTCGGTTACTGCCTCTTTAATACATTTAAAGCCTCACGAATCCACTAAAAGCATATGCTAATACGCCGATGTGTAGCGACCGCACGTGTAGCGTGCAAAAAATGTAGTCGAGACCGAGACTAAATTCTCGTAATTAATTACGATCGACATCCGGGTCATGGTAATTTGTGATAAAAATGGCGAAGGGTTCCTTGAGCACGGCACATCGTTTTGTGACGCGAAATGAAAACTAATTTCCAGGAATTAGGCCGACAGTTCTGCAACGCGAAGAAGCACCGATACAAATGTGTCTATCTGTATAAATCGTGACGTTCCTGGCCTAACAAATGGCGATCGTCAAAGTTTTGTACTGTAACTTGTAATGTAAGTCAATGTAAAGCTTTACATATGATAAACAACAGGGTTTTTTTAATGTTGAAAACAGACGATCGGCGAAATATGTCTTTTGAATTTATTGCTAACTGTAAAACTTGAACTTTTTACGTGTTTGGAATTTGTTTGGGAGCTTTGGTTCTGTCATTCTGTTAAACAGTTTGGAAAAAGTAGGCCTACAGACTATTACTTTTTTTAGTACATTCATTTATCTGACAGTGACACTGACAGGCTCAACAAGTCATTTCTCGAGTATCGAGTCAGATTCTCACTGCATAATAATGATAAAATCGGACGGATTTTTTCGCATGATACACAAATATATTGGTCTCGCTATGAGTTTTAAAAATATTGTGCTCGACTACGTCTCGCACAATATTTTTTAAAACTCATAGCTCGACCAATATCTTTGTGTATCACGCTCAATCCATCCGATTTTATATCAAACTTCGGTCATAGGTGCAACATGGAAACCTTCATATATGTTAATGAGGTCAAAGGTCACATTCCAAGGTCAAAGGTCATCTGAGGTCAAGATGTAAAATTAGTACACACTTTTTGTATTGTCCATTTCTTTTCAATACAATGACCAATTGCAACCAAACCTCTGGCATAGATGCAACATGGAAACCTTCATATTTTAATGAGGTCAAAGGTCACATACCAAGGTCAAAGGTCATCTGAGGTCAACATTTAGTACACACTTTTTGTATTGTCCATTTCTTTTCTATACAATGACCAATTGCAACCAAACCTCGGTCATAGATGCAACATGGAAACCTTCATATGTTAATGAGGTCAAAGGTCACATACCAAGGTCAAAGGTCATCTGAGGTTAAGATGCAAAATTGGCTGCATATGTAAAATTGATTACATTTAAACAGACGTTACTTTCCGACACTAAGAAGCAGGCACATAATTTTCTGAAATATGATGAGCAGGGCTGTCAACTCTCCCGCATTAGGCGGGAGTCTCCCGCATAGACACTCTTTCTCCCGCACTCCCGCATAGCATATAAAATCTCCCGCATCAACAAAATTACCTCAATTAAAGTGTGTATCAACACCTTTATACTAGCTTCCGTCGGTACATTGCGATTTTGACCATGCAATTTTCGTGCGGATTTGAGGAAAACATCATCCCTACCCCCCCCCCCCCCCCCCCCCCCCCCCCCCCAGGATTTTAGCTGCTGACGGGGGGAAAATTGTGCATGTTTTACGATTATTTTTTGGAGTATGTATCTCTCCCTCCCAGCAAATCTCAAAAGTTGACAGCCCTGGTATATCTAGGCAACATTTCTAATTGTAACATGATCATTTCATGTGTGTTTTATTTCATTTCATTATCATTGCTTTCATCAAAATAAAAACAAAAAGTGAAGAAACGTGTGGATTGAGGACTCGATCATACATGTGCCTTTCACTTGTTACACCCTGTATAACATGGTAATTATTGGTCATATGTTGTGTTTGGTGCAATATTATTACAAACGTCAATTTAAAATTTATTATGACACTAAATTATGATAACGGTTAACTTTATTACCCCCCCCCCCCCCCCCCCAGGATTTTAGCTGCTGACGGGGGGAAAATTGTGCATGTTTTACGATTATTTTTTGGAGTATGTATCTCTCCCTCCCAGCAAATCTCAAAAGTTGACAGCCCTGGTATATCTAGGCAACATTTCTAATTGTAACATGATCATTTCATGTGTGTTTTATTTCATTTCATTATCATTGCTTTCATCAAAATAAAAACAAAAAGTTAAGAAACGTGTGGATTGAGGACTCGATCATACATGTGCCTTTCACTTGTTACACCCTGTATAACATGGTAATTATTGGTCATATGTTTGTGTTTGGTGCAATATTATTACAAACGTCAATTTAAAATTTATTATGACACTAAATTATGATAACGGTTAACTTTATTTCAGAAATACGTTTTCACATACTTAAATTGTTACACATTTTGACCACCCTGTATAAGCACAGATAGTCAATTTGACTATCTGTGGTATAAGGTATCCTTTATAACTAAAGACAAAGGTGGCAACATTTTTCTTTGTAATACTAGTGTATACTTTTGATTTATGCAGCTTAATAAATTATAATTTTATCTTCAAGGTATGTAAATGACAGTGAAAATTTTGTATTTTTAGTGCATTTTTTGATGTTTGCACCCTATATATTATCTACCCACCCTGTATAATGACCTTGACATTGTGAGATTTAGAAACGTGTATGCTTTCAGGAAATGTATACTTTCCTTATACTCCTATGTATAGTTTTAATGCTAAAAATGTTTTAAGCAAAATCCATGTGATTTTTCCACTTTTAGCATATGTCACACAAAGGGGTCCCAACTCAGTTCAAATCCCGGGGGGTCGGGTGACCTTTCTGGTGAATTTTGGGGGTCGGAAAAGAAATCTGTTGCTGTGTGGTGATCTAGAGTTAGGTTATAATGCCAACACTTTTTTTTTGCATTGAAAATCAACAGCAAGTTTTCAGAAGTTTCAGTCTTAACCCCACCACATTTTCTATAACTTTGAACATTAAAATTTGCCATTATTGTTGTTTCTACTAACAAAAACACAGCAAAACTTGATTAAAACAATACCATCGCTATTTATTGAAAAACGACCTCTATGCAAATATGGTTCGTGTTATGTATCACGCATACTGCAGGGGACCAGCATTTTTGAATCAACGTTTTGTTGTACAAAGAGGGCTGCTATTTCTTAATCCTTATAGGTGTAAGTTCATACATGTAATACATCCCAGTTTTTATCATATATTTTTGTAATTGGGGGCGCTGCCTCCACCACATCTCGTCAGATCTCTAATTGGAAAGACTTGCATTAGTATCCCTAAATTAGGATTCTACTG
Organism: Ophiura sarsii; assembly: GCA_035610835.1. NCBI lineage: Eukaryota > Metazoa > Echinodermata > Ophiuroidea > Amphilepidida > Ophiuridae > Ophiura > Ophiura sarsii. The sequence continues at coordinate 53,392,688 of CM069457.1, read as the reverse complement.
GGAAAAAATTAAAAAGAAGCTGATTTCAACTGATAATGGTAGGTATGGGTGTCAATATTCACCAAAAAAAAGTGAGGACAGATACGGGGTGGGGAAATTATTTTTTCAGGGGGGTCATTGAAAATCGGGGGGTCATTGACCCAAATTTTGTTCAAAGTATGTCGTGTTTGGTATCAAATGAAAGGAAATTTAATTTAAAACACTGATAGTCATGTTCATTTTGTCATTTTATAATCCTGTGAAAAGTTACACTAGATAGAAGACGTGGTGCTGGTTACCAAGGGATCAGCAAGCTCATTACACTGTTTCTAATGTAAAAAAAACCTGAAAACTATCATAATATGTTACTATGTATTTATCAAAGTGTATCACATTGTTTTGAGGCTGATATCAAGATTGGTATAGGCACGTTAAGTACAAATGTAACAATTTGTTGATCAGAAATACTATTTACAAATCAAAACTGACAGTAGGGGTCGGGACAGTAGGGGTCGGGGTGGGGTGGGGGGGGGGGGAGGGAAGTGTTCGCCCCATTTTTATTTGAAAATGGCTTGGAGGCGTCAATTTTAAAGATTGAATGGACTTATTGACATTAAAAGAAAGATTGATATCTTGGCTACATACGACCACACTTCAGTATCCAAGGCCTTACTAAAGGGATTGGTTAAGGATAAGACAGGTGTCTCAAAATAGTGAACTTGCCCCACCCCGAATATCTTTAAGTCAATCTCAAAAATGGAAGAAAATCCACTTTGTAAAAGTGGTTTTCAGCTGATCATTTGACAAACATTATACTGAGGTCTGCCATTGTACTATTGGAAGTTTGCAACAAACAGCAGAATTTATTTGCGGGTTCTTTAAATTCGCAGTGATGAGAATCATGTTGTGGGTGAACCTGCCCCTAGGGCGTACACTCCTCGCTCTCCCTTAAGCTCATAATAGGCCCTACAAGTTTAGGCGAAACAAATCGCTTGATTATTCCATTTCCTCTTCATCACTTCCAAGTTCTTATGTTCTATCTGCTCCATTGGAGCAATGTCCACAGCACACTCTACATGCAGAAACACATGAAATGCCGTCTTTCATGCAGCTACATTCATAGTTTGACGCTGCCTCTCCCTTTCCTTGCAGTTACAGCAAATTCCTTTTTTCTGAGGCGATAGCTCCAGTAAGCATCTTCGGTCTGAGTTTTATGTTCCAATCTAACTCCCACCCTCTTTCAAATTGTTGTTTTGTTGCATTTGGTGTGGATGGTAGGCGATTAGGATTAATTTTACCCTTGGCTGCTTGTTTTTGGAACAACTTCTGATAGTGAGCCCTTTCATCCCTACAGCTATATATGTGATCTACATTGCCTTTAATACAGCTGTTTGAATTGTATGGATACTTTTGACGTATCACTTCTGAATGCAGTGATGACACTGGGAAGAAATTTGAACTTGTAGAGAGCGCATTATGTATGTCCATGAATGCATGAAACAGTGTCATTTCCAGACCAGCCATACTTGAAATGGAACTCTTCCCGGTTACCGATATCTATGGTTAAAGACCATCAACGTCTGATTGTGAGTACAAATTAGAACAGTTACTTGGCCGATGATAGCAGAGCAAAACAAATATATCAGTGTCTTTGGGCAACAACAACAACAGAGGTGTGTGGCTTGTCAATTCTGTAGATATAATCTCGAGTATAGCTCCTTTGTTCTTCTCATACGTCTGGAAGATTTCTCTGTCACATGATATATGGCTATGTTGTGACACCTAAGTCATAGAAAAATCTTTCCAGCCATCCGCCGCATATGCTTATGATCTTTAGTTGATTGTTCTTCCCCCATAGCCATCAAACACTACAGTTGAATCCTTGAATTTTGTTCGGACATACTTGGCATGTATCAACTATATGGGCTTGATAGTTGCACTGTTTGTCCACTTTACCTGATGAAGTAGCCATCCTCCATCAACATCATGCATCCTGCTGTTATTCATGTCTAAGTCCAGCTTTATTGATGTTTCCTTGAGCATTCTGCCAAATTCATGCTTTTGGGGTTTCCTTATCATACGATCCATAGTGAAAAGAGATGTAGGAACAAGGTTAGTTTAAAGCTGCTACCATGAAGACCATAGTTTATACCTATGCCAACCCCAGTTGTTGATGGAAGAGAGTGGGAGTTAGATAGTAACAAAAAAACTCAGACTGAAGATGCTTACCGGAGGTATCGCCCCAGAAATTCTTCTAAAAGGAATTTGCTGCAACAGCAATGTATTATATATGTGACCCGTCACATCAAAAAGGACATGTTGGAGGCCCGAGTCAAATTTGAGTTATTGGTATGACTTAAAAGAGCACATTTTAAGCTTTGAAATGACACCATGTTGAAGGTAATCGGACTTTGTAATCACAAGATATGATTTGAAAAATCATATTTTTGTCCATTATTTTCTTTATATTTCACCAAATATATTGGTCTCTATCTTGAAACTGTGTTTGCCGACAACATGTCCATTTTGACGTGACTGGTCACATATCTGCATGAAAGGTGGCATGTGGAGTGTGCTGTGTGGACATTACTCCAATGGAGCAGATAGAACAAAAGAACTTGGTGATGAATAGGAAACGGAATAATCAAGTGATTTGTTTTGCCTAAACTTGTAGGGCTTATAATCATAATAATGCTGTAAGTAGTATTTCTGATCAACAATTGTTCTATTTGTACTTAACGTGCCTAGACCAATGTTGACATCAGCCTCAAAACAATGTGATACAGATTGATTGATACATACATGTAGTAACGTATTATGATAGTTTCATGTTTTCTTAATACCTTGGAAACTGTGTAATGAGCTCGCTGAATCTTGTTAACCAGCCAGCACCATGTCTTCAATCGTTTTTAACATTTCACAGGAGGATAAAATGTCAAAATGAACATGACTATCAGTGTTTTAAATTAAATTTCCTTTCATTTGATACCAAACACGACATACTTTGAACAAAATTTGGGTCAATGACCCCCCGAGTTTCAATGACCCCCCTGAAAAAACAATTTCCCCACCCCCTATCTGTCCTCACTTTTTTTTGGTGAATAATGACACCCATACCTACTATTATCAGTTGAAACCGGCTTCTTTCTAATTTTTTCCCAGATTGGCTATTAATATTGCTATTTTGGGGTTACTACATGTCCCGATCAAAATTGAAGGGACCCCTTAAATTTGACGATGTATGGAAATGGAAACCTTAAGAAATTCTGTAAATTACATAGCCATCCTTTGCTCACAATATAAATTCATTAAAACTGTCCGTAAAAATGTAAAATGTTCAAATACCCAAACTTCAGGACCCCTCAATTTTGTTGGGGACCCCTTAAAAAAAAAAAATTGAAGTCCTACGGGGTCCTGAAAAATGTCATGAGACCTATTACATTTTTGATCTAGTGCTATCCCTGTCCATTAGTGACAAGCTGTCAATTTCATGTATTGGATAGATTTGGTCCATAATGTATTGGTTGAGCTATGAGGTGTTTTCTTTAAAAATATTTTTAAAACTCGGTAAATCACCCAATTTTATCATTATAAAGTTTTGGATCCAATGTCATTCACACTTGAACAGCTCAAAACATAATAATGTACATGTATGCACAAAAATTATCATTTTTATATGTTTATAGAAGAGGGTTAGGGTTAGATTAGGGTTAGGGTTAGGAAAATTGGCATGACTCGAAAACTATTTATTCGATGGCAATGAACATATAAAGGTTTCCATGTTGCAGATCTATGACCGAGGTTTGGTTGCAATTGGTCATTGTATAGAAAAGGCTCTCACACCCTTATGGTTGAAAAAGGCCGTCATACTTCCCCTAAAACACCACTTGAAAATAGACTTTGTACAAAATGTGATCTTAATAACATTGAAGATGAATTCCATTTTATTATGGAATGCAGTCTCTACAATGATCATCGGACTAAATTATTTTCAGACTTAAAAGAAATTCTGTGTTTGGATAGCTTATCTGATTATAATATTAATAGGTTTATTTTAATTATGTGTGCTAATGATTATGATGTGCTCAAAATAGTTATTGACTATGTTAATATATGCTTCGCAACACGCGAGAGTAATTTGTAATATTTACTCACATGCATTGTATCACTTTATTATATGAATGGTGCTTACATGTATTTTATTTTTGTTTATTATGTATCGTTACTTTGATTATACCATAATGTTTGGTGAATGTCAATAAAATATTCTATTCTATTCTATAGTGTACATGAATTCTGTAATCTCATTACAAGTTCAAACACGTCTAAGTCAAATCCTGTATTCATGATTTGCAGAGCTAAAAATATACCAACCCCTGAATATTTCCCGTATTTCGGGTTTCATGAACACTAGTATGTTCACTAGGGTGCATCTTCTCCCCCTTATGTCAATGGATTTGTATGTCCCTAGTCTTAAAATGTTCCTATTGTCACAAAAATTAACATGTGCCAAGTTTGAATTAATTTGGAAGTTGTCATGGGGGGCCACCGAGAACCTAGTCTACTCGTACGGCCTTGTATAATTTCACTGTCACACAATAGTCTACTCGTACGGCCTTGTATAATTTCACTGTCACACAATCGAACAACACCCCCTGATACATGTACTTCCCATCCGAGAACCGACCAAATACAAGGTCTACTGGCATTGGATTTACAAAAGAACTGTGCTTTAAGCACACTGGGGATTACTAGGGACGATGCTTTTTATGCGTCACGATAGTATCACACACACCCCTTCATAACGCGCTAATATTGAATTTGCTGTTTGTACATCTAGAAACGTGTGAAGGTGGTATTTCTGTGACTGTGTAAGAGTGTCTAGTTATCGTACAAAAATTATCTAATTATTTGTCTCTGTTTGGACGTTAAAAGGTTTTTTATTACACGATATTGAAAGATAGGAAATAGCATGGAAATAGTCACATGCGGAAATGTAGCTATATCTCCGAGGAAGATATTTTGGGCGAGACCCAACGTCAAAGATAACCCCTAAAGTGTGATTTTAGACCGAAACGGCGGCTATACAGTACCAGAAAATCGACATTTTGAATTTATCAAAGTGAACAAGATTCTTCTCTCTGCGAAGACGGTATATAAATATTCATATATTCGTATTTATCGTGTCTGCCATTGGTCAATTTTGAACCCCACGCGAACAAATTGCTCATTACGTATGCGTCCAATTTTTGGACTAGCACTAGTGTACAGGTATACGGAGGTCAGCAAGGTCAATCCAATGCAAGTAGACCTTTTTTTCCGGGGGTGAGATCAGAGGATGGGAAGCGGTCCATGGGGAGTGAGCCCTCTATCGGTACATGTTCATAGAGTGACAAAGAAAAGGAAAAAGGTATACTATAGTAGACTACCGAGAACCTAAAGTTACAGTGTGTGTTCTATGTAGGAAAGTTCGTTGACCCCTGTACAATTCCAATTAGAAGCCGATCGATCGAACAATTTGAAGTTTTGATATGGCAGCTACTTCATATTGTTCGATCGATCGGCTTCTAATTGGAATTGTACAGGGGTCAACGAACTTTCCTACATAGAACACACACTGTAACTTTAGGTTCTCGGTGGCCCCCCATGACAACTTCCAAATTAATTAAAACTTGGCACATGTTAGTTTTGTGACAATAGGAACATTTTAAGACTAGGGACAGACAAATCCATTGACATAAGGGGGAGAAGATGCACCCTAATGTTCACTGTAAATCGAAAGAACAATGCAATAATGCGTAACATACTTTAATGCATCAGAGATTACTACCGCCCTTATAAAAAAGACGCGATCATATTATGATCATAACGACCATAATTATGGTCGTACCATAATTATGGTCGTAACGATCTAATTTAGATCGTTACGACCATAATTATGATCGCTTATGATCGCGTGTTTCGATACGACCATATTATGGTCGTAATTTTACGACCATATTTCATGATTTATGGTCGTATTTTTGATCGTTTTCAAAACGACCATATTATGGTCGTAATATTACGACCATAATTCACAATTATGATCGTATTTTTTGATCGTTTTTCAAAACGACCATATTATGGTCGTAATTTTAGAATACGATCATAATCTTTAAAAATATGATCGTAAAATTACGACCATAATATGGTCGTTTTGAAAACGACCAAAAATATACGATCATAATTGTGAATTATGGTCGTAATATTACGACCATAATATGGTCGTTTTGAAAACGATCAAAAATACGACCATAAATCATGAAATATGGTCGTAAAATTACGACCATAATATGGTCGTGAAAATATGGTCGTAAAATTACGACCATAATATGATCGTTTTAAAAACCATTTTCAAAACGACCATAATTATGCTTGTAATTTTACAATCATATTTCAGGATTATGATTGTATTTTGGAGATAGTTTTCAAAACGATCTTATTATGCATGCTTGTAATTTTGCGATCATATTGCCCAATTATGATCGCAAAATAATTCAATTGAATGAATTAATGTTGATATAAAATTTTCAGATTATATATCATATTATAGGTGTTTTTTTTAATTTTCAATGCAGCTGTCCCACAACTTTGGACGTGGCATTGTAGGGTCAGAATTTCGTCAAAGGTCAGGTCAATCCATTTAGATTCCTGCAAAGGATTTTCGATTTCTCCTTGAAATTCTGACCATGGCGTTGGTTAGGTTAACCCTGTGGCCCAGCCCTATTCAGCTGCATTTGTTAGCCAAATTGATGAAAAAGTCAGACTCTGACAGAGACAGAGATATGTAGATATCCAAATTGATGAAAAATCTTGAAGGATGGAGGATGTCCTACTAGGCAGGCTGCGACAATTACGCTGCCCGAATGCCCGGGGCAAGTGCTATTAATTTCGGGCTACTACATTTTCAAGTAGCAGTGCCCGTTCGGGCAATCACATTTTTTCAGTATGCTGCAATGGTTGACTATTGACTCTTTAGCTAAGCTTAAGATTTCATTCTTACCACAATAAAGTTCATCAAATTGTCGCTGACTTTGTTTAAAAACAGAAATAAAACTGTCCGTAGACTGAAGTAAACAAATACAAACATGTACAATCTTGCATTTCAACCTGGCATAGTCAGCACTCGGCATATCTCATGACCTGACGATGACCCCGGCTCGGTTTCCAGTCAAAAATATTTCTGGCAAGATTCGGGCAAGTTATTTTGCTCAACAGCTTGCCCGATCGGGCTATTAAAAAATAAAAATTCATCGCGGCCTGTGTCCTACCCGTAATTAACTCGGACGCGATGTAAGATTAAAGATGGATGAGAACGCCATGCTTGAAGATGTTTGACGGGAAAGATGTACTTGTTAAAATCGGGGTGAATTCCCTTGAAGTATATAATAACTTTCTTAATTTACAACTCACAAAGATAGGCATGTTCATAAAATTTTGAAAATAAAATTATCTCTTTGAAAATGGAATACATGGAAACAAAGTACTTTACAATAAAAAATGATGGTTCAACCTTGTCTGCAGGCTGAATAATAAACGAGAGCATCAATGATGCAGAAGCTGACTACAGCTGAGAATTTGGGAAAATTCATAACTCATGTCTATATATGAAGAGCGTTGTTGCAAAAGGGCTATGGTGCATTTTTTTCAAAAATGATTTTACTATAGAAATGTATAGGGGAAAATCTTATGTTTCAAGGAAACAAAGTCATTTTTTTTCAAAAAGACATTTTTCAAAAAGTCATTTTCAAAAAGTCATTTTTTTTCTCATTGTAAACAGTCATTGAAGTTGCAAAAGGGCCTGTGTCCAGAATTAAATCGGGATACAGGCCCTTTTAAAACAAAACAACAACTTCAATAGTTTACAATGAGATGTAGGTCTTTTTGAAAAAAAATGACTTTGTTTCCTTGAAACATATGATTGTATCATTTAACATTTCTGTATCAAACCTTTTTTTTTTTAAATGATTAAAATAAATGATTTTTTCTCTAAGTACAAACAGATGGAGTTTTGTTGCAAAAGAGCCTACATCCAAATGTTCAAAAAATGTAAACATGATTTTTGTTTGTTTTTGAAAACTAGCGCATTTGGAATGTATTTCAATTTAAATTAGTATGTAGTGTACCTCTTTCATAATCCATTCAGTTTTTCAATTGCTCAACTTGAATATTTAGAAACAGGTTTTTTTAAACTTTTTCTCAATAAGAGCCAAAGTGGATGCAGGCCCTTTTGCAAAAAACCTCTTCATATTGTAAACCACTATAATCTGTCCAGCATATAACAAATGATGCAAAGCTCGAATCCATATTATATCTTACATGAAACAATTATATATATATATTATTATGCATTCACCGTTCACCGTGTAAGCACATTTGCCCTTCTATATGCTTCGGTTGAGATTTCAAGATCAAGAAATAGTCTCTTTCTGATATTAAAACAAATTATTGCCAAACACCTTGGATATTAAATGGTGCGACCTAATGGTAGATGATTGTTCTCTTTTGTAATGTGTGAAGGTTCAATAAATAATATGTACAGAGATGAATAACTTCGGTACATAACAATGGCAAAATACAAACACTTATTTTATGAAAATATGCATCATTTAATGAAAATAATAATATTTACAGGTCACCAAACTCCCATGGCCCCTGGATCTTAGGCCAAGTAAAAATAAAACTAGTTTCTCGTGCTAACTTTTTGAAAAAAGGAAGATGAGTTTGTTTTTTTCTTCTTCCCAAAATGGCGAATGCCCCTTTTTCCAAAACTGGTTTCGCTTTTTCCAACATGGTGGAAATGTTTTTGCTTCAAAATGGCTGCCACTTTTCTAAGACTAGCTTTATAACCTTAAAATGGGTACATACTGGAAACTGCTCGCGATATTTTACATGTTTATTTTAATACTAGGCGGTCACACGGGGTTTGTCGGTTCTCGGGTTTGGGCGGTCACCCGGGGTTTGTCGGTTCTCGGGTTTGGTGGTTTGTAGAATGCATGCATAAAGCCCGATCGGACAAACTTTGAAAATTCGACCCTTAGACGACCTTTGACCCGGACGACCCAAGAAAAGCAAAACCGTTTTATTTTTTCCACGCTCGACTCGTATTCGGGCTTCCCGTCACCGAGTTTAAGCCAGATCAGACAAACTTTGAAAATTGGACCCCTAGACGACCTTTGACCCCGGACGACCCAAGAAAAGCAAAGCCGTGTTATTTTTTCCACACTCGACTCGTATTCGGGCTTCCCGTCACCGAGTTTAAGCCCGATCGGACAAACTTTGAAAATTCGACCCTTAGACGACCTTTGTGACCCCGACTTTTGACCCCGGAAGACCCGACAAACGCTAACCCGTTAAATTTTTGCCACGCTCGCCTCGCATCGAGCATTGTGATCACCGAGTTTAAGCACGATCCGACCAACTTCAAAAAGTTGACCCCTAGATGACCTTTGACCTCCTATGCTCTAGCGAATGCGAACTTGCTCTTGCGGGGACTGAACAAACAGACACCGAGTTTCTCATCACCGAGTTTAAGCCCGATCGGACAAACTTTAAAAATTTGACCCCTAGATGACCTTTGACCCCGGACGACCCAAGAAAAACAAAGGCGTATTATTTTTTCCACGCTCGACTCATATTCAGGCTTCCCGTCACCGAGTTTAAGCCCGATCGGACAAACTTTGAAAATTCGACCCCTAGACGACCTTTGACCCCGGAAGACCCGACAAACAACAACCCGTTTTATTTTTGCCACGCTCGCCTCGCATCGAGATCACCGAGTTTAAGCATGATCCGACCAACTTCAAAAAGTTGACCCCCATATGACCTTTGACCCCTATATGACCTTTGACCTCGTACGCTCTAGCGAATGCGAACTTGCTCTTGCGGGGACCGAGCTGCACCCACCCACTGAGTTTGAACGCCGCCCGACCCCGGGAAGGCAACGAAAAAGCGCGCACAGACAGACAGACAAACAAACAGACCAACAAAAAAACAGACAGACAGAGAGTAGAGTATTATTATATAGATAACACAAGGATTTATTCTCTATTTTTTCTCTTTCAGGAATACAAAGCTAAATAAGAAAAGATGTGTATTCTAGATTTACAAAATATCAGTGTGATCTCGGGAATATCTTGATAAATAAATCAGTTCCAGCCAAAAACGACAAACAAATGTTCCGAAGGCGAAGACCACACTGGTATTTTAAAACACCAGTTTTACTCACGGTTTATTTATATCATCTGATGCAGATACAGTTTAATTTGTATCATGTTTTGATATTAACAGTTTGCCTGTTATGTTGTTCTTTCATTTTAACAGGTTTTTTTAAAAATATTGACACGTTCTCCATTGACAACATCAGTGTGATCTTGAGAACATTCAAAAAATAAAAATTGAAGAAAAAGAATTTAAAAAAAAAAAAATTAAAAAAAATTAGAAAACAAAATTTGAACAAAATTTGAAGAAAAAAACTATTTTTTTGACGTGGCGGCCAAAATGGATGCGCACGCGCGGGGAAGAGAAACTACTATTTTTTATTTGGCCTTTTAAATGGTGCGCCACTTTGACTTTGGTAATGCCACAAAAACCAGTTGGCGAATTGGCGTTCTCTTCTGGATGGTTCAATAAGTAACAATAACATCTACCGAGGTGATTGGTTTAGGGGAATATTGAAAATAAGATAGGCTTTTCTTCTGATATCAAAATATTACTACTACATATAGTTTAACCAGAGAGATATTACACCTCCCTGGTTAAACCATACATAGCCTAGGCTACATAGCCTAGGCTATAGGCTACATAGCCTAGGCTATAGCCTATAGGCATAGGGCTAGGCTGGGATGTTCGTAGTCCCAATAGTGACCTGTCCTAGGTAGCTGGCTACCTAGGGTCACAAAACTCCCTATTGACTGTTCACGTCGCGAAATTCACATCGAGTGTCAGCACTGCCGACTGCCGCTTGATCAAAATTAATTAACACAATGTATTACTAAGAGTTCTAGGAACAACATGAGTGCATTTTGATTGATTTAAATCATATTTGATGTGAAAATCTTGAATTAAAAATGTGATTTTCGCGACGTCGTGTGTCTATAGAGGGTGTTGTGGCTATAGTATAGTATAGTGAAGCATGAACGATAGTATAGCCACCATTGGGTCTAGGATGTTCGGGAATTCAGTGCTCCCGGGACTCGATTTTGTTTTTCGGGCGGGACTCAGGATTTACGAAAATTGGTAGTCCAGATTTTCGAGGAAGTGAAAACGCAATAAAATATACTAAATGTCCACCAAAGTGTACTGTACTGTACAGTAGATATGTACTTCTGTTCTCTGTGTTGTCTTCATTTGCCTTTTATTATTGTCAAATCTGCACCGGTTTTAATCAGCTTCCGGACATTAACATTACATATTAAAATCGCGATTCGTTCAAGATTTACCATCAGAATAATTTTGTGTACTACCAAAATGCATAAAACTTTCATAAGTGCAACCAAATGTGCACAATGAAGCGAATTTTAGAGCAACATCGTGCGTACGGCGTAAACACACACCGCTGGCGATGTGAGCGGCGCCATACTCTTGGGTTCCTTTTTTAGTAGGAGAACAACCGTATCAGGAACAGGCGGGGTTGGACGATGATGTAGTATTTATTTTAAAGTACCCCCTTTTCATTTTATATTTGGTTTATTTTGTACTCACGTCTAGGCTATATCAGCCTTTCGACTCACTCGTAGTCATTTTTTATCTGCTAAAAATTAACGTCAAAGTAGATGCAGATGAAAACAACTTGAAGTATTACAGAACAACAAGAAACAGAACATGAAATAAGGTGAGAAGACGCCATTATTTTCTGAGAACACACATCCGCGGCATGCTCGGACTGAAAACTTTTTGGGGGGTTGGACGCTTTCACTTTTGAAAGGGGTGTCATGTTTTATTTAAACAATGTTTTTATTTTCAATAAATTACTTGAGCTATAATATAAACATGCGGCATGTCATTATGAATATTTATTGAGTAAATTTGTATTAAATGTGGAATTTCGACATGGCGGAAGTTACACAATATCTAAATATAATACATAAATGTGCCGTTAAACCCAACCCTCCCCCGTTATAACACGACTTTCAAAAAATGAGTGAACTCGTAGAGCTCCGATTGTTTCGTTATTAAACACTGCACCCTCACATATTCGCACGTGCAACTGTTTGAGGAAAGCTCACGACACATTGAAACAGACGGGGTAACTCGGTAAATGTAATTGCCTCATTTACATCGGACTATAATATGTAGATTTGACATTTGATCAATGGCAGACGATACCAAACTGGTGGGGGTAATAAAAGATATTACGGCACGATAAATCACGCAAATTCAACATTTTGGCAAGGCAATATTCGTAAGTTTTACTCTTTTTCGCGAATTTCTAACAGCACCTCATGATGAAAAACCTTTGAAAACAATATTTTCCAATAATTTTGGCCGCTGAAATCGGAGAAATAGTTTGAAGAATATATACAGAAGCGATTAACATCAATTAACGAAAAACGACCTCCCCACCTATTTTTCACTTAGACGGCTGTATTTTTACTTTCCGCTATTTCGTATCATGAATAATAATGATCTCTAGTAGTTAAACCAATCACAATAAGACAATCACGCTTGTACGTCATGATACATGCGTGCCATGTGTTGAATCAACTCTTCTATCATAGCGTTTACATGCATTTTCAATACAGTTATGACAATAAAGAAAATAACGCGAAATTGCCTATTTTGTCGAATGGCAATCAGGCCCATTTTCTAACATATTTATGCGATCATATTGTTTCACTATCTCAAGTACATTTCCCGACAAATAACCACTTGTGTGACCAAGATAAAACCATATTTCACAGTCGCACTTTCCCCTTGACCTATACCGTGACCTTTCGCGTCAGGTCGCTTTAGCTTACTTGTAGTAAGCTAAAAAGTTATAACCAAAAGTAGTTTAAGTCATGCACATTTTAAAACCATTTTAGGTAAATTAAGGGTTTACTTTCATGATGTCTAGTTGCTTGTGTGGGGTTATTTATACATCAGTGAATACATCCCAGCAGTTTCGTACTTTTCCGCTGAATTTAAAAGAGGTAAACATGAGTTTTCTACATATTTTGGTCAAATATGTCGCCCTCTATAGTCAATGATATGAACATCCCTAACAAAGACTCAATGGTTCATAGTCTAGATCCGATGTGGGTTTAGAACCTTTTGAACAGATATTTTTTAATTTGCACAGAATCTGAGAATATTCACATTTATTTCAATAATTTGTAGGCCTAAAAAATAGATCATTTATTTATCATGTATGTTTATTTATTAATTTCAATTTTGAATTTGAACTTCTTACTTTGATTTGATTGATCGGGATTTGATTCCATGAAATGATGAAAATAGTAAGTTGAGCCCTGATTCTTCACTTGACGTCAGTGCATGATCAACATGAATTAATAACAAAGCCGTATATCATTGTGAAAATACACACGACTTTGAATTTATTTCAGGCCAGTCACACATGACACACGATGCAGAACTGTCGAATTCCTCAGTCATCCAATCCATGGACCATCGATGCCTGCGTAACTTCATACTTTTTTCGCAATAATATCTCATCTTGATCTTCTACCATCTAAGCTATCGTTTCAGGAGGTCATCTTTTTCCTATTTTTGCAATTTTATCTGTCGTAACTGTCATCAAAAAGGTTCAAAAATCCATCTAATTACCACGAATATGATGATGATCAAACAGTATACAGTGCAAGCTGCAGCGATTATATTGTTGATAGTGTTTCTAGAAGTTATTCCAACTTTTAATTTATAGTTTTTACATCTTTTCATTTGAAACCGTGGTCTTAATAATCCAAAAGAAAGATAGGAGTATAATATAATGTAACCAACTAGTTTTATTTTTATTTTTAATGTTAAATTGTAAGTTTGGCAACCAAATATGAGAGTTGAAATTAAAAACATGTACTTTTTTCTAGCTCTGCTTTTTACCCAGAGTGCAACACACACACTTCCTGTTACACAATTATGAAATTTATCAACTCAACCGTTGTTACGATTTGTTAGATGAAAATTCAAAATTGGCAGTTAAATAAAAGGAACCCAGGTAGTTATCATTGTATGGAAAAAAACATGTTGTTCAGGAATTACACTGCAACTTTTCTGTTTCTAGAATATGACTGCAGAGTTTGTTAAAAATGTGTGTGTAGGCTTAATTAATTTTGGCTCTGTGCAGTGCGAGTGCATGGACTGGACTGGTCGAGTGTGTGTCATGTAATGTGTGTTTGGTAGCAGAATTCTTAACACATTTACAAATCCGACTAACTTCACAACAGCCACACTAGTGCAATCTACAAGGACTGCTGAGTGTAAACAATGGATCATGGAAGGCCTTAGATGTATATGGTAAGGAAGTGTATATGCTTTTCACAAGAATTGTGCATCATAATAATTAATATTGGCATTGTTTCTGTTGATTTGAAATCAATTGATTTCTTTTTATAAAATTAAAAAATTAATAATTGTACAAAATTAAAAAAAGCTTTTCATTTCACAATCAGGCCTGCACGTTACTACTAGTAGTAGTACTATCGTAAATAGTTTCCACACAGACACAGATAAACAATTCAACTGTGCTGTGGATGTGCTCAACAATAGTAGGCCTATACTGGATATTATCTGGATAGCTTTTATCATGTTTTTGAAGTTATGAGGACCTAAAAGGCTGATTATAATATTTAAAGTATATATTTGAATAATAAATAAATGAGACCTGATCACTTATATTATCATGATCCATGACATTATAATGATTGGGTTGCAGATATTCATTTATTTCCAACCAATGCACCACTATTTTATTACTAAAGTAAATAGCTCTATTTCGTCACTGTAGTATATCATATGCATGCTAAAACACATTCTACATGTAAGTCAACATTAACGTCATATTGCTATCAAATAATCAAGGCACACACATTTGTACACGCATCATGTGTGTACGCATACACTGTTGTACAGGCAGCAGACCTCTCATCTAGGTTGATCAATCGGTTGGGCCTTTTTTATTCTTATTTTTTCCTTGAAAATGACCGGGTATAAATAATGAACTAATCTGTATTTTCGTCAATTCTAAAACAAGGTCGGTTGGTTCTGCATTTTAACTAGGTTTTTGGTTTCGTGTGTTGGGATTTATAGTTCATAAATTTAATTTTTGTTTTATAAATATCATCTTATTTACAGCAGGATGCAACTGAGTCTGACTGATGGGGAGATGGATCATCTATAAAAGGTCAAAGGGAATGCAGAATTACAAGAATTAACACACCAAAAACGTACAACTGCTTAGGACTGAAATGGATGACCTACACATACTTACAATAAGGTACATACTACATACAAATAGTTCTAGTTTAGACATAATTGCGATATTCTCAACACCATTACCGAAACACCAATTTCAAATTATCCCTAACCTTCCCAGAGGCCACAAAAGGCTACAGCAAATAATCTTGTGGCACACAAAAGGCTACAGCAAATAATCTTGTGGCACAATTACAGCGAGCTGTCAAATGGTCTTGAAAAAGTTACAAGCTCCTGACCTCCGTTAGCGCAGTGAGTTAGACGCGGGCAGCCCGGGTTCGATCCCCTGCGTGTGCGAACAGTGATCTTCCCCCCCCCCCCCCCCCAAATTTGACCCGTTTTCTCCCCTGCCCTGCCGCTGAGCGTTATAGTACACCTATCAGTTGTAAGACGCACCCTATGACCCCCGGGAGAGGTGCGTCGTTTACCAAAAAAAATTGACGGAGGGTACGTCCGTGGCAGCCTTTGGTCCATCAAAAAAATGACGGAGGGTGCGTCAAGGTCCGTCACTTTACATGGGTGCGTCACAGTGTACATCTGTTTACGAACAACAAAATACGACCTTTAAATATACGCTATAGGGCTACTATACCACATAACTCCTTAATACCGCCAACCAGGCTCCACTTTAATACCGCAAACATCACTCCGATATTTTATACCGCATGTTCTAAAATGCCTGAAATCACTCGATCATCAATACAAGAGTTTGGCAACGAAAAAAACAAGGAACCGCAGTAGACCGAGAACCTTTCATTTTAAGAGAAGTGTCACGTATACAAGCATCTTCATGGTATAAGATAGGGGATCAGCATTGCGCTCTTCCGCACAAGCGCAGAACAATCTAAGAACACAGAGGTAGTAGGACAGGCCCCCGGAATTGAATTTGGTCGGGGATGTGCGGCAGGAGATTCAAATAAAAAACGTAGGCCTACCCGGTCCCGGTCCGGGGTCTATATAATTATTCGAGGGCCAGGGTTGACAACATCGAATAAGGGCAGATCCCCCGTGAATTAAAAGTAGTTTCATTTCCAGTAGATCGTGTTTTATCCAGTTATGGTCAACGATATCTGACGACGGGGTGCGTCGTCATGGTCCGTCAGAATCCACCAATGGTGCGTCCAAAAATTGACGGAGGGTGCGTATTTGGAAGGCAATGGTCCGTCGTTTTTTTGACACAGGGTGCGTCATGGTACATGAGAAGTCGACGCACCTCGGTAAAGTGACGCACCACTCCCGGGGGTCATAGGGTGCGTCTTATACAACTGATAGGTGTATTAGGGTTATAAATATAACTAGGTGTTATATATCAGAACAGGAAGTGTGGAATAGTTGGTTTGTAAGGGTTTATAATATTTATTAATACATTTTGTGATTGATACTAATTTGTAAATATTTGATTTTTATTTACCATGCAGGTTGATGTTGACGTATACTGAAAGATGAGTGGTGAACTACAGGTTTCCTTCCCAAAAAGATTCTGGAATATACAGCGCCTCTATCGGATTCTAACAGTAACAATCATTTAATCATGACACAACCTGTCCTGCGCCATTACAAATGTAGTAAAGAACAATGTTTTATTCTGAATTTGCAGACTTACTGCTCATGCTCACTTCACAATTCACATTTGTAATGTTTATTAATAATGAACTGTGAAAAGAAAGGATTGATGATGATAGATTGATATTATGGTGTAAGGTCAAATAAATGTGTTCCTACGCAAATAATTGTGCGATCAAATTTATTCGTTCATTTATTTTATTTATCCTGCATTGATGAAAAACCTCAAAGCTCATATCACTGCATGTTTTGATATGATCTTTGAGGATGGTGTCCTGTAGTTCCTGGTATTATGCTTTTGTGATTTATCCATGGAACCACCATAATGTGCTAAATGAATCATAATTTTGATCGTATTATATTGCGATCATAATTTTGATCGTATTATATTGCGATCATAATTTTGATCGTATTATATTGCGATCATAATTTTGATCGTATTATATTGCGATCATAAATTTGATCGTATTATATTGCGATCATAAATTTGATCGTATTATATTGCGACCATAAATTCAATACGATCATAATTGCGATCAATCTTGATCGTATAATTATTATGGTCGCTGGGGTTCCAAATACGATCATAATTTTGATCGTATTATATATTGCGATCATAATTTTGATCGTATTATATTGCGACCATAATTTTGATCGTATTATTTGCGATCATAATTTTGATCGTATTATATTGCGATCATAATTTTGATCGTATTATATTGCGATCATAATTTTAATACGACCATAATTGCGATCAATCTTTATCGTATTATTATGGTC
The DNA here is from genome assembly GCA_035610835.1 of Ophiura sarsii. Classification (NCBI taxonomy): domain Eukaryota; kingdom Metazoa; phylum Echinodermata; class Ophiuroidea; order Amphilepidida; family Ophiuridae; genus Ophiura; species Ophiura sarsii. The sequence continues at coordinate 53,374,916 of CM069457.1, read as the reverse complement.
GCTGGGGTTCCAAATACGATCATAATTGCGATCATAAAAAACGACCATAATTTATGGTCGTTTTTTATGATTGCAATTTATGATCGTTCTTTCTATAAGGGCGTGCATCATAACAAAATGATTCCACGTAAATCATTACTGCGTATGTTGCGTTTGTTGTGTAAAGGCGCAGTTTGTTGCGCGCGTTGTGAATACGCGCGCATTTGTTGCACACATTATTTTTCTTGCAGTTCGGTGGCGCGAAAGTTGTTTTGCAGCAACGGCCAATTTGTTGTGGTGTCTTCAAATTGTAAACTACAGAACTGAACTGAGTCGATTTTATGAAGAAAAATAGGGTCTTAGGAACTGATTCTTTCAAAAAAGTAGGTCTTGAGAACTGGCCTAAATTTCAATTTTGATAAAAAAACCCGCACATTTTGGTGTTAGAACGCACATTTTTCGAAGAATTGGGGCTTTGGAACGCAAAATTTCGCGATTTTTGAATTTTCAATGAAATTGAGGGTCTTAAGAACTGATGCAGGCTCAAAAGGGGGGTCATAAGAGCAGTGGCGTACCGATTGGGGGGCAGGGGGGCAAGTTGCCTTCCCCCCCCCCCCCCCCCCCCCTGGCTCCAAATACCAGGACGCTAAATTCGCGCGCCAACAAAATAATAAGGCCTAGGTTTGAAAACACTGATATATTGGGCATCATTTGTTGAATGTTGAGCTATTTGGACTGCAAAATTTTGTGTCCATGCGAAATTTTGTGACCCTGCACCATTTTGTGACCGTGCGAAATTTTTTGAACTAACATATTAACCATAACTAGTGATAAATAACACATAAAGAATTGAGGTTTTAGCACGTTTTCCTGAATATGAGTTTGGTAACACGCGTTACAACATTTTGATGGCTTATTGTGGAGTGGTGGTTATGAATTTGTCTAATTGTTTACTATTTTTAAATAGGGCCTAACTAGTAGAATTAAAATTATAAGTGGCATAAATTAAAACCATATCAATTTAGGAAATATTTTCAAAAAAGTGTTGCTCCGGTAACACGTGTTACCATTTTGGGAGTAAGAAAAGTAGAATTTTTTCATAGTAAACAATAGCCAAATGCTGTAACATTTTTTTCCTGAACCTTTGCATGAGCTTTGAACAACATAAAGGTAAAAATAAATATTTTGGAGCAATTTTTAGTTTTTTTGCTCCGTCACATTTTCATGGAATCGCCCCTATACCCTTTTCCAATGTCAGTGCCCCCGGGGGCGCCGCCCCTGGCTGTAGGCCTACCTTTTGGACTGTGCGATTTTTTTTTTTGACTCTCCCTCCCAGCAAATCCCAAAAGTTGACAGCCCTGCTGTTCATAGTGATTCAACATTTATTATGTGTTTATGAATGTTAACTTAGTGTATGGCTCATTCCATGAAGTTGGGGCATATTATGTGACATCCAAGTGAAATTTTCAAAATGGATATTTTCCAACTCTTTCTTCTTTTTTAGGTTCTACATTTACCAAAGTCCAATGTAGAACCTTTTTTTTTAAATGTAACATTTGGTGTAAAATAACCGCACATGTTCAACAGTTGGATGACATTTCCAAAAATCCTGATGCTACATGGACACCATTTCCCATTTCCATATCATTTTCTAATAAATTAGCTTAAGATGTGGGCCAAGTTTCTATACCTCAATTAACTACTTGGAACCACAAATACATGAAAAGAAACCAGATTTGTCTAGGTTGAACATAACTTAACGAACAAGACATCGTAGATTAACTGTTTTATGTAAAAACTCATTGAAAAGTGACTCTTTATTTTGCAATTTGTATAATGAATTTAAATAAAGTACATATCAATATTTGTTTGATGTAAAGTACTCTATAAACAGGGCCGTCAGCAACTTTTGCCCAAGGGGGGTGCGTTTTCACAATTTTTTACCGGAAAGGGGGGTGCGTTTTCACGATTTTTTACCGGAAAGGGGGGTGCGTTTTTACGATTTTTTTTACCGGAAGTAGTAGTATGACGTCAGAGTGTTAGTGGGGGTCCAGGGGGCGAAGCCCCCGGAAGCTCTGAGCATTACAGCGAATTTAGGACACAATTTTCATGTATCTTGCCATCGTTGACCCCATTTTCCATTCATAAAACAACATGTTACCCTAAAAAAGAAAAGAAAAAAAAGAAGAGATTTTCAAGGGGGGTGCGTCCGCACCCAACGCACCCCCCCTTCTGACGGCCCTGATAAACCATGCACATTGATTACATTATAGTCATAAAGTAAGTATATGAAGTATTATTTACCTGTATAATGTTTTAAAATGCACTACCGATGCTACATGGACACCGCGTCTTGTAACATTGTTAATAATAAGACTATTCATACTGTTACAATTATTTGAGTGTGAATGGTTTGTCTACTTGTTCATCATATCAAGTAGATACACAGAGTGAATTGCTTGAAATTTATCTAAACACTGTTCATGTAAAATTTACCTTTTCTGTGTACTTAAGTATTACGATGCTACATGGACACCGTGCCCTAAAATATTTGGAACAGCTTGAACAGGTGCATCTTTTTCAGATCAATAGAGAGGATGTACTATGATGTTAACTTTTTATGTTATTTTTTTATAAGCACACGATAAAATTAATAACATGGATTGTAAAACTACAAATTACACAAAAAGATAACCTGCCATGAAGCGTAAAACATAATTACCTATGATACACATACACCATTTCTTACAATTACACAATAACAATACACCATTGATCAAAGAAACTTAAGATGTCCACTGAAACAAACTTCATGCAGTGTTGTTCTTAAAGTACCCTTTGTGATCTTAGTCTCTTTGCTCGTTTCTGATTGAATCATCCTCTATTATTGATAAAGATGATTGAAAAGTTTGATCACTTAAAAAGTCAGTTTGCAAAAAAATAATTTAATTGCCATGATGGATTTCTTTGGAAAGGTACTACTAGTTTTTGAAAATGATGGGTTCCTTGCAAGCCTCCTTGTCTTCATCTCAATAAATTCCAGGACGATAGAACTGTCTTCTGAATTAATGTCAAGAACCTGCAAAGCAAAACAAAATAAACCCTATGGCTTAGTATCTTCATGGAACATTGTGTATTGATATTGGAGTAGATTATTTATTCATGTTGCACTTGTTGTGTTGCAGGAAAATATTTATATTAAAATTATGCTGGAGTATTTTATTTATTATTCATTTAACATGAAAAAGAATAGCAAAGGATAGAGAACTTAAATGATTTACAATTATTTGTTTTATTTATAGTAAATAAAACTAAAATAAGGGAATGTATAAATTGTGAATTCAGTGAAATGCTAATGGAAATGGTGTCCATGTAGCATTGTGTATTAATATATTTCATTAGATATACATCTCTCATAATATGCCTTTTTTCTGTAAAGTGTAGTAAAATGTAGGCAATGTTTTGAATGTTTTGGGTGATGGATAATTTCGAATGGGGTAATTGTTTTAGTCTAATTAGGCAAATTTTATGAAATGCTACATGGACATGGTGTCCATGTAGCATCGTATTGGTAAGCTATATTATTAGCATTAAAAGAGCAAAAACTAATTCATTATTAACTTCAAAGTTTATTAATGATGTGATTCTACAAAAAAATTACAATTTCAACGAACTATAACGATACCCAATGCAAAATATTGCCAATGCTATGCCCGATGCTACATGGACGCCAAATTATTATGGCGTCCGTGACTCAAAATTAATATCATAACATGAAAAGAAATTTTGATTCAGTGTTTCCCTTTCAATAAAAATGCATTAATAAATACAGACATACAAGCAACATTAAGAAATAATTACAATCGCACTTACCATTCACAAAACTATCCAATGTTTACATTTTGATGCTACATAAAAGTCCCGATGCTACAACTGGACATCAGCGACTGAAACCTTGATAAAACTAGCTCACATGTGGCAAATTCCAAACAAACCTGATAGCTATTGACCTCTATCCTTACACAAGAAATATGGAATGTTTTATTTATCTCCAGGGGGGGATTCCCACAAATTGCATAGGATGTTTATCACGTTGCTACATTTTATGGTTAGGACACCATGCACACGGCACGGTATACTTTTTCATGAATATATGGAATGGTCTTCATGACATTTATTCTCATTTGCAATAGTTTTCAATTGATAAATGCTCTTAATTTTGGAAAATAATTTAAAAATGTATGATAGAGAACTACCCCCATTCAGCAATGAAAACTCCCGATGCTACACGTGTATATTTTGTCGACACCGTGCGTAGCATCGGAAAGGCAATTTTCATGTTGCTTGGGTGAAAAATCAGTCCAGCGTGACGAGGTGTTTTGGTCAGTAAACTATGAATACATGTATCTTTTATTAATCAAAGCGATTTCCAAGCAATTCTATGATAGTTTTGCTTACATAAAACTCATATTAATTGTTGTGTTTTCCATGTCACGTTTTTTAGCAAAAATGGTCTTGGACACCACCTCATTTTTTAATTTTTTTCTTCTTCAAGGAAGGGTTGATTTTTTTTTTTTTTTCATGGCTCAATACTATAACCTAGTACTGTTTTTGGACACTAAAAAAAATTGATATACACATAGAGTAAAACAGTTTATAAGCTGCCTAAAGTACCAAATTCTGCAATTTTAACAAATGCTCCAACTTCATGGAATGAGCCGTATACATATTGTCTCACATAGTGACACAATCTCATTTGTTTGCATGCTTCAATGATGCATAGTTCTATGGCTATTGGATAACGTAATAAACCAATTCGTATAATTGTGTGAATAAATACGGTATACCTAGCTGAAACAGCTGCAATATATGTCATCAACTTTATTTTGTTTTTGTTATCATTATTATACAGAAATATGTGCCACACAGTGCAAAAAACCAATGGCGATACCGGCAGAACCAAATGCAATAGTGGAGACAAAAAGGTCATCAGAGTACAATCTTATTAACAATTCTACTACCATCGTTTTAAATAAAACAAATCAATATCTTACTAATTTTAAGAGATAAAAGGCTATTCAATATTTAGTGCTATTAAAATTTACATAAAGGTAATAATGCCATGGTCTAACAACATATCTGTAAAGTGCCATGTTACATCTGTCAATTTAGTGACCATGTTTATTACGTTATTCACCATATTTACCCTACATCAAAAGAGCAAGTCGACAATAATTATATATAACTGTCTTTTAGAGGACTTTGGGCAACCTAACTGACTAAAATACCATTTACAAGATGTGTCTGTGTACAAAATAAACTGACTTGGTCGATGTTGAATATATTTGTTTACATGTGTTTGTATATGTTTATTACGTTACCCACCCCATAAAGTCCGAATACCAATGCCAGCGTTTTTGGTAAAGCATAATATTTATTGTTTCTGAGCTAACTTTTAAAAACACATTATAACGCTTGGAAAAAGATACGATTAAAGATATATTTTATACTTTGCACAAAGATATTATTCATTTTGGAAAACCGTGCATTTTTTAGTTTTAAAGCTGAGGTTCAAACAGTGATGTGAAGACCAAAAACGATTCATAATACTTGCAATTTACAAAATTACATTGCATTTTGTTCGCTGTAATTGGTAGAGGTATGCTTTCGTAACTATAATTTTGTGTTTTTGGCATCACAGTTTGTAAACTCGTTCTGTTTTAGAGCTGATAGGAAGTATATAACGTAATAAACATGGAACAAAATCTGCAAACAAGTGATATTATAATATAAATTCAAAGTTATATTGTACAAAAAAGCAATGAGTGTTGTTCACAAAATTTTAAATCTAGTATCCAGTACATGTCTACTATTAAAAAATAGTGTAATAAATAAAATTGGAGACAATTTTTTTTCTTCAACTTCTGAAATCTCATTTGCACTATTTTCATGAGAGTTGACCATATACTTCTGCCCCCCCCCCCCCCCCCCGGCTCACATGCCGCGGTACGCGCCTGTGGCTTAACCAGAGAGGGGTTGGGGTGGGGGGGGGGGGGTGATTGCCCCTCCAATATTGATTGTATGTCGGTTTAGATTGGCATTGTACAAATGTAGATTCATTTGACAAGAGGAATCATAGAATTTTGATGGTCAAAAGTAAATAAATGGAAAAAAAATCACGAATATGTCCCAAAAATGGAATATTTTGGGAGTAGAAGCTTGTTTAAAGCAGAAATGTACCTCAATCATAGCACAAATAAATGTAAAATAGAAAATTTTAGGTTGACTTTTCTTGCCCCTCCCCCCAATATGAAAAACCTAGTTAGCCACTGGGGAGAGGGGAAAACTAAGCCTCGTTGAACTGTCAATGGGGAACGGAGAGGGAGAAAAGACTAGTACCGGCGGGGGGAGGGGGGCGTACCAATTACCAGACGCACGTTACCGGCTTCAACATAACTTTGTACCCGATGAGCCGGTCTTCCGACGGCGCCGTATAGCATGCTTAAAAAGGGTTTGTTTAGTCATTGCTAAGACGACTGGCGAACTAGACAAAGTGGGGTAAAATTCCAACGCCTGTTTTTTTATCAACAATTGAAGGCTTTTATCAGCACGGGTATGTGAACCGTGAAGTCTAGGGCGAGTGAAACCCCCGGCTGTCCTGTCCCCTCCCTGTTTGTACCCCTCAGTGAGGATTACAAACATGCTGGGGAAGCTAGGGTTCAAAGGGTTAACCACGTATTAAACAACCCCTCCAAGCCGGGTGAAGAAAAAAAATAAGAAAATAGAAAGGGAAAAGACAGGATAAAAATGAAAAGAGAGAAAAATAGATTTTATAAACTAAAAGAAACTAAATTGAAAAGATAATTTAGGCGTCGATACTTTTTTCTGTCTGTCTGCTAAACTTGAAAGGGAGAATAACCCGTGTCATGTGACACACATTGAACCAATGAGATCGCTGGTAAAACCAATGCCTGCGGATTAAGTTACTGATGTCTCCATCCCTGCTGTAAGGGTCTATGCTGTAGCAGAGCAATGTTGAGGCCAAAGAAACTCTATGTTTGTCCTCATTGAAAAACATTTTGTGAAGAAAATTCAGCCAGTTTGCATGGCTAATCTGGGACTTCTAGTTTAATAAATCATATATACCCCTTTACAATATTCCTTGGACAATATTGTAAAGGGTGTTACTTCCATGCTTGGATATGAATAGGTTCCATGTCCAGGGGGGGGGGGGGGGGGGGGGGCTCCATAACGTGGAAAGTGAACAGTACGATTAGATAGGCAATGCATTCCTAAATGACTGAAATGCAGGCTGTAACAACAACAAAAAGTTATACAGTTTTGAACAAAATATTAAAAATATCTCCCGTAGAATTTCTGTTTCGAGTTTTATTGGCATGTGAGGGGAATTTTCTTAGCTTTCGAATAACCTTTGTTTCATGAAAATCGATGACCGGTAAGCAGAGATATGATCAATTGTCTAAAGTAGTCGTGAAATCACCTAGGCCACTTTGGTTAAATCAATGGTAAAACCACTGGGATGAATGAATGGAATCGAACAACAATGGTTCATTTCAAGTGGTTAAAAGTATTACAAAGAAGGTTAATAGGTCTTTACAAATATTAGTTATTTATTTTAGGGGTCGTCCATATTTTTTGCCATTTTCAGTTACGTACAAAGCGTACGTAAGAGGGTGGGAGGGGGTCGAAATATACCCCAACCGTACGTAACTTAAATGGCGATCTTGAGAGGCGGGATTTTTTTTTTAAATACAAAATAAAATAAATTTTCACCATTTATTGCGTACGTAACTCGAGGGGGGAGGGGTGGGGGGGGGGGGGGGGGGGGGTAAAAAGTTACGTACGCTCTGTACGTAAGTAAAAATGGCGATAATTTTGGACGAGCCCTTATGAATTTATTTATTAAAATGAAATAAAACTATTTGAAAAAGAATTATATTGTTCTCTTATGCTCCTTGCATGATACCCATACCATTGAATTTATACAAGATATAAGCTTGAATGATACAGTATTGTGAAAGTGGCCCAACCCGATTTCTAGACGACTTAGTAGGTTAGTCATGAATTTTAAACGGAAGTAGTTTAAAAGACCAAATAAAATGATTCTGGTAGCCGAAACGGAACTTAACACAGAGTGTAAAAGATTTTGACATCGCATGATTTTAACATTAAATTAAAAATAAAATTGCGATTGTATTCACTTTTTTTGTTACAGTCTGTATATTATAAATAAAATCAGCTTTTGAAAACAAACTTAATTCAAACTTCTCTACATGTATGTAAAAACACTGAGAGCAAATGAGAATCAGAGAAAGAGGAATTTGCAGAACTGGTGATTGGACCAAATGACAATTCAAAAATATTGGACAAAATGATGATTGGACCAAATGATAATCAAAAAATAATTGGACTAAGTGGTAATGGACTAACTGGGTTTTGGACCACCCGGCTATTGGACTAACAGGGTATTGGACCAAGTGGTATTGGACCAAGTGGCATTGGACCAACTGGCATGGGACCAAGTGGCGATATGCCGTAATTATGTACCTTAATGAACACATTCCTAAATAAAAATTTGAAATTTGAAAAACTTTTTTTTCACGATTTCTAAATGCCAAAAGTAGACACTTAGCGAATAATCACCCATAGACGCCGATGTTAAAAACAAAGTAAGTAAAATGTGGCGCAATAGGTCCTTATCAAGTCGTGTGACAATGATAATGAAAAGCATTGGCGACAACTTGCTGAGAACATGGTGAGAACATGATGCATGCCAATTTTTTGTTTTGATAAAGTATTCTCAATGAAGCTGTATGGAACTCTATTGATGAAAATACATTCACACATCTCGGCGTGATTTCCTCGTTTCTGATTGATCGAGAACCATTTATAAACGGCGATCATGGACCGGTCGATAATCAATGTATTGATCATTGTTCCCATAGATGCCTTGCATGAAATCATCGATTGGCCCCAAACAAACGAATCGAACCGCTGTCCTTTACCGTAATCATGGCGCATTGAAGTCTGTTCACTATTAAAAGGTTCTCTTTGACCCACTTGACAACCATGAATACAGCATATTTGTTGTATTTGGATCGAACTTTGGACCGTGGGTTTTGATCAATCTTCTGTTGAATGCAGTTTAGCAGTCCGCCATATTCACGGTATGATACATCACATGCAAGGCCTCTATTGCCCGAAATAGGGATGACTTACATCTATCAGAGATAAACAATGTTTTATTGTCTCAAAATAAGCTAAAGCATATTTTCTTGAAATAGTTTATAATAAGGCCAAACAAAAAAAATAGGTTTGTCTCAAAGCTTGCGCGCGCATTGGTTTTAAAATGCCAAAATACCGCGTCTGAAATGCAGGAAATTGTAAAATGATTTATTTTTTTTCCTACAAATTTTTATTTCGAGTTTTTATTAAAAATATCGGCAGATTTTCCTTTTCTCAAACTTTTACATGACTCAGTTCTTCATAAAACACTGCACAATTGTTCTTTACACAACTACATCACAATATTCATTTCAAATAGAAAAAAAACAATATCAGAAAGTGTCAACGGTTGCAAATACATGTAGTAAGAGTAAAAATTGACACACACAAAAAAAAATGTTAAAACAAAAAATTAACAAAATGGAAGACAAAAAACCGTGCGTGTCGCCCGATTTTGAAGCCTTCGCAAGCTTTGAGACAAACCTTTTTTTTTTTTTGGCCTAAACAAATATAAGATTAATTCTCTGCTAATTCATGTTACAGAAAAATAACAACATATGCGTGCAAATCATGTTGTTGTTTTGAGTATGCAAAACGCACACCCCTATTTTGAATGGAATCGTCCTCCTAGAAACGATGATTTTTCTACATGAAATCGGGTGATAAAAATGCAAGAAACTGGTGATTTTTAGCTTGTTTTGGCGAATTTGAGGTGAGTTTTTTCGGTGTTAATGATAAAGGAACATTACTTGATGTGTGAACGGGGTTTCGTCTCGGGCTATAAACAATCGTTCATGCCCTCAATACCATGAATGAACCCCTAAATAAGGCCAATGAAAGTTGAATCATTGGTTCCCGTTTCCCGCCCGCGTCTGTTTTTGGTCGCTGCGTCTAAAAGTCATTATTTTAAAAAGTTTTCATTATTTCATAGTTTTCGTTTTAAAAGTAGAGTTTGATAGTTTAGAACAATTTCTTATCGTAAATTAAGCAATTTGAGCACATAAAACTTTTACCCTCTAGCATGTTCAGACTTCAAATTGTGCAGCTGTAGTCTCAATCAAATTGTGCAGCTGTAGTAGTCTCAATCGGCACTATAAGTAGGAGTGGGCTGGCTATAGAGGGTCATTTTTAGGTCATAGTTTCAGATCATGCTTGCTACATGATTTTTTTATGACTTTATGCATACTGACAACATTTTCAACAACAAAAATTGAAAAAAATGAAAAATCCAGGGTGCCCCGGCCAAAAAACCACAAAAAGTCGGCCATTTTGGAAAAAACAGTCTTTTGATCATAACTCAGTCATTTTTGGTCTAATTTATTTGATTTTGGTGGCAATACTGATGTTTAGGGGTACAATATGTCATTCTATGCTAGTTTCGTCTCATAGAACCCTTTCGTTTTCTTGTAATAGCTGATTTTGGTCAAATTTGGACTGTGAGGGCGCTTTGCAAGAAAGTAGCTATCGCATTAATGAAAATGAATTTGAGTACATGAAATATGTTAAGAGTGTGTCAAGAAACATTGTCTGAAGATGTGAGCATGTTACCTCATTTCATTGTACCGTGGGATCGATTTTAAAATCACAAGAACGCGTTAAAAGCACTTCCATAGGATAGTACAGGGGTCAACGAACTTTCATTAGTGCGTGTTTCAATGGAGACGATTCAAAGATGTTCAAAATGGTGTAGCTTCAAAACAAAAAATGGTATTTTACTCAGATTTTCAGGAAATGCCTAATTAAATTGTAACTACTATCATATTGCAACATTAGAATTTGAGATGCTTCGATGCGAAAGGTATTTTTTTAAACAGCGCCCCCACAGGGCTGTTTTCACTAAAAATGCCATTTTTAGGAAAACAAAATATCATGCGATAACAGTTGCATACGATTATTCCATGTCCCCACAAACATGGGTATTGCCACCAAAATCAAATTGATTGGACCAAAAATGATTGATTTAAAATACTGATTTTCCAAAATGGCCGACTTTTTGAGTTTTTTTGGCCGGGGCACCTTGGATTTTGCATATTTTTCAATTTTTTTTTGAAAAATGCTGTCAGTACGTATAAAGTCATCAAAAAATCATGTAGCAAGCATGATCTGAAACTATGACCCTCTATAGCCCACTCCTATTATAAGACAAACACCTTCTTTGTATGGTGTTATATTGTTACTTTTAAGTACATAGGTCCAAATCATAGAGAACTCGCTTTGTCTGTTCACAAATTTGTTACTTAGATTAGGGGGGTCACAACATTGCTCTTTACATTCTTGCAAGTTACTGTACACAATTACTATATCAATATTGTCAATGTAATGTCTATAAACAGCCTTCTTCAAATTGATTTTAGGCCCATAGCACTACTATTTGTTACTTTGTTGTCGATATGAAAAGTGTTTGTACAAAGCAGATCTATATTTTGAGATTTATCTCCAGGGGGTCACACTCCTTTATAACAAGGTTATGCTAAAGGCCAATTCCACGGTAACGGAAGGACAAATCGGACACAATTTTCAGCTTGCAAACACTTGTTTCAGAAAAACTTTATTTGTTGAAGTCAAGTTTATACCTTAATCATATAAGTGTAGCTAAAACATTTATTATCCATTAAAAAAATCATCAAAATAGTCTTTCGTTTACGACTTATGCATATTAATGAGGGCAGTAACGGAAGGACGGTGAAATGGACACGGGTTTTTCACTACCACCATATATTGCGAAAACGCTCTGAAGTGTGCGAGTCAATGATATTTTAATGTTAATTTATGAGATCCCTCTGGTTTTGGCAATACATTGACACTGTTCATTTGGAAATTTTTCATTTCGTTCACTTAAAACATAGCCAAACGTAATTAAAGATTCGGTAACGGAAGGACGGTAACGGAAGGACGTGTGAAATTCCCTATACATTTGTACTAAAAAGTGAACTACATAGTGATAATACAAATTACGGTTGATACAAGAAGCAGAAATGAGCAAAAAACACTGTTGATCACATGACTGAATACTAATACAATATTAGTAGTTTCTAATTAGTATTTGAACTAATTAAAATCACTAATTAAACAGTACAACTAATTAAGGATTTGTGAATACATTCTACATTTACATCGTGTATACACATGAATCATGGCGCATTTTCATGTTATTGTTTTTTATTCCAAATTTTATATAGATTTATAATCTAATAAAGGCAAGCAAAAAATAGACCAAATATCTTATTAATTAACAGTTTGGGCATTTAAAACAATGCCACATAATAAGTTACTATCCAGACTGTTTAACTGTAGGTCTCCATATCAAGAAGTTGTGAAAAATTGCCATTTATAAGCAGGCATTAGATCAGAGTAAACCAGGGAGCCTAACTATAATGTGCAAGGTACCTTTTTATCTAGTCTAAAATAGCTTAATATAATGATTGCTAATTAATATAATTTAAATCAATTAACAAAAGCAAGTAATTTAAGTATTAAATAGTTCCACTTAACATTATTGGGGCCTAATGATAAAACTGAAAACTTGTAAATCCCATACACCAAAAGACCAATAATGACGAGAAGCCATTTTGACCCCCTTAAAATCCTAAATAGAGTTTGTGAATGTGACCCTGATTATTTCTACATATTCCAGTTATTGGTCGGCTGGACAGCACTCAGACCTTATTAAATTGTCTCAATTGATCTAGTTCTTGAGAAAATGCCCCCTGGAAATCATCATTTGAGCCCAAACTCATAATTTTTGCCAGATTCAGAACTTTTCAACCAATTTTGTGTCGTCTCGTTCATAGTATTTACATCAGAAATACAAAACGAAACATACATTTCTAATAACATTTAAACATACTCTGTTGCATGCAAAAGACTAGAAATGCATACAAGGTGGCCGCATCAAGTTATTTCACCTTGAATTTGGACCGATTTACAACGTTTTTGTGGCTGGACCACTTTTTGAGGGGGTCCATTTTCTAGGGGGGCATGTGATTTGGTCTTTTTTGTATTTTTGTTAATATTCGGCACCAGTGAGTACATTAACATGACTAATAAGGTCCCTAATGTTATAGAGGCTGCACCATCCCCCCACAAACATTTAATAAAGTCATTCTCGAAAGCTCGACGGGCCATTTTTGACTGCCCCCAAAATTGAAACGAAGCGCGCAAAACCTAATTTGTTTCACATGTTTCAGTATTGAGCAGGCTGGACAGTACCAAAACCCACAACAAATCTCACAAGTTCTTTAGTTGCTGAGGAACACTCCTTCAAAGTAGGTACTTTAAACTGCGGAACATTGAAAAAGCCCATTCTTAGCAAAGGTCATCGAACTTTGTAAGACCATAGCGACCCGACCGAACGGAATGGAATTTGAATTTTTTTCCTTTCGACCTCCTCTATAGAACCACCTAAAGTACCTTTGAGTGAAATATGAGCAAAATCCATGACCTATGGTGAGGTGCCTGTCCCAATGGGCATGGAATGACTCTTGATTGCATGCACACAAGATGATAATAGGGCCTGAAGAGGAACCTCGCCCATTAGCATAATGATATGAAACAAGCTTAATGCGTCAGACTAATTAGGCAATGGCAAGGATCATTAACATAACAATAAAGCCACTTAAATAGAGTTGTGCAATCATCTATAACACTTAGCAACATCACATAATACACACACATCACAAATTGGTAGGATAATTTGAATATAAGTGGCAGTACACACACAAAATGACAGCCTTTTTGTCCTTCCGTTACCATTTTTTATCCTTCCGTTACCATATCTTGGTAACGGAAGGACAAGTATTAATTAGTTTTAATTAATAAGGGGAAAGACCAAAACTGAATTGAATAGTTTTATATTGTAGGCCTACCTAAACTTGCTGTGCATAATTTTCTTTCTTTTTCAATCACTCTTCAATTATTTTAAATATACTAACTTTAGCTACTTTTATGGTAACGGAAGGACAGATTTGAAGGCAAAATGCCAGAAGCCGCTGAAGTGTAACAAATGCCGCAATTACGAAAAAACACATTTTGGACTTGTTTCATACAGTCTAAATGTTACACACACATAGAAAAGAGGATGTTTTACATTTGTTTCTTACATACAGGGTGTATTCATTTTTCATATAATTTACCCCATTTTTAGGAAAAAATAACTCATTTGCATAATCCAAAATTTAACATACCAAACGACGTAATTTTTTTATTTCAAGTAAAAATTCACTAAATATAGACTTTCAGCTTTCATTTGAGACCAAATTTGTATGGCTCGGATGAATTTAAAATGTTGACTGCCACATGTCCACTATTTCATGGAATTGGCCTAAAATTTAAGTTTTAACTCACTTAATATCAATGTTTTGAAGATACCAAATTTGATAGCATTGTATAATTTCGAAGCTTGATATAAACAAAGAAAATCACCTAATTGTAAAGGCTGCATGCCGAAATTATGCAAATATAATACAAAATTATTCAATTTTACTATAAACTGGTATTTGCCACAGACCCATCTGAATTTTGATTGAAAAAATGAATTCTACGTCAAAAAAAACATTACAAGGCGGTTCTCGAACGGCGCGTCTCGCCTGTTCATCAAAAGTGACTTGAAAGAAATGATGATGAAACATATGATACAATGTAGCACTGTCACAGAGGTATGCATTGTAGTTAATGCAAGGGATGTAATACCTTGAAAAATTTAATCAACAAAAAGAACACACCAACCCCCTTCCCTACACCAAATCACATCAAGATAGGCCTTACAGATCTTATTTGACCCCAGATGACCTCTGATGACCTTGAAAATTTAATCAGCAAAAAGAACACACCAACCCCCTTCCCTCCACCAAATCACATCAAGATAGGCCGTACGGATCTTATTTGACCCCAGATGACCTCTGATGACCTCGACAAATTAATCAACAAAAAGAACACACCATCCCTCTTCCGTCCACCAAATCCCATCAAGATAGGCCTTACGGATCTTATTTGACCTCAGATGACCTTGAATGACCTCCGATGACCTTGAAAATTTAATCAGCAAAAAGAATACACCACCCCCCTTTCCTCCACCAAATCCAATCAAGATAGGCCTTACTGATCTATTTGACCCCATATTTGACCCCCGATGACCCCGAAAAATTAATCAACAAAAGAACACACCACCCCCTTCCCTCCACCAAATCCCATCAAGATAGGCCTTACTGATCTATTTGACCCCATATTTGACCCCCGATGACCCCGAAAAAGTAATCAACCAAAAGAACACACCACCCCCCTTCCCTTTACCAAATCCCATCAAGATAGGCCTTACTGATCTATTTGACCCCCGATGACCCCGAAAAATTAATCAACAAAAAGAACACACCATCCCTCTTCCGTCCACCAAATCCCGTCAAGATAGGCCTTACTGATCTATTTGACCCCATATTTGACCCCCGATGACCCCGAAAAATTAATCAACAAAAAGAACACACCACCCCCCCTTCCTTCCACCAAATCCCATCAAGATAGGCCTTACTGATCTATTTGACCCCATATTTGACCCCGATGACCCCGAAAAATTAATCAACAAAAAGAACACACCATCCCTCTTCCGTCCACCAAATCCCATCAAGATAGGCCTTACTGATCTATTTGACCCCCGATGACCCCGAAAAATTAATCAACAAAAAGAACACACCACCCCCTTCCCTCCACCAAATCCCATCAAGATAGGCCTTACTGATCTATTTGACCCCATATTTGACCCCCGATGACCCCGAAAAATTAATCAACAAAAAGAACACACCATCCCTCTTCCGTCCACCAAATCCCATCAAGATAGGCCTTACTGATCTATTTGACCCCATATTTGACCCCCGATGACCCCGAAAAATTAATCAACAAAAAGAACACACCACCCCCCTTCCCTCCACCAAATCCCATCAAGATAGGCCTTACTGATCTATTTGACCCCATATTTGACCCCCAATGACCCCGAAAAATTAATCAAAAAAAAGAACACACCATCCCTCTTCCGTCCACAAAATCCAATCAAGATAGGCCTTACTGATCTATTTGACCCCATATTTGACCCCCGATGACCCCAAAAAATTAATCATCAAAAAGAACACACCACCCCCTTCCCTCCACCAAATCCCATCAAGATAGGCCTTACTGATCTATTTGACCCCATATTTGACCCCCGATGACCCCGAAAAATTAATCAACAAAAAGAACACACCATCCCTCTTCCGTCCACCAAATCCCATCAAGATAGGCCTTACTGATCTATTTGACCCCATATTTGACCCCCGATGACCCCGAAAAAATAATCAACAAAAAGAACACACCATCCCTCTTCCGTCCACCAAATCCCATCAAGATAGGCCTTACTGATCTATTTGACCCCATATTTGACCCTGATGACCCCGAAAAATTATCAACAAAAACACACCATCCCTCTTCCGTCCACCAAATCCCATCAAGATAGGCCTTACTGATCTATTTGACCCCATATTTGACCCCCGATGACCCCGAAAAATTAATCAACAAAAAGAACACACCATCCCTCTTCCGTCCACCAAATCCCATCAAGATAGGCCTTACTGATCTATTTGACCCCATATTTGACCCCCGATGACCCCGAAAAAATAATCAACAAAAAGAACAACCCATCCCTCTTCCGTCCACCAAATCCCAACAAGATAGGCCTTACTGATCTATTTGACCCCATATTTGACCCCCGATGACCCTGAAAAATTAATCAACAAAAAGAACACACCATCCCTCTTCCGTCCACCAAATCCCATCAAGATAGGCCTTACTGATCTATTTGACCCCATATTTGACCCCCGATGACCCCGAAAAATTAATCAACAAAAAGAACACACCACCCCCTTCCCTCCACCAAATCCCATCAAGATAGGCCTTACTGATCTATTTGACCCCATATTTGACCCCGAAAAATTAATCAACAAAAAGAACACACCACCCCCCTTCCCTACACCAAATCCCATCAAGATAGGCCTTACTGATCTATTTGACCCCCAATGACCCCGAAAAATTAATCAACAAAAAGAACACACCACCCCCCTTCCCTCCACCAAATCCCATAAAGATAGGCCTTACTGATCTATTTGACCCCATATTTGACCCCCAATGACCCCAGAAAAATTAATCAACAAAAAGAACACACCATCCCTCTTCCGTCCACCAAATCCCATCAAGATAGGCCTTACTGATCTATTTGACCCCATATTTGACCCCCGATGACCCCGAAAAATTAATCAACAAAAAGAACACCCCCCCCCTTCCCTCCACCAAATCCCATCAAGATAGGCCTTACTGATCTATTTGACCCCATATTTGACCCCTGATGACCCCGAAAAATTAAGAACAAAAAGAACACACCATCTCCCTTCCCTCCACCAAATCCAATCAAGATAGGCCTTATGGATCTTATTTGACCCCCGATGACCTTGAATGACCTCTGATGACCTTGAAAATTTATTCAGCAAAAAGAACACACCACTCCCCTTCCCTCCACCAAATCTCATCAATATAGGCCTTACTGATCTATTTGACCCCATATTTGACCCCGATGACCTCTGGTGACCTTGAAAATTTAATCAGCAAAAAGAACACACCACCCCCCTTCCCTCCACCAAATCCCATCAAGATAGGCCTTACTGATCTAGTTGACCCCATATTTGACCCCCGATGACCTTGAATGACCTCCAATGACCTTGAAAATTTAATCAGCAAAAAGAACACACCACCCCCTTCCCTCCACCAAATCCCATCAAGATCGGCCTTACGGATCTTATTTGACCCCATATTTGACCCCGATGACCTTGAATGACCTCCAATGACCTTGAAAATCTAATCAGCAAAAGAACACCCGACCTCCTTCCCTGACATCAAGTCCCATCAAGATAGGCCTTACGGATCTCTAGATATCGCGTCACAACGCGTCTCAAAAGTTTTAAGCATATTTGACCCCGATGACCTTGTATGACCCCCGATGACCTTGAAAAATCAATCAGCAACAGAACGCACCACCCCCCTTCCCTCCACCAAGTCCCATCACGATAGGCCTTACGGATCTCCAGATATCGCGTCACAAAGGTATTTCTTAGCACACGGCTGACGGCATACGGCGGACGGCGGACGCCGGACAGAAATAGTGATAACATAGTCTCTTTCTGATTACATCAGGCGAGACAAAAAGGGTAATTTACACAGCTCAAATCTGTTAACTATCGCCATTATAAGGCTTTTACTATTTCATTATGCAAATTAGGCTAATTAAATATGCGAAAATCTGAAAGGTGCATTTACCGAAGAATAAGCACTATTTTGACCTTAAAAATGAATTCTACACCCAAAAAAACCTTATATGGGTCAGGGATATGTTTCAATTCCCTGATTTTGTATATTTAATGAGCTGGACTTATTCACATTTATTGGAGGAATGTTGGTTGACAGAGGCATTTTCGGAAATTTTGGGGCTTTTTTGACATGCTCTCACACAAAAACACTGTAATTTCAACCTTTCATGTAAGCAGAAATGTAAAATATTCAAGTTTCATACTCCTAATATATGTTATTTTCAGACTTGTAGGGTACCAAGACTTTATTTTATGACATTTTTAAAAATCAAAATCTGCAAAACTGCCAAAATTGGCCCTTTTTCGCAAGAAATTGGGTCATTTTCCGAAACACATTTTTGGTCACAACGCAAGAAATAATGCTCCGATTTTGACGATTTAAACAGTATTTTTCATTTCTGCACAAGTTTTAGCCAAAGAAAACAGAATGAGGCCCCAAAAAGCATTTTGAAATTTTCCTTTGACCCCCCTACTTAGATTACAATAATGAAAGTCAAAAAAATAATGAATAATGAATAATGAATAATGAAACAGTCCCCTCGTCTCAAATCAGTGAGCATGAAACGGGAACCAATGATTCCACTCTCATTGGCCTAATAGAGTTCCATTAATTGAACTGGTAGTCGTAGTAACTATGTATGCAATAGCGCACGTATGAAAGGTGGGGTAAGATTGAGCCATTCTTGTGTAGTACATCCACATACATTTGTAAGTATCAGGCAGACAAACAGATGTTTAATTAACCTGGGCTTTTTTCTATATTGTCAAGAGGAGTGACAATCGGTGATTAACACCTCACTGAATGGGAGATCCAAAGGATCGCGCTTTCCCCGCTCTTTCCTCGAGCTTTCCTCTACTTGTGTTTAGGCAAGAGCCCTAAATGCCTGATATGTTAAACATGATAAATGAGGCTATTATTAAATTGTCATGATCGTATTTGTAGTCTATCTTCTTGACATGCCATGAATGTGTGGCACTGTGTGTGGCACAAACACTGTAGGAAACATATTATGTGAGGCTTATTCCCCAGTGTCATAATGTGCTATCTGAGTTTGAACTTAAAAGACCAGTTACATGACTTTACCTGTGTATATGATCCACTACTAGTCATGCTAGTACCTGCAGATCCACTAGACGATCCTCGTTTCTTCTTGTCATGCTGCTGGCAAAAAACAAAAATAGTATGTTTCAAAGCTTGTGAGAAATTTAAGGTACAGGGGCCGTATTCATAAAAACACACTTAAGTGCAACTTTTCCCTTAACCCTAACCAGTAAAGCTAGTTTTGTGTACGTATCGGGGGGAGGGGGGAAAAAGTGCTATTTTTTTAACCCGAAAAATCACCCAGCACCCCCGGGATTCGATCGCGGGACCATCCGCACCCAAGTCTGTCCCTCTACCAACTGAGCTAACTCCCTAGCGCATATGCGGCCACAAACTCCGTGGCCAAATATGCCTGCGGTAGGTGACGTCATCGCGGCAATGCAGCAGCACGTGCCTGGAGATAGTTTCTGGCAGTGAGATTTAGTGAGATTCAGTGCGGTTAGGGTTTAAAGGGATATGACGAGATCTTCCATAGATATATAAGCACAAGCGTAGATCGGAAACTCGCGAAAAACGTTGAAGCTGATGCTTAATCTCTGCGCCCAAACGCACTCCTATCATTCCCGTGTTTATTTAGCTCATGAATTATTCACTGGGAACTTTTTGGTACCCAGTGAATAATTCATGAGATTAGCGCGTGAAAACCTAAGATTGTATCGCGTACTCGTGGCGTCTAGGAGCGCACTCACTCACCAGCTTGCGCTTACCTGATTATCAGTGTTGCCACCGAAAACACCAAAACGACAGATTCTGATATTATCTTACTTATGTAACCTCAAGCGGCATTAGATGTCACGTCTGAATTCATTTATATCATGTTATTTTAGTTCATCATATTTATGAAAACGGTACGGTATAGCATCTGTATAGTAAAAGAACCTGCATACATGTTATGAATGATCACTTTTATGATCAGAAACATCTTCAGTGATGAAAACAATGTTATATAGTCCGAAAAAATGTTCTTTTTAGATGAATTCACTATACAATGTATAAAAGTGGAATAAAAGTTTAACGGGCTCGTATCATATCATGCGTATTCGCAAAACTTGTATCGGTAATAAACCGTGCTATCTACAATGATCTACGTTAGATAAGACCTACAGCATTAAACATGTTGAACATCGCAATCGTTTAAAGGAGGTGTCCCGCAAGCATAACATTGTGCTTTATATGTTGGAAAAATAACTATCAAGCCCAACTTTTGTAATTATATAGAACAAAACACCACACTTATGACAAAAACAAATAAAAACCGCAATCTCTCAACATGCACTTTTAAAATTCGCGGCGATCGAAAGTCCCAGTGTCGATGATGTCATAGTTATAAATACAATGCACATGCGCAAATTTGAGCACCGATACCCATGACGTCATCGACACCGGGACTTTCGATCGCCGCGAATTTTAAAAATTGCATGTTGAGTGATGGCAGTTTTTATTCACTTTTGGGACTAGTATGGTGTTTTGTTCTATATAATTACGTAATTTCGGCTCGATAGTTATTTTTCTAACAAATAATGCTCAATTTTGTGCTTGCGGGACCCTTCCTTTAAGCCGCAGTTATTTTGCGTATGTTAAGAAAACAGCACACGAGCATGCACACTCGCCACGCCCCAGACAAAACTTTTGAGCCCCAAAACTTTGATATGAAGGATTTTTCAACATTATTCGCCGTGATTCGGAGATTCACGTTAAGCCGTTGGTCCCGTGTATTCAGACGCTTCACCCTGAACACGTTAAAAAAGTTACAGACCTTATCGTTAAGAGTAGGGGATCATCCCGGGTCTGTTACCTGTACAAAAAAATCCAAAAAAAAAATCACAACCTCTAGGTTTCAGAGGGCTTCCAGTTTAGCCGGATAGGCTGCTATAGGGAGTTAACAAGTACTAAGTACTAAGTACAAGTACTAAGTACTAAGCATCTGTCAACATGCATGGTGGAGCCACTTTTTGCATTGTCAGCCGTCTAAGGCCCTACATGTATGTCCCTTGGGACGATTTCTAAAGTTACAAAAAGTTGAAAGAAGTTTGCGAGGTTGCCGAGCGTTTTTGCGAGTTGCTTTTCGCAATTTGCAACTTGGCGAAACTTTACAAAACGTTGCGCAACTTTTCGTAACCTTTTGTAACTTTCCAAAACTTTTTCTAACTTTATGCACATTGTCAATTACTAGTTTTGAATCATGTACATTTTCTAATGAACTTTTTATACTGATAACGTGACGGAGATGACTCCAGCGTGTGACCACCCATAAAAAGACAGGGAAGAAACCAATTAAAGGTAGATGACCCGATCACATTTTCGTAACACAGAATTATTTCAAACATACGGAGATTTTCATATCATATATGAAAGCTCGTATTTTTCTCATCATCATACTGAAATTTGACGGTCTAAATCGGTATAATTACGGAGAAATCGATGAAATAACGTCGAATTACCGCGAATGGTGGTAACCACCGATATAGTTTGTGTACTACTCAATGGGTACAGTTCACAGCATCTTGTGCGTCTAAAATAAGAACCATTAGAGCTATGCAACTCAAACTTTGGAACACGACTTTTTTAAGGATGACCTTTCATGTAGAATAGAAAACTTCAAGTTGAAAATCGGAACATTTACCTTTAAATATCCGTAAAGATTGCGTCAAACATGTTTTTAATATGTTACAGATGTTTATCTTTGTGAACAAATATTCAAAGCTAGAAAAAATTGAAATTTAAAACCAAGTTTCTAGAAACTCGAAATGTAAAATTTACTGAAGAATGACCCAATTAGCGAAAATATAAAATATTGAAAAAGACGTAACTTTGCTTCTGGTTGTCGTATTGCAGTCATTGACCCCTCATTTTATTCCTTATTTTGAGCCCTTTCAGATGATGTGACATTTGAAATGAAAGGATCTGAATATTTGTAAATTTTCATGATTATGCCTATAGCAAGCCTCTCACAGAGCAGTCTCAAACCCAAAATCACAAAATGTTCTTCATCTCTTCATATCAGTATTTGCTCGCCGTTTTGGGTTTCAAACATGACAACTAGTGAATTTATTACGCATTTTGTCTTGGTGGCCGAATTTGCCCACTAAATCGGTGGGACAATTTGGCCACCTGCAAGGAATGGTCAGACCATGTCAGACTTACCTGTTCCACACGGGGTTCAACAATATCTGAATCTGCAGTAGATGTTGATGATCTCAACCACCGTTCGCACTTGAATTGAGTTGACTCGTTTTCATCAGGAGGGAAAACGGCTGAGGACCCAGCTTTTCTTTTCTTTGCGTTCATTGTGTTATACTACACACACGTTTTGTACGCAAAGAATAACAACATGAAGTCTATACTGGTTCCCTGCATCAATGGGCTCCACATCACTTATCTAGCCTATCTCCGCCAGTCCCCCAACGTCGGCCTCATTATCTTACGTGCGCCATGTTAGGAGACTGATGGATTTAACATAACTTGCAATATAACTTATTCATATAGATCGGAGGTGCAGGGAACCAGCATGAAGTCAGACGGCATTGCAAGTGAGAAGGCCCGGCGGTTTGGTTTGCTTTATTTCGTATTAAAACGGGATAAATAAATTTGGTTAAAAACTGATGTACGAACAAAATAATCGTGGTCCGGCAATGTTGCCAGGCTGCGACTATCAATTTAACATTTGTAAAATATATTTATTTCGTTCTTCGTTTTAAAGGTATATTATGTCTGGGCTAAACTTTAGAATACCCCACCATTTTTCAAGCTCCACCTTTAAAAAACGCTGGCAACGGCGACGGCGCGAAGATTAACCTTTTAAGAAATGACTTCGGCGACGGCGCGAAGCTTTACCTTTATAAAAAATGGCCTTCGGCGGGAAGGTGGGTATTTTTCTGGCTTCGGCGGCTTCGGCGACGGCGTGAAGCTTCACCTTTTTAAAGAGGGCTTCGGCGACGGCGCGAAGCTTTACCTTTTTAAATATGGGCTTCGGCGGGAAGGTGTGTTTTTTTCTGGCTTCGGCGGCTTCGGCGACGGCGTGAAGCTTCACCTTTTTAAAGAGGGCTTCGGCGACGGCGCGAAGCTTTACCTTTTTTAAAATGGGCTTCGGCGGGAAGGTGTTTTTTTTTCTGGCTTCGGCGGCTTCGGCGACGGCGTGAAGCTTCACCTTTTTAAAGGGCTTCGGCGACGGCGCGAAGCTTTACCTTTTTAAAAATGGGCTTCGGCGGGAAGGTGTTTTGTTTCTGGCTTCGGCGACGGCGTGAAGCTTCGCCTTTTTAAAGAGGGCTTCGGCGACGGCGCGAAGCTTTACCTTTTTAAAAATGGGCTTCGGCGGGAAGGTGTGTTTTTTTCTGGCTTCGGCGGCTTCGGCGACGGCGTGAAGCTTCACCTTTTTAAAGGGGGCTTCGGCGACGGCGCGAAGCTTTACCTTTTTAAAAATGGACTTCGGCGGGAAGGTGTGCTTTTTCTGGCTTCGACGGCTTCGGCGACGGCGTGAAGCTTCACTTTTTTAAAGAGGGCTTCGGCGACGGCGCGAAGCTTTACCTTTTTAAAAATGGGCTTCGGCGGGAAGGTGTTTTTTTTTCTGGCTTCGGCGGCTTCGGCGACGGCGAAACCAAAGAAGTTCGTAAATCGTTAATCAATCATTTAATCCCCATTTCCCGCATTTCCCTGTTGACATACTAAATGATCATATCCCCGGATATATCATGAGAGATATAGACAATAGTAGAATTTCAAATCTAGAAATTCAACGTTGTTTGATTAATAACTCAAATAAGTTTTACTACGCGACGACAGATATGGTCGGGTGACATGCCTTTCATTTTCATTTTCTTTTAAATCACCCACTGCTTAGTTAGCATTTACACTATACATTGTAAGTTATGTTTATGAGCAAATGGCCTGTCCGAAAGCAGGTACCATTGGTACCCTCTCACCATATAATAATAATAAAAATATGATAATATAAAATAAGTTTTGCCACGCGACGACAGAGATATTGTATTGCCGGGCGACGCGCCTTTCATGTTGAAGTTAAATCAACCACTGCTTACAATGATCATTGATAATTATATCCCCGGATATATCATGTGAGATATAGACAATAGTAGAATTTCAAATCTAGAAATTCAACGTGTTTGATTAATAACTCAAATAAGTTTTGCCACGCGACGACAGATATGGTCGGGTGACGTATAGGTTTTGCCACGCGACGACAGAGGTATTGTATTGCCGTGCGTCGCGCCTTTCATTTTGATTTTTTTTTAAATCAACCACTGTTTATTGTTTATAGGCTATAGTTAGCATTTACACTAAGTTATGTCGGAAATGAAATTCAACGTTGTTTGACTAACAACACAAAATAAGTTTTACCACGCGACGACAGAGATATTGCCGGTTGACGTGCCTTTCATAATCAATCGCCATATTAAATTTATGTTTGACCCTTAATATTGCAGTGTGGGACTGAATTTCAATATCATGTGACAGGTTTGGCATTATAGATTATGGGTCATTCTTTAAAAGCCCCATGACATGTTTGGCTTAATAGATTATGGGTCGTTCTTTAAAAGCGCCATCCAAACTATTGAGCCCTATAAAATGCATGATATGTCGTTCTTTAAAGGCCCCGTCCAAAAACCATCCAAACTGTTGATTTCCAATCCCACTATGCAACAAATGATAGGTCGCTCTTAAAAAGCACCGCCCATTCAAATTGTTGAGGCATGCAACAAATGATAGTAGGTCGTTCTTTAAAAGCCCCATGTAAAATGACACAGCCCATTCAAATTGTTACGGCATGCAACAGAAGTTCGTAAATCGTTAATCAATCGCCATATTAGATTTATGTTTGACCCTTAATATGTTTAACCCTTAATATTGCATTGTGGGACTGAATGTTAATATCATGTGACATGTTTGGCATAATAGATTATGGGTCGTTCTTTAAAAAAACCATCCAAACATTCAAATTGTTACGGCATGCAACAGAAGTTCGTAAATCGTTCATCAATCGCCATATTAGAATTAGGTTTTAAAAGCCCCATGACATGTTTGGCTTAATAGATTATGGGTCGTTCTTTAAAAGCGCCATCCAAACTATTGAGCCCTATAAAATGCATGATATGTCGTTCTTTAAAGGCCCCGTCCAAAAACCATCCAAACTGTTGATTTCCAATCCCACAATGCAACAAATGATAGGTCGCTCTTAAAAAGCACCGCCCATTCAAATTGTTGAGGCATGCAACAAATGATAGTAGGTCGTTCTTTAAAAGCCCCATGTAAAATGACACAGCCCATTCAAATTGTTACGGCATGCAACAGAAGTTCGTAAATCGTTAATCACTGCAATCGCCATATTAGATTTATGTTTGACCCTTAATATGTTTAACCCTTAATATTGCATTGTGGGACTGAATGTTAATATCATGTGACATGTTTGGCATAATAGATTATGGGTCGTTCTTTAAAAAAACCATCCAAACATTCAAATTGTTATGGCATGCAACAGAAGTTCGTAAATCGTTCATCAATCGCCATATTTTAGAATTAGGTTTGACAAGTTAATATTGCATTGTGGGCCTGAATTTCAATATCATATGACAGGTTTGGCATAATAGATTATGGGTCGTTCTTTAAAATCCCCATCCAAACTATTGAGCCCTCTAAAATGTATGATGGGTCGTTCTTTAAAAGCCCCGTCAAAAAACAACCATAAAACTGTTGATTTGCAATCCCACAATGCAACAAATGACAGATTGCTCAAACCAAAGAAGTTCGTAAATCGTTATTGTTAAGGCATGCAACAGAAGTTCGTAAATCGTTGCATTGTGGGACTGAATTTCAATAATATATGACAGGTTTGGCATAATAGATTATGGGTCGTTCTTTAAAAACCCCATCCAAACATTCAAATTGTTACGGCATGCAACAGAAGTTCGTAAATCGTTAATAAATCGCCATATTAGATTTATGTTTGACCCTTAATATGTTTGACCCTTAATATTGCATTGTGGGACTGAAATTTAATATCATGTGACAGGTTTGGCATAATAGATTATGGGTCGTTCTTTAAAAACCCCATCCAAACATTCAAATTGTTACGGCATGCAACAGAAGTTCGTAAATCGTTCATCAATCGCCATATTAGAATAATTGCATTGTGGGACTGAATTTCAATATCATATGACAGGTTTGGCATAATAGATTAGGCCTATGGGTCGTTCTTTAAAAGCCCCATCCAAACTATTGAGCCCTCTAAAATGCATGATGAACATTCCACATTGTCTCACACGCCGCATAGCTTTTCTCGCTAGACCAGGGCCATACCCACATAATCAAAATCCTTCAAAACCAACGGAACTTTCACAAAATTTACAGCCGTTCGTGTCCGCCAGCGTCTGGAGGTCTGAACCTTAGAAACGCCCTCAGATATCAACATTCAAAAACGGTCTCACACGCCGGATAGGTTTATTCGGAAGACCATTCTATCTACAACTGATCCCGTCATACCTCCTCCTTCGCGCCGTCGCCGAATCCACTTTATTTAAGGGGTGAAGCTTCACGCCGCCGCCGCTGCCGAAGCCGCCCGCCGTCGCCGCCGAAGCCACAAAAAATGAAATACCTTTCGTCTTGCACTTAAGCACATTTTCACAACGGCTCGCTCAACACTTAGGTAATTTCTACAAAGTCCCGCGTGTATGCCATTATACCCAACATACACCTTCGCGTGAAACCAAGAAAACAAAATATTGAAACTATGACAGCCGTTTTCGACGACGGCGTCGCCGCCGCGTTTTTTTAAATAGTCGAGCTTCAAAAATGGTAGGGTATTCTAAAGGTACTCCTATGTCTGTATTATGTGATCTTTCCAAGGAACGCCCTCAACATCGAAAAAAAAAATTAAAGAAGATTTTCTTGCAGATTTACATTTTTGATCATAAATCGTACATACATTCCAAGTTACAGGGCGATACGATTCTTAATTACTTCAAAATCATGATCTTAGAGTGAAAATAAACTGTCGGATAATCCGACAGTTTATTATTTTCACTCTAAATTCACTCTAACCATGATTTTGAGGTAATTAGGAATCGTATTGTAACTTGGAATGTACATTGGACAACCAAGGCACCATGAAGCGGGTCATCAATTCTCATATAAACGGCCGTTTATATCACAACATGTCAGGGCGGGGCTAAGGTTAAAGTCAATAAAACCATCGAGCGGTGCCTCGATACACTCGAATTGTCGGCAGTGTTTATTTGATTGCGT
This sequence comes from Ophiura sarsii, assembly GCA_035610835.1. NCBI lineage: Eukaryota > Metazoa > Echinodermata > Ophiuroidea > Amphilepidida > Ophiuridae > Ophiura > Ophiura sarsii. The sequence continues at coordinate 53,346,959 of CM069457.1, read as the reverse complement.
AATTGCTGTATAGACTCAACGAGCGAAAAGTAAATACACCGAAATGACCCGGAATATGGTGAAGTGGTTTCCACATGTATGTATGATTTATGATCAGAAATGTAAATCTGCAAGAAAATCTACTTTCTAAAAAAAATAATGAATAGAGGGCGCTCTCTGGAAAAGATCACATAATATGCCTTTAATACGGAATAAAGCAAAATTCACTGAATAAAATGATGTAAAAAAAATTTTATTTTATTTTTTACAAATCATGATTCAAATATTGATTAGTAAAAACACAAGGTCTTCTAAAAAACTGGCCGAAACGCCATAGGATTATAACGATAAGGACCAAGTTCAAAATCAATTCTTAGTTTCCTGTTCACTTCAAATATTGAGGATTCCAATTTTTTTTAATTATTTTAACATTTTTTTAGAATTTCTCTCCCAAATGACTTTGAATTATTAACATTTGGTACTTTACTTTGATTATATCAACAATGGTGTTCACCGGGTGTTCAGTTCAGAATACACAAAGAACATGATATAGTTGTAAACTGAAATGCGCAGTCAATAGTCAAGTCAAAAGATAATCAATTACTTAAAGTCGCCTCGCCTAGCTCGAGTCTTGTTTGGCATATTTGGAGCCTGACCAACTCTCTGTACACTAGCGTTCTCGATCACTCACAATTGAGTCCACTTCAATGACTTCATACATCACCAAGTAAAATTGACAACAATAGAATAAGTAATTTTAGTTGTTCCATGATGAGTGCCCGTTATTAGGGCACGAATGGAACATTATACACTTCAAAAACACCGGTGTTAAAAATAACACCAATGGTGTTGTGAGAGGTCCACACCAACACCAGTGTACCGGTGTTAAATTCTTGGTGTTATATCAACACCATGTAGTGTCATTTTAACACTGCAAGTGTGACGAATAACACTGTAAGTGTTAATGTAACACCAAGATAGTGTTGAAATAACACTAAATACACACATAACTGGAAAAGTGCCATATTTAACCCTTTTTTCAGTTGGTGCATAGTTGAACCCTGACAAGGAGTCATTTTTAACTACCTATTTTAAGTGTGTCATGTTAGCTGTATAATGATTGTAAACACTAGCTGTCTCTGTTTGGCCAGACATACCTGTTATCAGCTCCTGCCCTTGTCTGTGGGGTTTATCTGGCTAAGATTATAATTACCCGGATTCGCCTGGTATAAATTGTATGAGGATTGTGTTTTTTGGGATAGGGTATTCAAGGAAGTGTCTGTTTGACATTCATTACTTCATGAATAATCGCGATAGCTGCGTACCAATCAAATTAATCGTTAGATGAGAACGCGCATTATAAAGGATCTTATAAGCATTCGTGTGGGGTATAGTCTGACAACGTGGTCATGTGGTAGGCCAGCTTTAAGTCGTAACATACTTGAATTCTAAAAACCCTTTAACGTTCTTATACTCGTTAACATCGTCCTGACTTTTTTATAGTATTATTAACAGGATTTAATGATTTCCATTCATGTTATATTGATAAATAAAACTTTTGACATAACCACTCTATGTGTTACCTACTACATCACACTCTGCTATCTGTTTTCTTCAAATTTATATGACCGCCCCTTTACTTTTAAAGGAATTTTTATTCAGTAATGAATGAGAATAATGACTGCTTAACAACTGTTTTCGTGAATTTGTTTTGAAATCCTCGGGTTTTGTTCTGGTCATTCGGAATTGTCCCTCGGGGGCTACGCCCCTCGGGATAATTCCTCAGACCAGAACAAAAACCTCTGATTTTAAAACAAATTCACGAAAACAATTGTTACGCAGTCATTATTCTCTAATCAACACTGGTACATCACAGATGGTACATTGATGGTGTACAAGTGAACATGGCCACTATTTCCACTGTAAACAAAGTGTCTCTAGAGTTGAAATCATTACCTTGAGCGTACAAAGGCCTATGTACTGTACAGGGTGTATCAAAAAAACGCAACACTTTTTGTCGCGAGCTCTCCGATTACGGCAAATCACAAATCACTCTGAAATTTATATATTCTGTTAGGTGTACTTATTGGCTATCACATAGTCAAATTACAGCGATATCGATTATTGATTCACTGAAATGTCAACGATACACGAAGACAAGTGCAAAACACGTTTTACATCGTTTATCCTGTATGCCTGATTTTCTTGTCAGGTGAATATTAGCAACTCATTGTACTTGAATAATTGGAATCAAACTCATCATTCTGAGAAGAAAACAGGGGCGGATACAGGATGGTCGCACCCCGGGGTGCTGTGAAAAGACGATCCCCCCAAAAATGAAATTGATCAGGTACCATCCAAGCGGTGCGCAGCACCGCCCTCCGAGCTATGCTCTCTTATCTTTCCTTTCCTTTTTCCCCTTTCCTTTTTCTTTCTCCCCCTTTTTTTCTTTTTTCTTCTTCATACCCGGGGTGCTGCAGCCACCGCAGCACCCCCCCCCCCCTGGATCCGCCCCTGGAAGAAAATGTCATGTTAAAGGTATCAAATGTCAGACTATTACAGTATCATATCAATATTAATTTAAGCTGGCAATAAATTAGTTGATAGTTAATGACACAACTTGAAAATCCAGATTACAAAGTCTGTTTGCAAATCCTCTCTCTTTTTCTTTCGTTAATGTCATAAATAAAACAGTATGGCACATTATTCAAAAGATAAACAAATAAAATAGTCCAGTGAAGGTAGTAATTTGCTTGTATGAATCAGTCATTGTTAGTCTGTTGTGAATGGTAATGGGACATTATGGTGCTGCTCGAACCCCAAAATGCTGTCCTTGTTTTAAGATGCATCGATTACGAACTTTAATTTATGAAAGAAAGTACCATAGACATTATGTGGCGATCGTAGCAATCGGTGGTTCAGAACCTAAAAAAGGTTGTGATTGACGTATTTAAATGGTCGAATGATTATCAGATTACAGGATTCAATTATTTTATGTACCACCTTACTCAAACAAAGGAAACTAAGATAAACCTTTCCAGACATTAAGGTTACATAGTTATTAAACTGTTAACCCGTAACACTTATCGGACAGGAAAATCCAAGTTTTTAGAACGAACGATGTAAAACGTGTTTTGCACTTCTCTACTTATACCTTCAATATCTCAGCGAATAAATAATCGATATCGTTGTAATTTAACTATGTGATAGCCAATAATTAGACCTAACAGAATATATAAGTTTAAGAGTGATTTGACTTTTACTGTGACCGTACAGCTTTCGTCAAAAAGTGTTGCGTTCTTTTTGATACACGCTGTATACATGGTATAGGTCGCAAATTATAGCCACAATCCATCCAGTTGATTAAAATTGAGCTGGTGAACAATCATTCAGATAACACATGAATCTACATAGGCCTGCACAATGAGTCTTCCAGAGTAAAACTTGCTTACGCTTCGTTATCGCGCGCCAGGGGCATGTACGTTAATTCAGGATTGGCGTTGGTTGTACACTGGTTGTACACAAGGGCGTCATCCCGTTTTCAAAAGTGGGGGGGGGGGGGAACCAGGCGCAGATCCATAAAACGTTAGGGGGCGGCCCAAAAAAACCTGAAACTGATCAGGTATCATCCAAGCGGTGCGCAGCACCGCCCTCCGAGCTATGCTCGGAAAGGGGGGTGTCTGAGGGTGGATGTGCCCCCCTCAGAAGTAGAAAAAATTTCAATTTTGGAACTCATTTGGTGCGATCTGGTGTATACTTTTGACCAAAGTTTTATCGAAAAGCCACCTCTTCATTTCCAATAAATATTTTGTTTTTTTGTCAATGCAAGAAAGAAGTTGAGCATATTTTCCTGATTTAAGTATAGATTGTTTAAAAGCTCGAACAGGGGAAACTAATTTGCTATTGTGCAAAAAATGCTCAATACTAAAAAGGTAAAACGTTTCTGAAGCCATCTTGCTCCAATTTAATAACAAAGTAGTAAAAATAATTCACGCTGAGCATGAAAATATTAGATATTGTAAAAAGAAATGTTTAGAAAAACGTTCCTGAATCCATCTTGTTAAGCTTGAATAAGAAATAAACAATGAAACTAAAATGCGCGTAGCGCGCAAAAATTGGTTATTTTAACACTAAAATGGTCCAGAAACCTGTTCATGAAGCCATCTTGGTAAGCTTGAATAAAAAAAACATTCAAACTAATTGGCGCATAGCGCGCCAAAAATGTGGGTTTTTTTACACTAAAATGATCTTGAAAACGTTTCTGAAGCAATCTTGTTAAGCTTGAATAATAAAACATTGAAAATAATTTGTGCATAGCGCGCAAAAAATGGTTATTTAACACTAAAATAGTCCGGAAAAACGTTCATGAAGCCATTTTGTTTAAGCTTGAAATAAACAATGAAACCAATTCGCTCGAAACGCGCAAAAATGGTCCACAAAACGTTCCTGAAACATATTTTATAAAGCCTGAATAAACATTGAAACCATTACAAAACAATCGCGAAAAAATGGTTATTTTAACACTAAAAAGCTCCAGAAAAATGTTCCCGAGCCATCATGTTTAAACTATCAGTGTCAGTTTTTAATCGAAAATGGTCCAGAAAAACGTTCCTTAAGCCATCTTTTTATAACTTGAATAAAGAAACATTGCCAACTCGCACGAAGCGGGCAAAAATGGGGTTTTTTTCTCACTAAAATGGTCCAGAAAACGTTCCTGAAACCATGTTGTTAAGCTTGAATAATTAAACACTGAAACTAATCCGCACAAAAAATGGCTTCTTTTGAGGGCATCATCATGCATATAACTCATCATCATCATCATAATTAGACACTTTCAGCCTCAGGGTTATTCAAAAAAGTGGGTGGGGGACATCTGCTATTATGTCCCCCCCTGTGCTCTGTACTCTGTGCTATCTGGATGAAATGGGTCTGGAGTGAGCTGTGAAGAATGAAAGTCTTTGCTATCTTTACACACACACCAACAGTACGTAAATATACGTGTACTTAGTTAAAGGTCGTATTTTGTTGTTCGTAAAGAGATGTACACTGTGACGCACCCATGTAAAGTGACAGACCTTGACGCACCCTCCGTCAATTTTTTGACGGACCAAACGGGCTGCCATTTTTGTACTGACGTACCCTCCGTTTCGCTGATCAACAAACCAGAGAGATGATCAAATCGAGACGACAGTTGTGTTATACTGCCCTCTATAAAAATACGACCGTCACTAAAGCCACGCCCATTATTATACGTTTGTCAAACTTGACACTAGTTTTTGTTGAAAGTAAAATGTTGCCCTCTAGAGTTGAAAATATATCAAGTTAAAACAGGGGTTCTCAGCCTGGGGTTCGTGACCCCCATGGGGGTCATATGGGATTTTCAAGGGGGTCAGGAAGGGGTCATAAATATAGCTTTTTGGGGAACCATTTTAATATTTCGCTCTAAAAAGGCTTAGAAACACCTAAATAAACCGTTCGAAAATGTTACATTTTCTGATCGCTGCGCTTGCATCATATAACTAAGCAGTTTCAGAATAAATTGGGTTGGTTTTTTTAACTGCTTTTTTTAGGGGGGGGGGGGGGGCAGGGGGTCACGGTACTGACCAAGAATGTCAAAAGGGGTCGTGGGCTAAAAAAGGTTGAGAACCACTGAGTTAAAAGAACCCTGATCGAACAGTATTTTCAAGCAAGTAATGGAAGTCATCCTGGGTTGGCTATGTTGAAGTAATTGATTGATGTGAAAAGATTTATAGTTTCAGGCCTGACACCCTAGTGCAGTATCCGGATTGCTGTGAAACCTGATCTGGGTGGTGATCTATAGACTATATCCACAATGTCGTACGCACGCTGTTATGTGAGGAGGCCCGCATTGTAGTATAATAGTTTAGCCGACAATTGAGGGCGTGGAGATAGTTAGGTTACTTATCTTTCAAATTCTATTCATTTATTATTTATACATTTTGCATTGTCATATGTCTACATCACATATACTTTCACATACCGTAAATTATCAGCATCCCAGCCAACACGTATGCATGGGCCCCACGTGGGCTACATGTGGGCAATCAGGGCTAATGAGGGCAAGGGCTATGTGCGGGCAAACCACATGGGTCCCATATGAATCCACACCACCAAATGGTTTCCCTATGCGTTTACATGTAAAATGGTGGTTACAAAAAGCCCATTTTCTCGCTTATAAAGCGACTGGAATTTTCAATTTGACATTTTCCTTAAATTTCAAGATATATTTGATCATTTAATCAAAACAAATATATATGGTATCCCCGAAAGTTCTGAGCAATAAGACCCCAAAGTTGGACAATTGGTGTAGCGCCCTCATTTATCAGAAAAAGTTGAGAAATGTTGCCAGATCATTTACAATCAAAATACATCAAAAAAACCTACAAAATGCATTGAAAATATGTCTTTTTCCACTGTGGTATTAGGTAGTAGTCCTAAAATCAGGATTAAACTACAACTTTAATCATTTGGGAGCAATAAGTACCATTTCTGATTAATTCTATAATCAATGGGCCACAGGATGAAAGCTAAGAAAAAACTTTTGATTGTCGTCTCTACAAGGACTGAAATTATTTACTGGTGTGGAATCATATGGGTTTTACAAGGGTCATAATGGGCTACGTTTGGGTAAACCTATCAGGGTCCCATATAGGCTGACAACATGGGTCCCATATGGGTTTAACAAGGGTCAAACTGGGCTACGTTTGGGTAAACCTATCAGGGTCCCATATAGCCTGACTACATGGGTCCCATATGGGTTTAACAAGGGCCAAACTAGGCTACGTTTGGGTAAACCTATCAGGGTCCCATACAGCCTGACCACTTGGGCCCCATGTGGGTTTTACAAGGGCCAAACTGGGCTACGTTTGGGAAAACCTATCAGGGTCCCATATAGCCTGACCACATGGGCCCCATGTGGGTTTTACAAGGGCCATAATGGGCTACGTTTAGGTAAACCTATCAGGGTCCCATATAGGCTGACCACATATGGGCCCCATGTGGGTTTTACAAGGGCCATAATGGGCTACGTTTGGGTAAACCTATCAAGGTCCCATATGGGCTGAGCACATGGGACCCCATGGGTTACATCAGGGCAATTCCACGCATGCGCACTCCCAGCAAACACAGAACGTTTCCGCAACGTTGCACATAGGTTGCAGTTAGGTTGCGTCATTTAAAACGTTTTAACAACGTTTTTATAACGTTACGGTTTGGTTGTGATTTGGTTGTGTTAAGTTGGTCAGTTGAAACGTGAGCAAAACGTTCTCTGAACGTTGCAGTTTAGTTCTAGTTTGGTTGCACTTATAGGTTGTGGTTAGGTTGTCATTATAAACGTTCTTGCAACGTTATTATGACGTTGCGGTTTGTTTGTTTTAGGTTGGTTCTTGGAAACGTGATTAAAATGGTCTCTGAACGTTGCATGTTGATCATCGGAAACGTTTACATAATGTTTTAACAACGTTGTAACACTCAAATAGTTGGTTGTTTTAGTTTAATCCTTTAAACGTGAAAAAGATGTTCCCTGAACGTTGTAGTTTAAGTTGTAGTTTGGTTGCACTAAGGTTCTGGTTAGGTTGTCATTAAAAACGTTCTTACAGCGTTATTATAACGTTGCGGATTGTTTGTTTTAAGTACCAAATCACACCCAAACCGCAACGTTATAATAACGTTGTAGAAACGTTTTTAATGACAGCCTAACCACAACCTAAGTGCAACCAAACTAGAACTAAACTGCAACGTTTAGAAAACGTTTTGCTCACGTTTCCCTGGACCAACGTAAAACAACCAAATCACGATCACACCCAAACCGCAACGTTATAATAACGTTGTACAAACGTTTTTAATGACAGCCTAACCACAACCTAAGTGCAACCAAACTCGAACTTAACTGCAACTTTCAGAGAACGTTTTTCCAACGTTTCCATGGACTAATTAAATAATGAAATACATTTGATTTGAAAAGGTTTATTACGAATCAAATTTTTAATACAAAACAATTTGGCATTACAAATTTGATTTGTACTATCTAGGCGTATACAAATGAAATTGATTATAAATCAATTTATTTCTTTTTATTTCTTAATTTTTTAAATTTTTTAAAATTTATTTAGGCCTATTAATTTGATTATCAGACGATATTCACTTTCGCGCTTAATTTTTCGCCGTAAACATGTAACTGTTTTATATCAGTTTTTTAATCACTCACATCTGGCTTCATCACGACGTTCATATAACGTTTACACAACCAAATTATGTTACCTGGGCTGTAATCGCTAATTTGCATATTTTACCTGGCCAGGAGTCTAGTAAATTGTGGAAATAGCTCATTAACATAATTTCAATGGTACAAAAATTAGCACCGGTGCTCGTTTGTAACCTTTAAATTATGGTAATGAGCTAATTTGCACCTTTTATTTATTTAAACCTATTTTTTTAAACTTTAAGTCGATACATACATTTAACAGCTTTTAACGCCATAGAAAGTATTTCTCATATGTATGGCTAAAGGCAAGTCATTGTTCACTAATGCCATATATATTGTGCAAGAACATACACATGAAAAGTTCAATGCCCCTGCAGCCCAGCCCCCCCCCCCCCCCCCCCCCCCCCCCCCCTCCCTCTATAATACCACTACCATTCCCTGGTTGCCCTGGTGTAACTAACCGAATTTGATGAAAGTTTTTTAAACGTTTGGGATAACGTTGCGAAAGCGTTCAAGACTAACGTTCATACAACATAAAAATGTGTCGACAAATAAACGTTCCAAGAACGTTCAATCATAACGTTCCAAGAACGAAAGTGATACGTTGTCACGACGTTTCAACAACGTAATAAATAGGTTATAAAAACGTCATTTGGACGTAATGGTATAACTAACAGAATTTGAAGAAAGTTTTTTAAACGTTTGGGACGTTGTTATAACGTTGTGAAAACGTTAAAGACTAACGTTCATAAGACTAAAAAATGTGTCGACAAATAAACGTTCTTCTAACGTTTGATCACAACGTTCCAAAAACGAAACTGAAACGTTGTCACGACGTTCCAACAACGTAATATGGTTAGCTGGGCTGACCCTGGTTATATTGGTTTTGTAACACTATGGATTTCATATTTATAAATTTTGATAATTGATTTAATCCACATCATGCTCTATATCATAATTTAATGGCAAGTAAGAATATAACTTCACACAAAACTGTTAACACATGAACAACTTTGTTAATTGTAGAATGTTAATAAAAAGCCAAATGACTGAATTGTTCTTGCAATATTGCCAGTCATTTGTTCGGATATGTAAATAATTCAATTAACAATTACCTAATATAGGCTGTTTTATAAGGGCAAGCCCATTTAAAACCCTGATTTGACCCTAATTAAACCCATGTTAACCCCCCCCCCCCCCCCCCCCATCATTGGACCCATGGAGGCCAACTCGCATGGCCCCTTTCGGACAAAGTGACCAAATTAGTAAGGGTCCCATGTGGGCAGGGTCCCATGTGGGCCTGCCCAGATGGGACCTATGAGGGCCAACTCGCATGGCCCCTTAAGGACAAAGTGGCCAAAATATTAAGGGTCCTATGTGGGCCGCCCCAATGGGGCCCACAAAGTGGCCCATAAAGGGCCCACATGGGGCCCATGCATACGTGTTGGCTGGGATATGGCACATTTTTATCTCTGAAATACAGGGCGCCATCTCGCGATCAAAATGGCTTTTAAAAATGTTTGCCCAGGGCAAAAGTCACATGACTCGCTACATACCCGAGTTCCGCGTATACATCATATAAACCCCAGGATGCAATGTTGATAGCTCGCGTACCGAAAGATTGGCTACAAACAGCAAAATTCATGTCTAGAAATGTTTCGAAAAGTCATTCTATTCATTTGAATGAAACCACAGTTATAATCTGAAACAACATTAAATCATTTTTGGCGAGAACCCTATGTTAAATGCATACAAAAATAGAAATATAAAGCATTTTAACTTCCTATTTATAGGATAGTGTTCAACTGTCATTTGAATTTATGTCTGTCCTATATTATTATCATTCAGTGCTCTGTTAGCGCAATCGGTAGCGCTTCAGACTTATAATCTGAAGACCGTGGCTTCGAATCCCTCAGAGAATGTTTAGTTTTTCCCGTTACTATTATATTTAGTAAATGTAGAGATTATTTTAATATCGTTCAATCATAATATTATTTTGATCCCATATACTTTTCATTTTATTTAATAGAATGATTTTCTTACAGATTCAATGAGGTTTTAATTTGAATGTACTAATGTACTATATTACTTCATGGGGGTGCATGTACATGTGCATGTATAGGTCTAATACATGCTTAGCATTGCGTTTATTGAATTACTGCAATACCCCGCCCATTGTTACTAAACGAATTATTTTGCTTGTCTAAATAATTCTGATTTGCTCATGCACTAGGGTTGCCGGCGCGTTTTTGTTCCCGGCTTTGCAGACGGCCTGTGGTTTAAGTTTTAAACCAATCCCGCGTTGGGATTCCCCAGCCCGCGAAATTTGCTTTGTTGTCCAGTCAGGCATATCTCTTCCGGTTTGGCCTATTTTCCCCTTGTCTCCTAGGCTAGTCATATTGTTTTTCGATTGCAAACCAGAAGGATCATAAATTTCCCACCCACCCACCCTCGTTTCAAGAGGTCGTAGCTTTATACTCTCAGGCGTTTGGTATACACTTTTTGATCACCCGAGTCACTTCATAATTGTTTTAGGTCAATTTCATATTTACTTTTCAGATATATATTGGATAAACAGTTTATCTTGATTTCCATTGCGGTGGGAAAAGTATGTTCGGTTTATAACTTCCTCAGGTACCACCTGGCTAAATTAAATCGCCCAAAAACTTTTCTTGGACATCATTATTTGATTTGATTTTGGTGTCATGCAATGATTTTTTGTTTATCTTGGTTAACATTGTGGTGGGGAAAGTTTGTTTGATTGTAACCTCCTCAGGGTGTCACCTGGTTAAATTCAATCGCCCAAAACTTTTCTTGGACATACATTATTTGATTTGATTTTGGTGTCATGCAATGATTTTTTGTTTTTCTTGGATAACATTGTGGTGGGAAAAGTTCGTTTGATTGTTACCTCCTCAGGGTATCACCTGGTTAAATTCAATCGCTCTAAACTTTTCTTGGGCATACATTAAATGGTTTTAATTTGGTGTCATGCAATGATTTTTCATAATTGTTTATCGATGGATAACAATTGAGCGTAAAACGACCAAGTGTCGTCTGATTTTTCACAATATTACTCTATGTGTCATATGAACTTTAAATTACAGACACAATAGAATGCACAAAGTACATTTTAAAAATGTGCGACTAACCATTTGTGGTCTAGTCTCCACTTGACAATTATATGTGTCACCATCAACTTGACAATTTTATGTGTCACCATGAACTTTCAATATGGACACATTATCAAGTAATTATGCATTTCAAAATCATAAAAGTACATTTTAAAAATGTTTGATTTTTAACTCCTTTTGTCGGAAGTGAGTTTGATTGATTTATGGTATTTTTAATAAATGCATTTCTGGTTTGTAGCGAAATAACGCTTCACATATAAATTTCGCGTTCGTGTTCTTATTGCAACCCTAGTGTCTGGCAGCAAACCATGGTTATTCACGCAATAATCTGTAAGGCCAATTGTTATTGAAAGAAGCCAATCGTCGTTGAATCGATTCTTATTTCCCATTCTGTTTGTAGCTGGTCAGAAGTCACAAACTGGTCCAAAAAATGTTTCACTTCTAATAATGTTGAGAAATGCACCAATTCTGATTAAACGGGACAAAACTTAGGTGTCATCTCAGGTAAATATCGAGTATGGGTGGCAAAGCTCGCCGATTTTTTTATTTATTTTTCCTGGCCAGGTTGAAGTACTTTGGTAGCATATCAGAAAAACGAGATTAGTTTGCTAATCTTTTACTCGTTGCCATGGCAACAGCCCAATTTAAATTTTAGCGATTTTTTGGTCAATATCAGTTAAAAATAGTCGAAATTTACCGCACATTCGTTATCTTATTGCAGCAATATGCAAGTAAAAACTACTTGCCAGGGCACTCAGGATATTGTCCTCATAGGAGGAGGGAGAGATGACTTTACCCTACTCATATCTGATGAAAACAGCTTGGGGTATTATATACTTTAACGGCAGTGTTGCCAGATAATGACGCATTTTGGAAAAATTACAATATTTCGTTTGTTACAAATAATGACATTCATTTTGATACTGAAGCCATTTTATTACGACAAATTGGATTTAGTATATACCAGATGTTCCAGGGACTTCCATAGATACCCGTTAAGTAAAGCAGGTGGTAATATAGGGCCTATAATACTTCTACTCTTGTTGCCAGAAAGTTCACAGTTCGGCAACATTGCTATATTCAGATAATTTGATTTCGTATATTAGTCGGTTATGTACAGGGGGGTGCACGTGCACCCCCAGTACTAAACCAAACCAACTTTTTAGGTGTCTTTTAGGGTCGTTAAACACATTTGAGATGTTAACAGTGACAAAAATGGGATGCTCTCCAGATATCCAAGATGGCGTCCAAAATGGCCGCCAAAACGGGTCAAATCTCATAAAATGACATATAGCAATCAAATTGTATGGTGAAAGTATAGTTGTAATAGTGGGATGTATGTATTACACCACTAGACACTCATATCTAGAAGTTTTGCTTTGTTAACACACCTAAATCCAAGATGGCCGCCAACATGGCCGCCAAAAATGGTAAAATTCCATATATTGGCATATATAAACCAACATGTATGATCAGAGTAAAGTTTTAACAATGGGATTTATGTGTTAGACCACTAGAAACTCATACCTAGTATTTTTACTTTGTTCACATATTTTAAAATCAAAATGGCCGCCAAATTAATGGCCGAAATTGGTCAAAAGTGGTCAAAATTCCATAAAATAGGCTAATATCAACTGAAATGTATGATGAAAATATAATTTTAACGATGGGATGTATGTGTCAGACCACTAGTAGCTCATTTCCAGTATTTTTGTTTTGTTAACACAGTTCAAAATCCAAAATGGCCCCCAAAATGGTTCCCGAAGTGGCTGAAAATTTGTCAAATTCCATAAAATGGGATAATATCAACCTAAATTTACGATGATGGGATGTATGTATTAGACCACTAATAACTCATACCCAGTATTTTTGTTTTTTAACATAGTTCAAAATCCAGAATGGATGCCAAAATGGCCCCCAAAATGGTTCCCGAGGTTGCTGCAAAAATTGTCAAATTCCATTAAATGGGATAATATCAACCTAAATGTATGATGAAAATATAGTTTTAAGGATGGGGTGTATGTATTAGACCACTAGTAACTCATATCTAGTATTTTTGCTTTGTTAACATACTTTAAAATCCAAAATGGCCCCCATAATGGGTCCCAAAATTACTGAACAAATTGTTTGAATTCCATAAAATATGATATCAACCAACATATATGATGCAAGTATAGTTTGAACATTGGGGGTATGTAATAGACAACTAGTAACTCATATCCTGTATATTTGCATTGCAAAAACATACTTTAAAACCAAGATGGCCACCAAAATTGCCGTTGTCAATATAAAAATAGTCTACATGAGTGTATGATAATTCAAAATAGATATTATCAGAGTGTATACATACATATACACCTAGCACATAAAGTCCCTGACCAGGTGCTTTGAGGTTGGCTAATTCAAAATATATAATCGGTATTAAAAATCTGAGATATACTTTAAATGAGCAAATTTCTTCTCCGCAGTTTGATACCTCATTCATTAAAATCGAATAGATACTTTTAAAGTTATGGCGATTTCATTGACCGCGCATAACAACTGCAAAGTTGCACTAGGTATTCATTGAATTGTGTGTGATTACTGTCATAACTGTCACACAAATCAATGATTTCCTATACCTAGTACAATTTGCTGTTGTTATGCGCGGTCATTGAAATCGCCATAACTTTAAAAGTATCCATTCGATTTTGTTGAATGAGGTATCAAACTGCGGAGAAGAAATCTGCTCATTTAATGTATATCTCAGATTCTTGGTACCGATTATATATTTTGAATTAGCCAACCTCAAAGCACCTGGTCAGGGACTTTATGTGCTAGGTGTATACTGTTGTACTGTACACAGCGCCCTACCTCGGACATTAACGGTACAGTGCCCCTGAAATCTAGGGACATGAATTTTTATGTACACAGAACGGGATGATCCCCTACTCTTTACGAAGGAGTCTGTGACCTTTAACGTGCTCGGATTTTGCTCTTCTGATGCACGAGACCACCATTTATACGTGACTTCTGAACCACGATGCAATTGAGACTAAGTACCTTGCCTAAGGATACAAACATGTTGGCCGTAGCGGGGCTCGAACTCGCAACCTTTGTATCATGAGACCTGCGATCTATCCGCTAGACCACACACGCTCTCATCAAATTCACCAAATAATATGTTCTAAACTGCTATTGCTTTTAGAAATAAGGCCCATCTCTGTGACAATTTGATTCAGTATCACTTTCCAAACTGGCTGCCAGAATGGATAAGTTGATGTTAAATATTATGATGTTGATATTATCTAATTTTATGGAATTTGACAATATTTCAGCCACTTCGGGAACCATTTTAGGGACCATTTTGGATTTTGAACTGTGTTAACAAAGCAAAAATATTGGTTATGAGCTACTAGTGGTCTAACGCATACATCTCATCGTTAAAATTATATTTTCATCATACATTTCGGTTGATATTAGCCTTTTTAATGGAATTTTTGACCACTTTAGACCAATTTCGGCCATTAATTTGGCGGCCATTTTGGTTTTAAAGTATGTTTACAAAGAAAAAATACTAGGTATGACTTTCTAGTAAACACATACATCCCATTGTTAAAAATATATTCTGATCATACATGTTGGTTTATATATGCCAATATATGGAATTTTATCATTTTTGGCGGCCATTTTGGCGGCCATCTTGGATTTAGGTGTGTTAACAAAGCAACACTTCTAGATATGAGTGTCTAGGGTCTAATACATACATCCCACTAGTACAACTATACTTTCACCATACAATTTGATTGCTATATTATGTCATTTTATGAGATTTTACCCGTTTTGGCGGCCATTTTGGACGCCATCTTGGATATCTGGAGAGCATCCCATTTTTTTTCACTGTTAACATCTAAAATGTGTTTAAGGACCCTAAAAGACACCTAAAAAGTTGGTTTGGTTTAGTACTGGGGGTGCACGTCAACCCCTCTGTACATACCCGACTAATATACGAAATCAAATTATCTGAATATAGCAATGTTGCCGAACTGTGAACTTTCTGGCAACAAGAGTAGAAGTATAGGCCCTATATTACCACCTGCTTTACTTAACGGGTATCTATGGAAGTCCCTGGAACATCTGGTATATACTAAATCCAATTTGTCGTAATAAAATGGCTTCAGTATCAAAATGAATGTCATTATTTGTAACAAACGAAATATTGTAATTTTTCCAAAATGCGTCATTATCTGGCAACACTGCCGTTAAAGTATATAATACCCCAAGCTGTTTTCATCAGATATGAGTAGGGTAAAGTCATCTCTCCCTCCTCCTATGAGGACAATATCCTGAGTGCCCTGGCAAGTAGTTTTTACGAGATGCAAAGATAGGCTAAAATATCAATTTTCTTAATATGTCAAAACTAGCAGTGTTGCCAGGTCAGAAAATACATCAAAACAACAACAAATTTTTTTTTTTTTTTGTGTCTAAAGTATAAAGATGTGTCTTTATCAAGTAATAGCTACATTTGAAAAAAAAATCTTGCATATTGCTGCAATAAGATAACGAATGTGCGGTAAATTTCGACTATTTTTAACTGATATTGACCCAAAAATGGCTAAAATCTAAATTGGGCTGTTGCCATGGCAACGAGTAAAAGATTAACAAACTAATCTCGTTTTTCTGATATGCTACCAAAGTACTTCAACCTGGCCAGGAAAAAAAAAATTAAAAATCGGCGAGCTTTGCCACCCATACTCAATATTTACCTGAGATGACTCTTAAGTTTTACATACTTAATGACCCACAAACTATATATTGTTGGAAAGCTTATGATTTAAGGTTTTCTTTTTTGCAAAAAGAATCAAATTATACAGGGTGTGTACAATTTTTACAGGGTGGAACATAAAAAAGTTAATCGTTTTTGCTCCTCACGAAATATTTTGATAGTTTGTACAATTAGGGTTTAGCTGAAGATAGTCACCAAAATCAGAACAACCGCAGAAGGTGCTACCAAATTTGCTAAAGTTGAATCACGTGCCCAAAATGTACACAGGAAAAGTACAGGGTGTCTAAAATTATGATGAAATAATGCATAAAATGAAGGTTTGTATATAATATTCTATGAAATTTAGTTAGCATGGACTATTTAATTTAAAAGAAAATGGTTATCAAAATGAACTACATGAATATCGTTAAAGTTCCTTTTATTTTGAATACAGGGTGGTCCAAAATAGGTCTATATAGCAAATTTTTCATAAATCTATGAACAATTCTGTGAAGAAACACTTCTGGCTTTTTTAGTTAAATGTTTTACTACCTAGGGTAGAAAAGGACCGAAGAGTCACACAAATGAAATAGAGAGACTGCGATTTGGCCATTGTTTAATCAATAAAATGAATAAAACTGTGTATTTTTTTACATTAAAACACTCCCTGAATTGAATATCATATTCTAGTAGAGAATGTCTGGATAACAATTCAATATTATTATTCCTAGTAGCAGGCACATGTTATAAACACATATGAGAAGTTTGAAAACTTTCCTATGTATACTTTTAAAATGGGATCAACTTCAAAAGTTCTAGTTTTCCGTTATTTTGTGTAGAAACCTATGGGCGCCTCATCCACCGGCGCCACATCCACCGGCCCCACCCTTGACTCACTCGACGTTTAGATTGATAACTTCACTGTTGCTAAACATGTGGCTTTAATTCTTTTTTATTCGGTAGCTGGATAAATTGTCTAAAACGGCCCCACCTTATTTGATATACCTATTAGTGACCTGTGACCAGCTACATTAGCTGTTCGTTTGAGACGTGGAATATTTTTTTATATGAATTGAATTGTGCGGTACGTTGCTTTCGCAGTTGCTTAGGCGAATATCAATTAAATTGGCAAGATTTAAGACTTTGAGGGGGAAATTAAATGTGAATTTGACGGACATCCAAAGCTACAATTGGAAATTGGATTCCAACAAAAATTATAACATAATGTACACTGAAAAAAATTTGGTGTCATTTTGACACTAAAACAAGCGTAAAAAAATGGGTCCTCAGTTGGCCACCTAAAGGTGTCAATTTTAAAGGTGTCAAATTGACACCATTATGGGTGTAAAATATGACACCTATGGGTGTCATATTCATTTTGACACCTTTGGGTGGTTACCTGAGGACCCATTTTCGAAAAATGTCATTACACCAAATGGGGTGTAATATTGACTCTCTAAAGAGTCATATTGAGATAGCACATGTTTAGGAGCCGTTTTCTCGTCGCCATTTTGTTTGCATGTTACGAGCCGGTAAGACTGGTAAGTACCGATCTGCTCCATTTCCAGACATTTTTGATAATAATTATGATACAATTAGCGTAATGTAAGACGTCCGTATGAAAAAGATGACCACTGAGGCAGATAAATCGGGCTACATGTATGTAATGTTGCACATATCGTATGCATGCATGACGAACACACACACACATAGTACTAGTAGGTCCAAGCACTGACACACAGTCCAACAAAATGCTAGTCTCTGACTATGAAATTGTAATTCATTTCATCAGTTAGTTGGCGCAATATTAAACAACATGAACAAGGCTTACATTACGCTAATTGCATCATAATTATTATCAAAAATGTCTGGAAATGGAGCAGATCGGTACTTACCAGTCTTACCGGCTCGTAACAAAATGGCGACGAGAAAACGCATGCGTTGATATGTTGATAGACGCCCAATTTGGTGTCAGAATTACACCAATTGGTGTCAGAATTACACCAATTGGTGTCAGAATTACACCAATTGGTGTCAGAATTACACCAATTGGTGTCAGAATTACACCAATTGGTGTCAGAATTACACCAGTTGGTGTCAGAATTACACCAATTGGTGTCATGCTGCTTCGACGCCTCTAAAAACCGTGAGCTTTCCCGCCAACTATTGACGCCCTTGGAGTTATTTCAATTAATCTGACACCAGTTTTGGTGTAAATCACTAAATGATCACTGAAAGGTGTCCGTCGGACACTTAACGGTGTCACCGTAAATTATGTGCAAACCCATATCATTGACGATTACACCAATTTTGGAGTCAAAATAACGCCTTTGTAAGTGTCATTTACAGTTGACTCCAAGAAGGCGTCGCTGTGACACCAATTTATTTTTCAGTGTATGTTATCAATATTGGTTTAATATACCATTTGGTTGTACAATTGCATATGGTGGAATGTCCAGATCCGCTTTATTTATCTGATCTTACAAGTATGATCAAGTCAGTCAATTTTCAAAAATGTGGTCAAAACTATTGTACCTTGTTCATGATTGACTAGTTATCTATTTTTGATGCTGTGAACTGTACCCATTGAGTAGTACACAAACTATATCGGTGGTTACCTCCATTCGCGGTAATTCGACGTTATTTCATCGATTTCTCCGTAATTATACCGATTTAGGCCGTCAAGTTTCCGTATGATGATGAGAAAAATACGAGCTTTCATATGATATGAAAATCTCCGTATGTTTGAAATAATTCTTTGTTACGAAAATGTGATCGGGTCATCTACCTTTAAATACAATTAAGTAATTCATCAAACTATTGTTCTAACAAATGTTTGCATTTCAACTTTTTGAAATAAAGATACATTTGGCTGCGCCCTCCATTATGATACAAATTGGGATTAGTATGTTTATACAATTGTATTACATGTATGAACTTACACCTATAAGGATTAAGAAACATTAGCCCTCGTCGATTCAAAAAATGCTGATCGGGCCAGATCAGCATTTTACGTCAGACGGTATTCCCCTACAGTACGCGTGATATATAAAGTGAACCATATTTGCATAGAGAAGGTTTTTCAATAAATAGCAATGGTATAAGTTTTGCTGTGTTTTTGTTAATAGAAACAACAATAATGACAATTGTTAATGTTCTTTACGAATTCTGAAGTAAATTTAAAAAAAATTAAAAATGTCAGCACCACTTAATGTCCCTTTAATATATATGAGCAGTACGAATCAAATGTTTGAAATACAAATGAAGAGGTATTTTGCAAAAGGGCCTACATCCACTTTGGCTCTTATTGAGAAAAAGTCAAAAAACTGTTTCTAAATATTCAAGTTGAGCAATTGAAAAACTGAATGGATTATGAAAGAGGTACACTACATACTAATTGAAATTGATATAAATGTTAAATGTGCTAGTTTTATTTTTTTTTTAAATCATGTTTACATTTTTTGAAAATTTGGATGTAGGCCCTTTTGCAACAAAACTCCATCTGTTTGTACATAAAGAAAAAATACCACACACAAAAAATTATTTATTTTAATCATTGAAAATAAATAAGTTTGATATTGAAATGTATAGGTCACAATCATATGTTTCAAGGAAATAAAGTCATTTTTTTCAAAAATACCTACATCTCATTGTAAACAACCATTGAAGTTGTTGTTTTGTTGCAAAAGGGCCTGTATCCCGATATAATTCTGGATACAGGCCCTTTTGCAACAAAACAACAATTTCAATGGCTGTTTACAATGAGATGTAGGTCTTTTTGAGAAAAAAATGACTTTGTTCCCTTGAAACATATGATTTTTCCCTATACATTTCTATATCAAACTCATTTTTTGAAAAAATGCACCATAGCCCTTTTGCAAAATACCTCTTCAATACAATGTTTTGCCATTATATTTAATATTTTCTGAGGCCAGGTGTTCTATGACGTATGCTAATCTGTTTGAATCTTGATGAACTGTTGCATGTAATAGTCCTCCATTTTGACGGCGGGATATTTCTCACTACCATCGATACATTCGATGATAGTCGCGGCATCTGGCGCTCCGAAGTAGGATAACGTCTGCCGAGCGGAGTGCTTGTACCCATCCGTTGTAGGATTAACGACGCGGTGTTTCTATAAAGAAGAAGTATTAATTATATTAGGTAATATGTGTTTGCTGATCAGTAGTGAGTCTCGTACTTCCATGGGTAGAGTTAGCAACTTGATGAAACTCCTAAATTGGTAGAGAACCCCAATGGTTAAAACTATAATATCCCCATTTGAGATACACCAAAAACCTGGATTCAATAGCTGCATATTTGTGTGCGAGATGTGCGGTGTGTCAACCTTACTTC
Organism: Ophiura sarsii; assembly: GCA_035610835.1. Taxonomy (NCBI): domain Eukaryota; kingdom Metazoa; phylum Echinodermata; class Ophiuroidea; order Amphilepidida; family Ophiuridae; genus Ophiura; species Ophiura sarsii. Next base: position 53,326,522 of record CM069457.1, on the reverse strand, counting down.
ACTCAATATGATTGCCAAGAATATAAAAAATCTTGGCATCTTTATAATTTTTCACTTTACTGCTCTTTAGACTTATAATTATACAAGTACAAAGTGTAAGAATTAAATGAGACACATATGTTTTATAATAACGTAACTTTTGAAAAACGTATTGATTGAGAACACTGCAAATTTATATCAGCAAAACACTTTCAGACGGGAAAATCGTTCATTTGTTTGTAGCTTAAAGGGGCATTGAGAGATACGTATGGGAGTGCGCCCTCAATTATCCTGGAAATCAGTTTTTTTGCATCAAAGTAATACTTGGGCATATACTAACTCCCATCTGAAACAGTTTACCAACATTTGCCGTTTATCATATAAAATTTCATGATTTTCTTAGTTGCGATATGATCGAAACTCAGGGGCTGACTTCGGAAGTTATGCATCGTTTTACTCACGTACTTTCGCGGCAAATCTCAACCCGGAAGTGCCGTTATTAGTGCTTATTTTGGCATGAAGGCGATGTCGGAATTGTATGACATCTTGGATTTGGGCTATGTTGATTATCTTTACGTTATTTGCTCATTTAGTATATCGATACATCTCTCAATGCCCCTTTAATGATTTGTGAAAAGATCAAATCTAAATTTAAAGTAGAAAAGAGTCATCATTGATAAAACAGGTATATACAATACGTATATCCCAGCTTTTCGCTAGACTCCACAAGCTCACCGTCGAAACAAACCGGTCACTGGTCCATCTCTGCATAGTGTCGCCAATATTAACAACGATTGTGTCGTCGATAGGGGGCACTGCAATCCAGTCACCGTCGAAGTTCTGCACCTGAAGTGTTCAATTTATTTTTTAAAAACTTAAATAGGAATTTATAGAAAGAACTTGGGTTGCCCCAGGTGAAACAGTTATTGTACACAAATACATCTGTTTACGCGGGGATTCTTCAGCGTATTGCAATCACACGCGCGAAAATGAGGTGCGTGGGTCGGCAACACTCACTTCTTCAATGAGAATAATAATAATAATAATAAAAAGACTTATATAGCGCATAAAGCAACGGCATCAAAGCGCTGTACATGTACAACCATAAGACTATAAAATACACAATATACTACACGCTACCAAATATTTTAAAGCATTATAAAAAAGTCATAAAAGTCTTAAATCTAAAGAGTCATAAAATGAGGTATCCACAAACAAAGTACAAGGACCTATACAGTCATCAAAATAAGTAACTATACATGTAATAAATGTGCTTTTAACTCTAAAAATATATATCCTACCTGGAAATATTAAATCATAAAGTTGTTGAGAAATTTATCTTCTTTAATATGAGATATTGCACGCTAGGATCGGTTGAATATTTAAGAAGCGACAATCCAAAATGTAAGGTAAAGTCACATTTCAAATTCACATTTTACATTTCAACACGGGGGAGAGAATGACATGTAGCGTGTGTGTGGCGTATTGATCCATCGGAACAATACGGCAGACTGTCCAACCTGCGCATGCATCCCCCAATTGCACTACCGGTATCGATAAGGTACCCGTAGATTGGTCCGCGTGTAGAAAATAAAAATGTGAAAATGAAAATCGGACTTCTCCTTACATTTTTGAGTGCCACTCCCTCAATAATCACCCGATCCTAGCGTGCAATATCTCATATTAAAGAAGATAAATTTCTCAACAACTTTATTATTTAATATTTTTAGGTAGGATATATATTTTAAGAGTTAGAAGCCCATTTATTACCTGTATAGTTACTTTTGTTGATGACTGTATATGAATAGGCGCAATTTAAAGAGTTAGCTTAATAAACAACTCATCTTCTCTACGCGGATGTGACCGTGACGTCATTTAGAATCAAGTTGTGCGCTGTTTACCAGTGACTTGTTAAAATTAAGCTTTTTGGGGCGTAGAGTACACACGAGCCCCTATTAAGTTGAGTTTTGACCTTTATAAAACGATTCTATTTTGGCTTCCTCTGGACAGTGACGTAAATAACCTAACAGGCGCAGCTTTTACGCACACGTATGTATCTTCCGTCTTTTAACGCTCTTGTGTATACGCCAGCGCCTCGAGTAGGCGCGCGCGTTATGTGCTGCATTTAGTAGAATACGCAGCCTCGTCACTGTCTCGTGATGGATAAATATACTAAAATATACCCAGTTTTTACGTCTCACAGTATGTCACAATACAAACAAAACGGTCCGTTTTTTTAGCACGTATAAATCACCAACGAGAAGCTAACCAAAACAGACTGGACCTCTTTATACGATTTCCGGTTTCGGCATTTATTCGGTTTAGGGTTTTCTTGTTTTATAACACCCAAGTGCACCGCACGGTGTCGATGTTATTAGTTGTATTGGTTGTTGATGTTGCTTTGAGGGGAATGGGGGATAGCGCACTCAAACTCAAACTGAAATCATGGATAGAGGATGCGGACCAAGGGGCATTGCGTGATAATTCAAACAATACAAACGGAGTTTAGTTGAAAAATGTTTAAAATAATATTTTAAAGGAGCCCACGTGTGACAGAGTTGAATGTTGAAAACGTTTTAAAATAGACTTGATTTCTTGTGTTTTAATGGAGTATCAATCCAATATACCATATACTATGTATCTATATAATACAAATATGTACTGTTCTTAATAATATCATACATGACATGCCACCGACATCATATTCCTGTCTGTTTTGCTTTACTTTGCACGTGTCTCACTACTACATCAAACTTCTAAATTCATATACCAAACACTTCCCACGGTTCAACCAACACCCTTCCATTTCTTAATCAGTATTAAACGGACATTAAGTGGTGTTGAAAAGTTTAAATGTTTAAAAATTTACTTCAGAATTCAAGATGAACATTAAAAATCGCCATTATTGTTGTTTCTACTAACAAAAAACACAGCAAAACTAGATTTAAACAATATCATCGCTATTTATTGAAAAACGCCCTCTATGCAAATATGGTTCGCGTTATGTATCACGCGTACTGCACGGGGATACTGTCGGACGTAAAATGCTGGTCCCGTGGGATAAGCATTTTTTGAATCGACGTTTTCTTGTACAAAAAGAGCTGATTTTTCTTAATCCTTATAGGTGTAAGTTCATACATGTAATACAATTATAAAAATAAACTAATCTCAGTTTTTATCATAATTGAGGGCGCTGCCTCCAACGCATCTCTTAGTGTCCCTTTAATACTGCTCATATGCTAGAAAACACCAGCCATACTTCCTCTAGACTACTGTTATTATTTGTTTGATCACCCCCTTTCCTTTTGAAGGATTGTTTATTACCTCCAGGCGTCGACATTACCTACCTCTAATCCAGGTTCTCGTTGAAAGAG
>CM069457.1:53290834-53323069 GCA_035610835.1 Ophiura sarsii | reverse complement strand
GTTGAAGAAAAGAACCACAAACCTGTAGTACACTGCATGAAATATAAAAAGAAAGAAAGAAATGGGGGCTGTTAGCGGGGACCTATTACCTGCTCACAGGCCCAGTTCCGCTAACGGAACTCGTGTATGTAAAAATAAGTCAAATTCATAAATGTCTTAATTATTTCTGATCTTTGATAAAGTTTATCATGTTTCCAACTAAATATTTAAATCATGAAATACATAGGTAAGGGCGAGTAAAAAAGTAAAGCAGTTTCTCGTCCCTCGCGCATAATTTTTCAGGAATTCTATCATTTCCTTTTTTTCTTCTTTTCCTTTTAAATTCTTTTAATAACATTTTTGTTAAAAAAATTAATAAGCTGATTTCTTGGAAAAAGATTAACTTTATTTAGTTCAACAATATCCCCCATACCTCAAGTACAGTAACAAAGCGTTGTCGATTTGAGATAACCCACTGTTCATATGCAAATTACTAGGATAGCGAACCTTATTTGGAAGCCACTGCATATATGCATCGATGCAAAATTGTAAACAAGCACAAAATCGCAAAAGGTGTTCATTTCATCGCCCGTTTTTTTGGCGTATATGCATTTCACCATGCAATCCTAAAGTTAGCAAACAGCTTTATACAAAAATGTAGCTATATCCGGGGTAATATCCCTGAGGAAAATATTTTTTGGCGAGGGCCATTTGTCACGGTTCACACCTAAAGCCACAATTTTAGACCGAACGATCGCTACCCAGGGGAGCACAAGAGAATCGCCAATTTGAATCATCGCGCGGTGAAATGATATTCCTTTCATCTAGTATGGACTGTGCCACTAATGAAATGGAAGGGTGTTACTGTGTTTTGATTTGATACACATAAATATTCTATAAACTATTCAAATATGAATGATGTAATATGTTTGGTCGTTGTTGAAAAGGGGTTAAACAAGGTCTTCGTCGTTGTTTATCTTGTATCAACAACGGTAAGACGTGTTTATTTTGCTCGGGACCGTTGTCGATTCAAGATAAACAACTCCGAAACCTTATTGAACCCCTAAATCCAATGAGCATTTTAAGTCAGGATTTGTGTTAACCGACCCCCAGAACCATGAAATAAAAGATTTTACAAAAGCCTCGTCCTCTTCAAGTTACGCAATCATCAATCATGCAATACCACGCTGGTAATGGTGATTTTGCATTGTTTACTAAAATTAATTAATTTTAAAAAAAAGCGCCCTCATCCTCCTTTTATTCAAAAGTTAGGACGACAAACTAGTTTTTATTTTTATTTGGCATAAAACTACATTTTGAGGTAGGAATTTCCATTTAGGGCCTACCTTACCTACATTTGTAGGTCTACTCCCGTTATTGACTTGTATTAGTTAACAACCAATACTGTAATCGCCCATATAAACTTGACAATTTGTTTGATGTTTTGAGACAACGTGATTTTTAATAATCCATAACGTAGCCTAGGACAGATTACTTTAACATTAAAGGGACATAATAAGTGGTGTTGAAAATTAAAAATGTTTAAAAATTTACTTCAAAATTCAAGATGAACATTAAAAATTGCCATTATTGTTGTTTCTACTTAAACAAAAACACAGCAAAACTTGATTAAAACATTGTACAATATCATAGCTATTTATTGAAAAACGCCCTCTATGCAAATATGGTTCGCGTTATGTATCACGCTTACTGCAGGGAGATACTGTCGGACGTAAAATGCTCATCCCGGCTGTACAAGCATTTTTGAATCAACGTTTTCTTGTACAAAGACTAAAGACTAAGAGGGCTGATTTTTCTTAATCCCTATACATACATGTAGGTGTAAGTTCATACATGTGTAATACAATTATAAAAATAAACTAATCCCAGTTTTTATCATAATTGAGGGCGCAGCCTCCAACACATCTCTTAGTGTCCCTTTAACATGATGATTAAACATCTCAATTCTCATGATCTGAAGCAAAAGTTTTCGTAATTTTATTCATTCAGAAAAGTTGGAATTATTGATGAAAATCCCCGACGTGGACTCACATGCTATCATTCCATAACTCTCGTAAAGAGAGCTATACAGAGCTAGTAAGCTACCATAGTACATGTAGTATAGTATTTAGTACTTTAATACTTTAATAGTAGAGTAGTCTAGTAAGTCATTTGTACGGTAAGCTTATTTACTTTTTTTTTAAAATTATTTTTAAGTCATCCCTTTAAAAATTCATCATCATACCTTTTGACGCATGCATACACGCCATGCTGGAAAATTGACTAGACAGTACAGTTTTACTATAACAAATTAATGACAGCTAGCTATGCCGTAGCTAAAAATAGAGAATTTACTGACTGAAACACAAAGAAAGATTCAGTACACTCAAAAAATCAAAGGTCAAAAACTTTTACTCAAAATCATGAAATCACATGACAGCCTTGTTATTGTCAACTTTGACCCCGCTCGTGAAAAGTTTCCGTAGACTTTTTGAATTTGAATTTTCAGTCGTTTTGAATCATAACGCACAAGTCAGCCAAACAAGGCAGCGGCTTCAGAGCGTTGGATTGCACAGAGTAACATAACAACTTATCTTTTATTTAAAGTGACAGAATGTTATGTTGAATTTTTTTAATTTTGATTAATTTACTTCAGAATTCAAGATGAACATTAAAAATTGCCATTATTGTTGTTTCTACTAAAAAACTTGATTAAAACAATGTTTTAAATTCTCCATGCCATTCGTTCCAAAACGTCCAGAGAATGTAGGCTATGTGGAAACGGAAGATGGCCAAAAATGGGATTGGCAAATGGAAGGAAAACTTTGATATTGTTACCAAATCCTGTGCTAGTGAATTTAATTCAAAATGGAAGAATGTTAAGGAACAAATCAAAAGCCTCCTCACCACCCGGCGTACTGATTTCTGGAGAGAGTAGGGCCTATATTGTCCCGCTTATTCAACAAGGGAATTTACTTAGGGACCGTTCATTATTTATGCTGGAGGGGGGGTTGGGTAAAATATAGGGGGGGGGGGTCATGTAACTTTCATATGTTGAAATAGGGGGGCTATGTAACTTTTTATTCTTAAACAGGGGGGGTTGTGTAACTTTTTTTAAACTATAAAGATGGTGGTGTTTGGGGTGATTTTAGAGGCTATTTTGGAGTGTATATAAATGCCATTTTTTTCGCGCTTCGCGCACATTTTCTTACGACCTATCAACTTCAAAACATGTTGGCTACTTATGATGAGACAACTTTCGGACAGCAAATCTTTTTGTGCACGCCCTGCTCAGACGATCTGTTGAAAAAACGCCTATATAATCATCAATGGTTGAAAACATTAGAGCCATGGGGTGTATAAAAACATGTTAATTAGCCTATGTTCCAAAATCCAACAACATATGATTAAAAACGGTAATTTCTTGCATGCTTTTCACCTCGTCTCACTCTCAGCTCTGCACCTAATCTCACAAAAGTAGAATGTTGCATACGTTTTTGTCAGGATGTTCTAACTTTTTTCCGGGATTATAAAGACTCACAAAACCACCCAAAATGTATAAATATATGACAAATTTTCCGCCTCGCTACGCTCGCAATGTAGTTACTATAATTTCACACAATCAAAAGATCAAGAAGGGGTATCATTAAATTATTGGCCATTCAGAGGGCAAAAACAGAACTACCAACGAATCCATGGACAAAAGAAAAAGACAGCCCCTAAGATGTGACAAGTTGATTTTTTTTTTTTGGGGGGGGGGGGGGGTTGTGTAAAAATCTACTGGTTAGCAGGGGGGGGGGGGGTCATGTAATTTTCAGTTTCAGCTGTAGGGGGGGTTAGGTAATTTTGACATACGAGTCTCGAATTTGTCCCAACCCCCCCTCCACCATAAATAATGAACGGTCCCTTAAGCTCATTGAGTCCGAAAATAGTGATCTTACCTGGCGGTCTATTATCCATGATCTTCCAAAGGGAGTTATGAGCTTTGCCGTCGTCGTCAGGGCATCTATTGACTTTACCTACATTCACCAATCTCAATACATGGGGTAAGCGCACTAATACCAAGTGCAATTTTTGTGTCAATAAGGAAACCCTCCACCATATTCTTAACAACTGCTCCACATTCCTTACACAAGGCAGATATACATGGAGGCACAATTCAGTTCTTGCCATCATTGTCAAACATCTTAAGGATAATATTCCTGATAACACTTCTGTGAAGCTTTTTGCTGACATCCCAGGCTGGTGTCAATTAATGGTGGAACCATTCCGCCCAATATTCTTCCCACCAGTCAACGTCCGGACCTTGTTATTGTTGATAATGCCCAGAAGCGATTCATGTTGTTGAACTTACTGTCCCATTTGAGATGAATATTGCCTCTGCCCATAATCGCAAGACCGAAAGGTACGTACAGTTCACTAATTTCGGACATCAATTCAGGGGAGTACAATTGTGTTCTTAGCTGTATAGAAATTGGGTCGCGTGGGTTAATTACCAGGGAGAACAAAAATAGGATGAGTGCAATATTTAAATTTAGTGGTTCTAAAGCCAAGAAAAATGTTTTTAATGATGTATCTAAAAATGCTCTCCTCTGTAGTTACGCAATTTGGAATGCAAGGCACGAACCTTCTTGGATAGAGTGTCCATATATTAAGACTTAGGGCAGGCCCCATTTCCTAGTGCTGGTTTCAGGTTTTAATTATTTTATGTAGGCTTGTGATGTAGGCCTAGCTGGCCTACGTGTATGTAAATCTTTTAATATATGTATAATTGTTGTTGTTGTCCCTTGTCTTTCCTGTATGGGATGGATGCGTCCATCCCGTATCCTGGAATTATTTCTGTACGGTCTTTTAATTTTTGAATAAAGATTGATTGAGGAAAAGTTGGAAATACCATGTAAAATATACAAAGAGGGCTGATATTTCTTAATCCTTATAGGTGTAAGTTCATACATGTAATTCAATTGTAAAAATAAACAAATTCCAGTTGTTATCATATATTTTTGTAATTGAGGGCGCTGCCTCCACCACATCTCTTAATGCCCCTTTAAATAAACTGAATGTCCTTAAAGAGTATCCTTACTCCTTTTTAAAAATGAATACAATCTTTTCAAAATCGTACTATTTTCTTTTAAAAATAAATGTTTAGTGAAACAATGACAGGCCTCGGAGTGCTCACTGTTTGAAGCCACCGCACTTTTGTCATAGAGTATTGCAGATAGGTATAAATCTGTAAAATATTATTATTATTATTTTTTTCCTTATTATTTTTTTCACAGTGTCCTCATATGTTTAATACAAAGTGATTTTCCTTTTCTGATGCATTGTGGGATAGGAAAGTGGGAAAATTTGGTCCCTTATCAATCCCACAATGTATCAGAAGAGGATAATCAATTGATTTTTACCTATGCGATAAGATCTATGAAGAAACATAATCCAGTTTGGCCGGGCTATTACGGTCCCTTGAATCAGGGACAATCGAATGAATGAAAGGGACTAGAAATAATGTAGGCCCTATTTGTCGAGTAAATATACCCCCTACCCGAGGGTTTCTTTTTAATTTCTGAAAATTCCAGGATTTTCTAGAGCAAATTTTAAAAGAATCTGAATTTCCGGTCCAAATTGATCGGAAAAACATCTGGATTTCCGTTCCCCTCTAAAAGGGTGCAAAGTATAGAATAGAAGTTGTTTTCCGGTGATAGCCGACAAAATATAGGGAGAGTTGATGTAGGATTTATAGTGTAAGTCTGTATTTCCGATGGTCATTCGAACCTAAAAAGTGCTGAAATCCATACCCTCTATCGATCATGTAGCCATATTAAGGGTGAGTAAAAAAAAACTACAATAGTGGAGAGAAACCATCTTGTTTTCAAAACCAAGTTGATGTTTGATTTTTTTAAACGTTATAAAAATAACATATTTGTCATTCATTTTACTTGAAAATATGAAGTCAATAGCATCTTTCGTTTGCCTATGGTGAACCTTTTTACCCATGCACCCATTTCCTATGCTTGTCCACGAAACACCTAAAACATGCATAAGATTGCAAAATGCGTCTCTCATTAAAATTTGAAAATTTAAGTAAATTTGTGATATAATTGGAATTTAATGTATCCTCTATTGTTTACATGGGAGATAAAATAATCAATTTACATAACCCATGCTATGGATTGCTTATAATGTTCTAAATTTGAATACAAATGAAATTATTCAAAAATTTTGTTGGCGGGATAGTCAAATGTGAACATGAAATGTGAGCAATTTCGATTGGAAATCACTATTCTCGTGGACAAACAAGTACAAATTGGGTTGTGCAGCAAAGCGGTTCACCAAAGACAAACGAAAAATGCCCCCCCCCCCCTAGCTCGATATCTTGGGAGCGAGCTGGGCATTCCAAGACCAACAATTCTGTTTGCGGCAGAATCATAATAACGATATAATACATTTCGTTGTCCGCGGGTCATCTACTTTATCCTTCTCAGCCGCGACTTTATTGTCGATATCGCTGTAAATTGATTAGGGGAGACGTCAAAACTCGACCGCCCGTTGACTGCCGGTTACGGGCGGTTCCGCCCGGTTCTTTCAGGTCAAATGTTTTACTGGTAGGCCTATATGAATATTCGCGCATGCAACACTGAACAACCGCCGGTTGACTTAATGCTGTAATCTGACCAATTTACACTATCAATCTGTTACTTTGCGGTCATAATAGCTCTCTCTATAATCGTTCTATAAAAAAACAACATTCATAGACTTTCGGTATTGATTTTAAAAAGTTAAAGAGCTATAAACAGATTGAAAAAGCCAACCCCAGCGAAAATCAATAGCTGTATTGTACTGGTGTCAACTGAGACTTTTAAGTCTTAAAAGAGCCCATTACTTCAAGATGTTATTGCTCACGTGTGTGACGAGGCACTTTCAACCGGTCGTGATCACCAGAGTGTTACTATTTGACCTCATTATGTGTGTATATGGTCAACTCTCATGAAAATAGTGCAAATGAGATTTCAGAAGTTGAAGAAAAAAATTGTCTCCAATTTTATTTATTACACTATTTTTTAATAGTAGACATGTACTGGATACTAGATTTAAAATTTTGTGAACAACACTCATTGCACTTTTGTACAATATAACGTTGAATTTATATTATAATATCACTTGTTTGCAGCTTTTTCTCCATGTTTATTACGTTATATACTTCCTATCAGCTCTAAATCAGAACGAGTTTACAAACTGTGATGCCAAAAACACAAAATTATAGTTACGAAAGCATACTTCTACCAATTACAGCGAACAAAATGCAATGTAATTTTGTAAATTGCAAGTATTATGAATTGTTTTTGGTCTTCACATCACTGTTTGAACCTCAGCTTTAAAACTAAAAAAATGCACGGATTTCCAAAATGAATATCTTTGTGCAAAGTATAAAATATATCTTTAATCGTATCTTTTTCCAAGCGTTATAATGTGTTTTTAAAAGTGAGCTCAGAAACAATAAATATTATGCTTTACCAAAAACGCTGGCATTGGTATTCGGACTTTATGGGGTGGGTAACGTAATAAACATATACAAACACATGTAAACAAATATATTCAACATCGACCAAGTCAGTTTATTTTGTACACAGACATATCTTGTAAATGGTATTTTAGTAAAAGTTAGGTTGCCTAAAGTCCACTAAAAGACAGTTCTATATATTGTCGACTTGCTCTTTTGATGTAGGGTAAATATGGTGAATAACGTAATAAACATGGTCACTAAATCGACAGATGTAACATGGCACTTTACAGATATGTTGTTAGACCATGACATTATTACCTTTATGTAAATTTTAATAGCACTAAATATTGAATAGCCTTTTATCTCTTAAAATTAGTAAGATATTGATTTGTTTTATTTAAAATGATGGTAGTAGAATTGTTAATAAGATTGTACTCTGATGACCTTTTTGTCTCCACTGTTGCATTTGGTTCTGCCGGTATCGCCATTGGTTTTTTGCACTGTGTGGCATATATTTCTGTATAATAAAGATAACAAAAACAAAACAAAGTTAATGACATATATTGCAGCTGTTTCAGCTAGGTATACCGTATTTATTCACACAATTATACGAATTGGTTTATTACGTTATCCAATAGCCATAGAACTATGCATCATTGAAGCATGCAAACAAATGAGATTGTGTCAGTATGTGAGACAATATGTATGTACACTAAGTAAACATTCATAAACACATAATAAATGTTGAATCACTATGAACAGGGTGCAATTATATTTATCAAATGATGGAAAGTTTATTACGTTGGCCATTATAAGGTGGTTTCAGTCCTCACATAGAATAGTCCACATATTACAATTATAACATTGGATACAATGTATGATACTCAAGTACATCAATCATGAAAGTTACTGAATTGACGCCAACATTGACATGAGACTAGACAATGAGGTTGGTTACGTTATCCCGTTTATTACGTTATTGGCAACTGCAACAGTGCCTAATGCTGGCTTATAACGTATATACAAAGCAATCAATGAAGATGTTAACGATACCTACTGCATTTCTTCACATTATTAACCCCATTCTGATATCATAGGTCCATTTTCAATGTGCTTAAGAGATCTATAATGACTTCAACTGTCATTCAGCTTAATGTTCATATTACTTACAAGAAAAAATGAGGAATTCTTACCATTCGTCGTGGTTTTTTTGCATTGTACTTTCATCGCGTATCCCCCATGCATGCCTGCGAAAAGGGCCTGCCACGTATCTTTGTTTAATACAGTCGTAGAGAGCAGCTGTCTCTCTGTCGATTTATTCGACAACGTAATAAACGATAACGTAGTAAACGTTTTTCGTACTCAAAGTACCATGTAGACGATCTGGAAAGAGCTAGCGAGTGTTCCAAGTAACCACATAGTCTATGTATATGTATCAAATTGGTTTTTAACCAAAAAGTGTGTTTTGATACATAGTTCGGGAGAAATCTCAACAACGTAATAAACATCCTTAACAAGGTCGCATGCTTTGCAGCATTTTGATTTCTTCTCAAGGTCAGACATGCTGCTATAGATTTTTGATAATATTATTTTCCAACACCCATGTTCTTTTAGATTCAGAATATGTACATTTAAATGTTTAAATGTTAATTTTGAACAATGTTGATCCTCAATATGTCGCAGGTAACGTAATAAACATCAACATCTCGGACAACATATATGAAACTGAAACAGGTAAACATCGTAAAAGATGTGCATTTTTTTTCTATCCATGGAATATCGCTATATGTTCCCTACAAATTATGACATATCTTGTAGAAAATGGTGCCCTATTTGTATTGTAATTAATAAAGGCAAAATATACATTTATGCTGCGGACATGGAAATTTCGCTAATTTGGGGTATATGAGGGCATTTTTTTGAGTGAAAACACGTTCAGAAGTATATCAAAGTATATAGATCCAAGTAGAAAACATCAATATCTATCTAGAAAAGAAGTTTTTCAAGCAAGAAAACATTGCATAACACAGAAATGGACCAAAGACATCAAAAAGTTCATTTTGCACTGTTTTCATGAGAGTTAACCATATTATAACAGACGACACGTTTTGTGAGAACCGAACGGAACCGGCCGTAACCGGCGGTTGCCGGGCGGTCGAGTTTTGACGTGATCCCTTATGTAATAGCCAAGACATAGCCCTAACAAGACATTTGTACAGAGCCATATTCGGTTTCAGGAGTGTTAACACTTTCCACGCGGCTATTGGTTTTGCCATCAAAACAGATTTTTTTAGAAACCTTTCCCAAATGTCAAGGTCTATCTCGAGGATTACTGAACCAATACTAGGCTTGCTTGAACTAATATTGCAATGCATGCAATGCATTTCATGCATATATAATTCACATAGTGATTCCAAATAATGGTGATGAAATTCAATAATTTTGACATTTATGACACATTTTGTGACATTTTAGAATGTCGTCTACAGCCGCCTGCCGCGTGGAAGGAGTTGAACAATCTTAGAAAGTAGAATCAAAGCAAGTAACGTCATTTCATTGTGTTTGAATTCCATACTTATTGAAGTTTGATCTGGAATTCCATGCTTTTTTGAAGTTTGATCTGGAATTCCATAATGTTTTAAGTTTGATCTGGAATTCCAATTTTTGTTGTTGTTGTTGTCCTCTATATGGGGGGGGGGGGGGGGGGGGGGGTCATTATTATCTGGAATAGCCCATTGTTGAACCAGAGTAATATTACACCTATATACCGCTCAGCACAAGAGGGTAGATGAGTTTGATACTGATAATCAAATCAACTGGAATGAAGTCTATACTCATTACCCTATAATCATGATAATAAGTGCACTATTGATGCACATTCTCATTATTTTCAGTACAGATTTATTCATAGGATTCTACCAACTAATGTGTTTCTATTTAAAATTGGTAAGGTTGAGAGTGATAAATGTACTTTCTGTAAAGATAGGTGAGAAGGAAACTGTTAAACATTTAATGTGGTTGTGTGAATTTGGCTTCTTCCTTTTGGGAGGAAGTAATTAAATGGTCACATTACGCTACAAGGCCCGCTTAGCAGCGCTATAAATTGGTGCCCTACACTCTCAGCAAAAATGGTTCGGAAAGGGTTATTTGAGTATTAAGCTCGGGGTTCGATGTAGAACCTTCTGCACTCAAGGCCCCTTTAATGGTTCTAAAGAAGGATACAAATGGTTCCAAACCCAGAATGAAGGGTTCTTCCTGAGTCAATGGTTCCTTATAGAACCCTAAAATACGAAAAAAGGGTTCCATGAAAAGCTGTGAGAGTTCCATATAATGACTTGCACTTCAGAACTATTTGACACACGGGTCCCAGCCAACATCGATCGGACCCTTAATATTTCGTCCACTTTGGCCTGTATACGGGCCAAAGTGGACAAAACATTAAGGGTCCCATGAGGGCCCACTGTGGGCTCACAGTCGATGTTGGCTGGGCTGTGCATCGGCTTTTTTAAAATTAACACCATGGAAAGTAGATTTCGAAGGATTTATATATCCATTTTATTAACATGATTAATTCAAGACGTCACTCACTTAGTGATTGTTCACAAACTACATGTAGATACATGCATTATATTAATGAAGTAACTTAGAAATAAAGTGGTGCTTAAAACAATCTATTTCTAAGGGTTCTGTAATAACAAAACTGAAGAACCTTTTTTGGTTCTTTAAAGAACCTTTCAAGAGGGTTCTTTAACCCTGAAGAACCCTTAGGGTTCCATATAGAGGACAAAACTGAAGAACCTTTTTTGGTTCTTTAAAGAACCTTTCAAGAGGGTTCTTCAATGAAGTGGTACTTGAGAAGAACCCATGAGGGTTCCATATGGAGGACAACGTGAGGAACCATTTATGGTTCTAAGTTGAACCTTTTTTTGCTGAGAGTGTAAAAACCGGCACCAAATTTAAATATTCGCCTTCCATCAAAGCTTGCATGGTTGCTATATGACATAATTATCGTGTGCAACCAACCGGTTGTGTATTGCAACGCCCATTGAGTAGTTTAAACGCATGAGCGTGGATGTAATTTGCCACATAATAGAAGCTCACCCATGCAGTTAGCAAGTACCGCTCGTACACGCCCCGAATTTAAATATACAACCAGACAATCCTTTTGTTAGTAATTGATAACAATAGGTTTACCAGACCGAATTAATAGCGCTCCTAAGCGGGCAATTTATGTCATGGATTTTTTAGGTAAGCAATACCAATTTCATTAATATGGTTATCATCTTCGCTAAAAAGAATAATAAGTGCCAAAAATCGAGGTTGGTTTTTCAACACTTTAAAGAATGGGTCCTTTCTGTGCAAAAAGTTGAAAAACAAATTGCTATGAATAAAGGAAAGCTAGGAGGCCATAATAAAAATGAAAATTAAGTAATCAAAATAATTCAATATTTTTGTTGGTTTACCTTTTTGATCTGTTTTAGCATTTTTACACGGGTTTTGAACCATATTTGTTTGTCTGATATCAAACGATTCAGTATGTTTATAGTTTCTTATGGCAAAACCGACGAAGATAAAAAAAATCGCATCTTGATTAATACCCATGTGATCTCATGGCTCAAAAAGTCCGTATCTTTGTCTTAATGCATGATGTAACCGACAATACACACCCATATTATACCCATATGATACCCATATTATACCCATGTGATACCCATATTATACCCATGTGATACCCATATTATACCCATGTGATACCCATATTATACCCATGTGATACCCATATTATACCCATGTGATACCCATATTATACCCATGTGATACCCATATTATACCCATGTGATACCCATATTATACCCATGTGATACCCATATTATACCCATATGATACCCATGGGTATCACATGGGTATAATATGCATATTATACCCATGTGATACCCATATTATACCCATGTGATACCCATATTATACCCATGTGATACCCATATTATACCCATATGATACCCATGGGTATCACATGGGTATAATATGCATATTATACCCATGTGATACCCATATTATACCCATGTGATACCCATATTATACCCATGTGATACCCATATTATACCCATGTGATACCCATATTATACCCATGTGATACCCATATTATACCCATGTGATACCCATATTATACCCATATGATACCCATATTATACCCATGTGATACCCATATTATACCCATGTGATACCCATATTATACCCATATGATACCCATATTATACCCATGTGATACCCATATTATACCCATGTGATACCCATATTATACCCATGTGATACCCATATTATACCCATATGATACCCATATTATACCCATGTGATACCCATATTATACCCATGTGATACCCATATTATACCCATATGATACCCATATTATACCCATGTGATACCCATATTATACCCATGTGATACCCATATTATACCCATGTGATATACTCATGTTTCATTATACCCATGTGATAACATTATACCCATGTGATACCCATATACCCATGTGATACCCATATTTTATCATTCAGTAGCCATGAATGCTGCATTGCCATTGGTTAATGCCCCAATGAATATTTTCCCGTATTACTAGAGTAATTTATCACTACTCTAGTGATATTATTAGTTATCCCCTGCATGTTCACACAATACGGAAAAATACCTATGGTTTGGCATGTCATATCACATGAGGCCGCAGGCCGAATGTGATATGGCACGTTTAGTCCCAATAAAAGTTGTATTTAAACACTCGCGGAAAACTAAACGTCAAAATCTAGTTAGAGCATGGACTTATCAGAATAATAATAAGTCCATGGTTAGAGCAAGGCGCTGAATTCTCTTCCCTTCCAGGATTCCTTACCTCCGTAAAATTCAACCCTTTAACAGGCTCTGCGCCATCGCCTCTGTCCATAAAATCATCGCGAAAAATATGTCTGGTTAGGTTATATGCAGATCATTTATTTTTTGGCGTGGGTTAGACCTTTTTGCGGTATATTTCGGCCTCAGAATGTAACAGAAATCGACTCGGTTGCATTTAAATCATCCGCCATTTTATTTGTTTATTTTAAAATGTCGTATTTTGAGCAAGTCTTCCACAGACGCAAAGCAATCGCTTTACACGTAATATCATTTCGCGCCATCTGGTAACGTGGTTAATCGACGATATGGAATATATCGTGTGGTTTGACTTGTTGTTTACACGATATGGATCAGATTTCATACGTGTTAACCAATGAGATTGAAGTAAATTATATACACTTACTAAACGATAAGGACCCGTATCTATCATTGATAACACAGTACTAACAAGTAATATACATTATACACACATAAGTGAAATAATAAGTATGTGGAAGAGATTGTTTAATTAAAAATATTTATTTACTGTATTGGACAGTTTGTTATTGGTAAAATTTAGTTCTGGATTGATCCATTAATTTGGAAGGTTTGATACAAGAATTATTTTTTTACAATGTTTTCAATTTTTTTTGATTTTTTAAAAATATTTTGTTTATATTTTTTCGAGAATTTTGAGAATTTGTTTGAAACTTTTTTTTAAATTTTTTGTCCCAATTTTTTGAGATTTTTTTTAACCATTTTCTTTTTTGAAATTTTAGATTTTTTGAGATTTAAAAAAAAAATCGCAATGTGTTTGTTGAAAGTTTGTATTTAAAAAAAAAAAATTCAGAGAGGTAATTGTAAGTGACAATTATATAAACATGCATTCATGTCTACTGAATGATAAATTCGTTACCCCCTGTTTGTTCTCATGCAATACGGAAAATATCTATGGTTTGCTCCCAATATTACATTCGGCTATCGCCTCATGTGATATTGGAAACAAACCATAGATATTTGTCCGTATTGCATGAACAAACAGGGGATAACTAATAATAATACCATTATGATACCCATATTATACTCACGTGATAACATATTATACCATGAGTGATACCCATACCCATGTGATACACATATTATACCATTATGATACCCATATTATACTCATGTGATAACATTATATCCATGTGATACCCATATGATACCCATGTGATACCCATATTTTATCCATGTGATACCCATATTATACCCATGTGATACCCATATTATACCCATGTTATACCCATATTATACCCATATTACACCCATCTTATACCCATGTGATATCCATATTATACCCATGTGATTCCCATGGTGCACAAAAGATTAAAAAGTCTTTAAAATCGTCTTACCTCTTTCAGCAATTACTTCCACCCGTCGTTCGCATCTTTCTACGATTCCCGTAAACGGAGCAAGACTCGATCGCTCCATCTCAAATTTAAGTCGCGTTAAAACTAAGGTGTGTTATCTAGTGTTATTCAAAGACGAAGTGGTGCTAATTATTCATATCATCAGTGTTACGGTGCACAGTAGAATTTATTTTATATTCCCTCCTTAGGGAGGGGCGGGGGCGTGCGTTCCCCCTAGTAAACATGTTAGACAACGCTAATATCACGGGTGGTTTTTTTTATTCGACCACAAATACGTGCTGTGATATTATATATTAGGATACGGGTCAAAATTGGCAATATCACTAAAAATAAGTGTCTTTCAATATATCCACCAGGACGTCCGCGACTCACAAGGTTGAGCCAGCAGTCATCTATTATAGATATTGAGGTAAAACACCCTTTAATGCATTGAAACTGTAGTTCAATTTATCTAACAAAATTCAGGCAATCATAGTTCGCAGCTTCCTTATAGAGAAGTTCGCTTCATTCAAGAAGATAACCTCAACAGTACATGGGATAAGGGGTATTATTAAAGTGCTATAACGGCCACTTTTTTTTATTTGAGAGTCTATGATAAGACTGGGTTGCTGACAGTGCATTTTACACGGGATTGCAATGAGTGGACCCCGGGTTATATGCACGCACTTAAATGCCTTGAAGCATGACGCGTCACACAGCGTCATATTTGTCAGTCATCCACTCGTAGTGTGGAACAAGACAGAAATGACAGCGTGTCCCCCAAAAGAAAAGCATAACACATCTTATCTTTTCTACGTAATTTGGCTATTCCATTTGAATTCCATACACCTCTAGGAATGATATAACCTTAAAGGCATATTATGCGATCTTTTCCATGGGACGCCCTCTGTCCTTAAGTATTTTTTTTCTTCAGATTTACATTTCTGATCATAAATCATATATAATTATATTCTGAGTCTAGGGTGATACGATTCCTAATTACTTCAAAATCATGGTTTGAGAGTTAATTTAGAATGAAAATAAACTATCCTGCCAGCAGGACAGTTTATTTTCACTCTTTAAACCATGATTTTGAAGAGTTTAGGAATCGTATCGCTCTGTAACTCAGATTATATTTATGATTTATGATAAGAAATGTAAATCTGCAATAAAATCTGCTTTCAAAACTAAAATTCAAGGATAGAGGGCTTCCCCTGGAAAAGATCGCATAGGCCTACTTATGCCTTTAATTCCACGCGTTAATCTTCAACCGGAGATGTGGTATCCTTGAATCTAGTATAGACTATGCATCACGCATGCGCAACACAGTATTGGAGTAACGCACTGACTCAACATATGGGCCATTTCACAAAAATGGGACCATTTGGTTTTTTATCATTTTTTGATCCGGGAAATCTTACTGCAAGTATATATAGGCCTATCACAAATGTTTAGTAATATTATGGTAAAACTCGATGAGTTCTACTCAGAACACTATGGTTTGCCATACTTTGAATGACATTATCAGGTTCATATTTGTACTGAAAGGTCCTCAAAACCACCAAAACACTGTTTCCACAGCTGCTCGATGTCTCAATTTTATGCTGCTGAATTTAATTCTCAATTCAAGTTTTTGTAATATGTTGGTACGAGTAAATGTAGCAAACGTATCAAACCAAAATATCAAGGCATTTATTTCTGCCTACATTAATCTTAACGTGCACTTTTAATATCAAATGAACTTTCCACGAAATGTGTGTAATTTCCGATATCCGCACAGCTAGCGTTCCAACATAAACTGAATGTACTAAATTTGCAATCGTTTATGAACAATCCCGTAGCAAACCCACCACGCTATTAAAATTATATCACCTCGAAAGTCTCTGGCACATCATTTGGGCTATAAAAATGGTTGAAGTTCAGTATTTCAAACGACCGTTTTAAGCTTGTGAACTCCGTGATCGATGTTTCTCGGTAAAGCAGGTATTCTATTACCGTATAAAAGGTAATATGTTATAGGTCCAATGTTTTTCTCACCATTTGTGTCGAAAAAAATAGAAATGCAACCATATGGCTTGCAGAAGGTCCGAAAAGGGACGAAAACGTGAAAGGCGTTATCGTGAACGGCGTTATCCAGTAAAGTGTTATCACCCTCATTTGAAGAAAATATTGCAAGAGCACAATCTTTCTTCTTTGGAAAATCTTTGAGAAGACTAGATACAGCAGCGGAACAATAACCTCTGCACACTGATGAATGGCATTTCAAGTTTCTTGTAGCGCGAATTTCAAAGATTTGGTCCCTTAGCATGGGCATGTCCTTGAATATTCCTTCTATTGTTTGCGTGCATGCACGCCTGTACAAACAGGTACCCTGATAAAGGCCTGCACTAAGTCTAAATAATAATAAAAAGTTTGTCTGTGCACAGTTGTATGAAATACATTGTTATTGTAAGAAAATGTTGCAAAATTAATGTTGCAAAATTAATGTATCTAAAGTTTTAATTAATATTACAGAAAAAGAAAAATGAAATTGAGAAGTGTGGCTTGACCATTTTATTAAGCATAATTTTAAGGATTAATCTGAAACCGTACATATCTTAATTGGGCATACAGAATGTGGTTCAAAATGATTTCATTTAAACGCCTAATTAATTAATTAATTACTCGCGTAAATTGATTACACAGCAAACATGTTATCGAATGGTTTGACAGATTTGTCTGGCTAACCATAAACATCTTTCTCGGTGATTTGAGTGTTTATTGCATGTTTAATTCATGAGAAAAATACAAAAAAAACACCATTTGTGTTTTTAAAAATATACCAAATGTTTGGAGGGAAATATTATAAATACTAAAGGAATATTCAATTATCTGCTCAGACCATTGTTTTAAACACATCTTTACCTTTAATTTGATACTTTGCAAGTCTGGTTTGGATATACAGTACTATTTAATAATTTCAACGAATTTGGTCATTAATTAAACTTAATTAAGATAAATGTGAACTTTTTCTCAGACAGAATTGTTGACAATGATGGGAACTACATTTCCTATAAATTTGGTGTTAATAGCATGTACAGTTTTTGTTGGAAATTACAAAAAGCAAAATGTTAATATATTTCTTTATAATATGCTAATTATATGCAAATTAGGTCAACTTTTTTCTTCTTTCTATAACATTAAATCACCACGCTGTATTCTATAATATAATATTGTCTCCTTGTCTTACACATGTTACTTTTTGAATCAGAGCGTAATTTCAATAACATGCACTTATGGTAATTTATGCTCTGTTGCACTGAAGCCGCGTGGAAAGTGTTTTAACAATAATTATTAAAATATAACAGCAAATATTAAAATATAACCGTCAATATTAAAATATAACAGTAAATATTAAAATATTTACTGTGTACAATATGATAAATTACAAAACTGTGTGAATGCGATGCACATCTAAATAATGACAAATATTGTGTATCGAATCGATTTCTAAATTGACACCCGGGTCGTTATTTTAGACAAATTTTGCTATCAATAGAAAAAGTAAAAACGTGGACGGGGAAACTTGCACAATTATGATTAATAACGAAGCCTGTTATGCAGCTGTTCAGTGTAGAAAGATACAGGGCTGTATTATTCATTAAAACTATAAAGTGATGATATGTCGTTATGACTTCAAGCAAAAAACCAAACACGTATCGGCTGTACAGTCGTTACCCGGGGAGGGGAGGGGGGTTCTCATATTGATATGGTATACGTATATATGCCTGCCTTTTGGGGTGCTTTTTCGCAAAAATTGGTATAGCGATCGGGTGGTTTTCATCACAGACCAAAACGCCCAATTGGCATAAATTGGGTGTATTTTGAGGCGTTTTTGGAAAAAGCGCCCAATTTATGCAAAATTGGGTGCTTTTCTTACAAAATTGGTATATTGATGGGTGGGAAATTAGCCAAAAAATAGGTATAGGGAAAGTCACATTTTCGCAGTCCGGCAGGCACATCCACGTACAATTTTGGCGAAAGTACCCCCCCCCCCCCGGGAGTCGTCTACACATAGATAGATTTCCCAAAGGTTTTACGTACATTTTTGAATAAATATCGATGTTGTCAAGTGTGTTTTCAGGTATAGTGTTATGGAAGACGTCAAAACTCGACCGCCCGTTGACCGCCGGTTACGGGCGGTTCCGCCCGGTTCTTTCAGGTCAAATGTTTTACTGGTATATGAATATTCGCGCATGCAACACTGAACAACCGCCGGTTGACTTAATGCTGTAACCAGACCAATTTACACTATCAATCTGTTACTTTGCGGTCATAGCTCTCTCTATAATCGTTCTATAAAAAAAAACATTCATAGACTTTCAGTATTGATTTTAAAAAGTTAATTGAGCTATAAACAGATTGAAAAAGCCAACCCCAGCGAAAATCGATAGCTGTATTGTACTGGTTGTCAACTGAGCCCATTACTTCAAGATTTTATTGCTCACGCGTGTGACGAGGCACTATCAACCGGTCGTGTTCACCAGAGTGTAACTATTTGACCTCATTATGTGTGTATATTATAACAGACGACACGTTTTGTGAGAACCGGGCGGAACCGGCCGTAACCGGCGGTTGCCTGGCGGTTTTGACGTGATCCCTTAGTTTTAGGGCGAAGAAAAAACACCACCCTGTTCTACGGGCGAACGGATCTCTCAGGTAGGGTCGGTCGGGGTCCGGGTTCTTTTTATTCAAACATTTTCGGAAGTTTTGGTGCATTTTCAACAATATTCGAAATGTTCAAAACGTTTCTAAAATCGTCAAACATATATTTTTTTTTAAATTAACAATTTCAAAACGGGGGGGGGGGTGGGTACTCGGATTTGGTTTGGTCGAGGGTGTGCCGCTGGAGATTCAAAACACATACCTATTTTTAGGGGTGATTTTGGAAAAATCGGTACCCATTTTTAGGGGTTTTGCTTCATTATAGACCACATTTTCGCAAATCATCAGGAAAATAGACCTAATTTTTGCAAATTTTCGCGAACATAGACCTAATTTTGGCGAATTTTCGCGAAAATAGACAAAAATTTCGCGAAAATAGACCCATTTGTAAAAAGTGACCCCATTATTAGGGATTTCCAGCAAAATCATACCCCATGTTAAGGGATTTTGTGCCCAAAAAGCTACCCATTAGAGCGGCACACCCCCGTATACCGTCTTAGGCGAGTACCCCCCCGGGCTATACACCTTTATCACAGCCTCGGTAAAACTGCCGTAACTTATTCATTATTCATTTAATCTATATAAAAGTATAAAGTTTTTTTGCAGAAAAGGATTCAATGAATCCAACCATGATAATGCAAGCAACAGATCCTGGGTTCGACTCCCGGGCGAGATCGTTTTCATATTATTGTCTCTTTTCTACCCACGATGGCAAACCTGTTTAAAATATTTATAATCATGATAATGAAATTGCCAATTTTGGAGAAAGTTATAAAAAACACGTTTTTTGACCCATTTTAGGTTCTGCAAAGATAACTCAAAATATATTTTGTCAAATTTTGTCATACTAGTTTTATTATATTCCTAATTCCTTTTTTTAAATCTTTATTATTTTTTGAATTATTGACCAAAAAGTGCCAAAAATGTGATTTTCATGATTTTGGAGGTGAAATCACCAATGGTCAAACAAAATTACTCAAATTGTGATTTAATAAACCCTGGGTTAACATTTAATAACCCATCATTTAGGCTGATAAACCGATATTCTGAAAGGAGGTTTAAACCTGGACTAAGTGCTTATTTGAGGGGTGTTTGCGACGGACCTCTTTTCATTCATTTAAACAAGGACCTCTTACTCGTTATCAATTCTCTCAAATCCTGAAGCAAAGTATTCAGGCTTTGGGCCTTTCGGCTGCTAATTTGAGCTCACACAGTATCAGAATTGGAGCCGCAACGTCTGCTGCAATGTGCGGTTTGTCCAGGAAATAAAATTCAGGCTCTAGGTAGATGGAAGTCAGCAGCATTCAAATTATATATCAGACCGGGCCATTTGGACTCGATTTTAAGGCGTCTTTATCTTAATTTTGAATTTCAAGCGCGCAATTGATTATATTTTTTATCTTCATCACATTGCTCGTGCCATATCCCCCCCCCCCCCCCCCATTTTTTTCATTTCCCCTGCTAAATGCAGGTAATTTTCGCACTCTCGTAATTGAGAACAGAGTGGAAGGTCGTGTGTCATCCAGAATGTTACAGCTGAGGGGAGGCGGGCAAGTAATGTGGCAATGCTTTCGCGGTTTAAGACTTGGGGGTTTACGAGAAATGTTGTCCAAATGTCTAAAGAGGGGAAGGTATCCGACTACCATTGTTGTCCATGTTGGTTCCAACGATCTGTGCCATGGCACCGTTACAGAGTTACGATCGCAGGTAGAGGAAATCCTGACCGCCCTTTGCCATTTGTACCCTAGTACCAGAATCATCTGGTCCGATATTCTGCCACGAGCGGCCGAGCATATTTTCTCGACGCTCGCAAACAAAAAAGCTGGTAAGAGGTGTATGTCCAATGTCAATTATTTCGCTCATAGCATGCGGTAGATTGCCTAACATGTGCTTTATCAGACACCCGGCTATTAAGTCCAGTGAGCATTCTATATTCTTGTATGATGTACATGTAACAACATTGATCGCTAAATGCAAAGATCGAAACAAGATATTGGTTCTCTTATTCAGGTCAAGTAGAGATCAGATGGGCTAACTCATCTTTCCATCTAGTCGTAAAAAGATAAATCTTAAAGGGACACTAAGAGATGTGTTGGAGGCAGCGCCCTCAATTATGATAAAAACTGAGATTAGTTTATTTTTATAATTGTATTACATGTATGAACTTACACCTATAAGGATTAAGAAAAATCAGCTCTCCTTGTACAAGAAAACGTCGAGACAAAAAATGCTGGTCCCGCGGGACCAGCATTTTACGTCCGACAGTATCCCCCTGCAGTACGCGTGATACATAACGCGAACCATATTTGCATAGAGGGCGTTTTTCAATAAATAGCGATGATATTGTTTTAATCTAGTTTTGCTGTGATTTTTGTTTGTAGAAACAACAATAATGGCGATGTTTAATGTTCATCTTGAATTCTGAAGTAAATTTTTAAACATTTAAACTTTTCAACACCACTTAATGTCCCTTTAATTCAATCTGTTTCAGCCTTTAATATGTAAACTAAATTTGATAAATGCAAATTTAAAGTGCGACAATTGCAAGTCTGCCCTTAGATATAAATTCGTGGTTCTGCCTTAATAAAGATTGTTGTGACTACTTCAATTCAATTCAGGGTTGCCTACTCCATGACGGGTAGAGAACAAATGGGCGTAATATCATTCCATCCAGGTCGTATGCGTTACAATTAAATATGTCTCCAGCCCTTAGCATGCTTAGTACCAGGTCGTGTAGGAGCAGGACCGATACACTTATCGTCCCGTCCGTGACGTATGTCAGAAAATTCGTTCAAATAATTGTTACATTTTCGCTGGAATTGTTTTGGCATTTGTAGTCAGAGAAATAAATGGCAGACTTGCCTCTCATTAATCATCACGGCGGAATGGTCTCGTCCGTGTCAATCCTTTCTGAGCGTCAGGTGGCAATGAGTACCAATAAAGTTTAGGGAAAAGAAAGTTCTTCAATAATGAGAGGTATAGGTGCATTGGAACTAAAATAACTATATCGCTCACTTACTACATTCGGGATTTCTCTCTACTCAAACTATAGGATGTCTCTCCGTTGGTATGGAAATCAAACATCAACACACTTAACAAATATTAGCTTTGACTCCATTACAGATTGCGAGTTCTTTTACAATAAGCAGCATCATACATATATTTGACGACTGTGACATAAACTAAAAATAGTCATGGCTGCCACCATATCTACAAGACTAGAAATACCCTGATTTCGCAAACCACTCAGAAAAGTCACTGTCCTAGTACTACTTATATTTCAAAACCTGATTTTTAAAGGTAGATGACCCGATCACATTTCCCATTTTCAACTTGAAGTTTTCTATTCTACATGAAAGGTCATCCTTAAAAAAGTCGTGTTCCAAAGTTTGAGTTGCATAGCTCTAATGGTTCTTATTTTAGACGCACAAGATGCTGTGAACTGTACCCATTGAGTTGTACACAAACTATATCGGTGGTTACCACCATTCGCGGTAATTCGACGTTATTTCATCGATTTCTCCGTAATTATACCGATTTAGGCCGTCAAATTTCAGTATGATGATGAGAAAAATACGAGCTTTCATATGATATGAAAATCTCCGTATGTTTGAAATAATTCTGTGTTACGAAAATGTGATCGGGTCATCTACCTTTAAGTAATTGGGAAACGTATTGCACATCTGTAAGTTATAAGATATTTTAGTTTCAAGGTTATGTAATTTGACCCTAAAAATGCATTTCTAGGGAAAAAATACAGATAGAGGGCATTCCATGAAAAAGATAGCATGATATTCTTTTATATCTTCGCAGTACGTCACATGATTGTGTCATACATAGTCAACACTGACTCTCTGCATGCACGACATCAGCTATGGCGTTCAATAGCATTCCCGTGGTGGATTTTTCTGCGTATAGTATCGATCGAGATCATCCGGATCCAGATCTATTCCAATCGCTTATCGATCAGGTTTACCACGCATGTACAACGATCGGATTCATCTATATCAAGAATTCGGGAATTTCTCATGAGATGGTAATTTTATAGATATTTGTTTCTTAAAGGTAGATGACCCGATCACATTTTCATAACACAGATTTTTCTCAAACATATGGAGCTTTTCATATCATATAAAAGATCATATTTTTCTGATTAACATACTGAAATTTGACGGTCCAAATCAGTATGATTACGAAGAAATCGGTGAAATAACATCGAATTACCGCGAAAAGTGGTAACCACCAATATAGTTTGTGTACAACTCAATGGGCACATTTCACGGCATCTTGTGCGTCTAAAATAAGAACCATTAGATTTATGCAACTCAAACTTTGGAATACAATTTTTTTGAGGATGACCTTTCATGTCGAATAGAAAACTTCAAGTTGAAAATCGGAACATCTACCTTTAAAAGGTTTTGTTTATATTAACACTTTCCATGCGGCTATTAGTTTTACCATAAAAAAACTGATTTTTCAGAAACCTTTCTAAATTGTCATAGTCTATCTCATGGATTACTAAACCAACACTAGGCGTGTTTGTACTTATTTCAATGCATTTATCATGGTGATTCCAAATATCATAATACAATTCAAATATTTTGACCTTTTTAAATATTTTGTGAAATTTTGGAATGTCGTCTGCAGACGCCTACCGCGTGGAATGTGTTAAAGGAGCAAAATATGCACGAGAGTTATTGAATACGAAACCATATCAAAATGCTCCATGTACCTTAAATCGCGACAATCGCCTTGTTGTCCGAGAAATTGAATGCGAACAAGAATGAATGGATCGGTAGCTGTAGCATCTGATTGCAACCATAGCGATTGAATTATCATGACCATTGTACATATTGATCGTACACGTATTTTTAAAACCGTTATCCACAAATACGTACATGAAAATATGTTTATATTTTTGACTCGTGTTAGAGGGCTAAAAATAAACTTATATCGTGCCATCTGCCATGTAAATGACGTTGGGCTTGAAATTAATCGGCTTATGCCCTTGCATATAAATATTGCGTGCACCATATCATTATTTTGCTCTGAAAGTTTACTTAAGGTGGCTCTATTGGCCGATGAGAATTTTAGATTTACTTTCAAATCTGATATGTTCTAGCCCTTGGTTTATCAATTCTGGAATTGAAAGTTTTATTACATTCGGACATTCAGTTGCCGAGATATGGTAGGTCAAAGAGGCCTAATACCAACATCTTTGGCAGCAACTTTCTTTTTATTTTCTTTATTTTTTCCAATTCCAGTTGCCATGAAATGTCCCAATTATGGCTAATTATGTATGCATGAAATATGCAAAGTAAAGTTTGTGGACTAATGAGATGAGCCATGATGATGTGACTTGGGACATGGGTAGAACATGTGGAGAGCTAAAAACGTACGTTAGCTTTTGTCTAATTGCCATTTGCATAATTAATTAGGCCCACTAATTAAAATGTTTAAACATTTCTTAGTTAGGGCCTAATTAATTATGCAAATGGAACTGGACAAAAGCTAACATACGTTTTTAGATCTTCAAGTGTTACCCATGTACCAAGTTACATCATCATAGCTCATCTCATTAGTCCACAAACTTTACTTTGCATATTTCATGCATACATAATTAGCCATAATTAGGACATTACATGGCAACCTGGTATTGGAAAAAAATAAAGAAAATAAAAATAAAGTTGTTGCCAAAGATGTTGGTATTATGCCTCTTTGACCTACCATATCTCAGCAACCGATTGTCCGATTGAAATAGAATTTCCAGTTCCAGAATTGTTAGACCAAGGGCTAGAACATTTTAGATTTTAAAAGAAATCTAAAATTGTCATCGGCCAATAGAGCCACCTTAATGAAAAATAGTTGAGGTCAGAATATTTCGCACGGTCAAAAATATATCGCACGGTCGTGCAGTGCCCCCCCCCCCCCCTCAGAATTGGTATTGGTGCAATGTGGTGTGTATTTTTGACCAATATTTTATTGTAAACCATTCACTTTCCCCCGTTTCTCTCTTTTTCCCCCTTCTTTTTTTCTTTCCTTGCAAAAAAGTGGGTTAAATCACTCTATTTATCGAGCAATAATATAATTGTTTAAGCATTTAATTGTTTAGATACAAAGTTAAATATATAAATCAAGGATACATGATAGATAAATAAATAAAAAGAAAACTATAAACGCATGGGCGGCATTTATAATTGATAAAATTTGACATAACAATGATGTTACATTAATCCACATTCAAGTTTAAAAAATATAAAAATAAAAGGAATATTCGAACCCGTGATTTCCGATTGCCAACGACATGGCCAACCTACGCACGCCACAGAGATCCACGACTGTAATTGTGATAGTTTTACTTTTATTATTTAACCATATCCATTTATTTATAACGAACGGATTTTTATTGTGCCATTTTTGCCAAATGTGTGTGTTGCTCTCGCACAAAAATGTGTTTGTAATTTGATTATAATCCTTATTTTTAAAAGAACGATAATTTTTTTTGACATTTTCGAAGAAAAAAAATGGCGTAACTGATACGGTAAACGCCAGTGTGGCAAGCATACAGATGATGCCGGCAGGCTAAGCAAATCCAGCATATAAAACAAAAGTGCTCCCAATGAGGCTCGAACCCACAACCTTTCGCTCCTCATGTCGACGTCCTATCAACTACACTAACCGTGCTAATTGAAAAAAAAACCCTATTGCAAATAATTTATTTATATCATGGGTCATGGGTTAATGCACTGTGTTAAATTCTACAATCCCGGCCGCCACTCTGTTCAAAGGCACAAAAAAGTGGACTTATTTTATGCTTTTTTTTGCAATTCTGAGTTGTGTGGATCGTGTTTTTTTTATCAAATTGGTTAGATATCCGTCCATTTTAGAACATCTGAAATTTAAAGTGCACCCACACACCCGGGAAAGTATGCTGCCAAGGGCATATATTTTGCACGTAAATCCAATACAAAAGTTCAGAAAATCGACCAAAATATGACGTCATGACCATTGCTTCGGGACAAAATGGCGCGGTACCCCACCGCCCCCCTTATAGTGTAGTATAGTATAGTATAGTATAGTGGGAATCGTGCGTGTTCGATTTTCGTGCAGCGTATACCGCCCGGTTTTGATGTGGCAGCTGCAATTCGTGTGTACAGGCGTTCTGAATTTCCCCTATCACGATTTATAAACACTTTATTGCGTAGAATAGGGTAAGTTAGAAACAATAGGACTCCTTTGCAATTTAATAGCACATGCCTTCATATGTACATGTTATACTATCAACCAAATTATATATGATATGTAGACCATACAATCTCTTGGTGATAGAACAACTCTCAAATGTGCAGGTTTTCTTAATAAAATATACACAAATATAAGTGTCAAAGTAATGAAAATAACATTGGATTTGGAATTTAAAACTCGTCGTCTTAACTAATAAGGGACCGTTCATTATTTATGGTGGAGGGGGGTTGGGACAAATTCGAGACTCGTATGTCAAAATTACCTAACCCCCCCTACAGCTGAAACTGAAAATTACATGACCCCCCTGCTAAACAGTAGCTTTTTACACAACCCCCCCCCCCCCCCCCCCCACCCCTACAAAAAAAAATCAACTCGTCACATATCTTAGGGGCTGTCTTTTTCTTTTGTCCATGGATTTGTTGGTAAATTCTGTTTGTGCCCTCTGAACAGCCAATAATTTAATGATACCCTCTCTTGATCTTTTGATTGTGTGAAATTATACTAACTTCATTGCGAGCGTAGCAAGGCGGAAAAGTTGTCATATATTTATACATTTTGGGTGGTTTTGTGAGTCTTTATAACCCCCAAAAAAACGTTAGAACATCCTGACAAAAACGTATGAAACATTCTACTTTTGTGAGCTTAGGTGCAGAGCTGAGAGTGAGACGAGGTGAAAAGCATGCAAGAAATTACCGTTTTTAATCATATAATTGTTGGATTTTGGAACAAAGGCCTAATTAACATGTTTTTGTACCCCATGGCTCTAATGTTTTCAACCGTTGATGATTATATAGGTGTTTTTTCAACAGATCATCCGAGCAGGGTGTGCACCAAAAAGATTTGCTGTCCGAAAGTCGTCTCATCATAAGTACATGTTTTAAAGTTGATAGGTCGTAAGAAAATGTGCGTGAAGCGCAGAAAAAAATGGCATTTACACTCCAAAATAGCCTCTAAAATCACCCCAGTCACCACCATCTTTATAGTTTAAAAAAGTTACACAACCCCCCCCCCCCCCTGTTTAAGAATAAAAAGTTACATAACCCCCCTATTTCAACATATGAAAGTTACATGACCCCCCCCCCCCCCTATATTTTACCCCCCCCCCCCCCCCCCTCCAGCATAAATAATGAATGGTCCCTAATCCATTTCTGAAGTGTCCATTTGACCGCCAAAAGACCGAGTAGGGCACGCGTGCTACCCTATGTGACTCGCCGTGCCCGTATAGCGTATAGCGAATACCGAATAGCGTATAGCGAATACCGTATACCGTATACCGTATACTCCTATGTGAACCCAGCCTTAGAGTACTTAAAACGATGCCATTTGATGTTTCAGATCCGGTTGTCACCATATAACCATGGGCGTAGCACGTGTGGCCCGTAATCGGCGTTTGGTCCATCCATGGCATGGGCCCGGGGCAAAACTCGCTCCGGCAGGGGTTAAGGGGGCAGCGCGTCCTTAGAACTGTAGGTTCTCAGCCGTTTTGAAGGCCCTGGGAGAACTCTCCTGTCATATATTTCTTCTCGTAATTAGTTTTTCATTTTTATCATATTTTCGCGGAAGTCGTTCAATAAAAGGCGTTATAGGCTCTCAATTCCGCCATGAATGCCTTGACACCATTTGCTGATTGACCTGTTTCTGATTAATACATGTGCGCGTAGCGAGCAATTTTTGTGTGGTACATTTGACCCTGTAGAGCCAAACATTTGACCTTTGACCCGGCAGGAATAAGAAATATTGACCCTTGACCACATACCAACATAACCAGACCATCCCACCTTTTGTACCTTTTCGGCTGAATAAACGCTCCGGGCTCCCGGCCTAAATTGGTATTAGTCTCAGCTGTGTCAGATAATGAGTGGACATTTTTGTTATTGACTAAAAATCCTTAAATCACGAGAAAAAAAGTATATGTCAGAAAAAATGGGTCACCTTATGGAAAAAATCCAAAACTCCCTTTGATACACTCTCTTTTTTGTGCCGTCGGGAACCCGGGGGGGGGGGGGGGGAGCACATGCCCCCAGGCCCCCTCCTGGCTACGCCAATGATAATTTGGTCATTTCTAATGTAAAAATAACAATAAACTAATACTGCTTTTCAGATAGTTTAAACTTTTGCAGCCATCTTGGATATTTTAAAATACTCAAACTAGATCTACAGCCTAGGCTTTATCATAGAAATATAGTGAATGCTGTCCCATTAGATTTGGGGGTACTAGGTATTACATATATGGTCATTTACAATACAAAACAATTGTTTTAGGTCATTTAACATCACTTTATTCATCTGGCAGCCATGTTAGAAATTGATACAGAATTAGAATTGTCACAAAGGTGTTTTTTTTTTTTTTTTTTCCGTTTAAACAATCTTTAAAAACAATTAAGTAAAATTCACTATAAAGATACGAGGTTTAATCAACTATAAAGATACGAGGTTTAATCAACTATAAAGATACGAGGTTTAATCAACTATAAAGATACGAGGTTTAATCAACTATAAGATACGAGGTTTAATCAACTATAAAGATACGAGGTTTAATCAACTATCTGCAAAACAATTCAAAAATTCACTAAAGATAGAGGTTTTGTCACAAAGGTGGGTCTTATATCTAAAAGCAATGACTTAGCAATTTAGAACATTCTATTTGGTGAATGTGATGCAATATACACTCTTACAATATCTATTTTGGATTATTATACACTCTTGTAGACTATTTGTTACATTTACAATGGCCATTTTGGTGGCCATGTTGGATATCAAGTATGTTATTGCAATCCAAATATACTGGATATGAGTTACTAGTGGTCCAATACATACATCTCATTGTTAAAACTATACTTTCATCATACATTATGGTTGATATTATCCCATTTTATGGAATTTGACAATTTTTGCAGCCATTGTGGGATTTTTTAAGTATGTTAACAAAGCAATGATACTGGATATGAGTTACTAGTGGTCTATTACATGCATCCCATCGTTAAAACAATATTTTAATTATACATTTTGGTTGATATTATGCCTGTTGGTTACGGTTTAACCAACCAATTGTGTGGTTCACCTGGTAATCTCCCGTTATGGTTAAAGATTTTAACCTTTGTTCTGAGAGTGTACTTGAATATCAACATTGTCCAGTGGGCGAGTTGTTGTCAGGGAGAGGGAGGACGTCACGCCACCTGTAATTCTTTTAGTGGGGCCTATACCAATATGGGTGGGGCCATCTTAATAACAGTACATTGTCAAAATAGAGTCTATACCATTCAATCATACCTTGTCACATTCATGGATGGATTAAAAGCTATAGATGAGGTGACCGTTGTTTACATTTAGGACGCCCCTCTTTGATTTGAGACAAAACACACCGGGCAAGAGTTCCTATAGTTTACATAGGCCAGATCAGGTTTTCTAACTAGATTGTGGTGTCACAGCAAATTGTTATCAAAACTGTCTTTAAACTTGCTTAGGAATGCTATAAGCTATCGCATTTCACAAAAAAATAAAAAAATAAATGAGTTTTACAATTCATTAGAAAGAAATTTCATGTTGTCTTCATTAACTTAACTGTATATTCTGCCTGGAGGGAATCAACAGAGGGTGTCCCATTTGTAAATACATGACGTCACGGTCACACCATCTATAGATATCATAATTTGGTCATTTCTAATGTAACAATAACAATGAACTAATACTGCTTTTCAGTTAGTTTAACCCTTTGCAGCCATCTTGGATATTTTAAAATACTCAAACTAGATCTACAGCCCTAGGCCTAGGCTTTATCATAGAAATATAGTGAATGCTGTCCCATTAGATTTGGGGGTATTAGGTATATATTACATAGTATGGTCTTTTACAATACAAAAACAATTGTTTTAGGTCATTTAACATCACTTTAACCATCTGGCAGCCATCACAGAGGTGGTCTTATATCTAAAAGTGATAGCTTAGCAATTTAGAACATACTATTTGGTGAATGTGATGCAATACACTCTTACAATATCTATTTTGGATTATTATATACTCTTGTTGTAGACTATTTGTTACATTTACAATGGCCATTTTGGTGGCCATGTTGGATATAAAGTATGTTCTTACAATGCAAATATACTGGCTATGAGTTTCTAGTGATCCAATACATACATCTCATTGTTAAAACTATACTTTCATCATACATTATGGTTAATAGTATCCAATTTTATGGAATTTGACAATTTTTGCAGCCATTTTGGGATCCATTTTGGGGTCATTTGGCAGCCATTTTGGATTTTTAAATACGTTAACAAAGCAATACTGGATATGAGTTACCAGTGGTCTATTACACGCATCCCATCGTTAAAACTATATTGTTATTATACATTTTGGTTGATATTATGCCATTTTATCAAAATTTGACCATTTTTGGCCATCATTTTGGCGGCCATTTTGGTTTTAAAGTAAGTAAAAGTGCCAGCGTAATGCTTCGAGGAAATGACATGACAATCGGACCTGAGTACTAGGATATACGGGGGGGGGGGGGGGGGGGGGGGGACATACCCCGTATGTCCCCATTGTAAAAGTGTAAACTTAGTTTTTCATTTTTAAAACGGTTATTTATTTATTTTATTCTTTAGCTTGAAAGATGTTTCGACACATGCAGCAGATTCTTTGAACTCAGCGAGGAATCAAGTTACAATGTCAATTGCCGACCAAATATATCCACGGTTATGCACACATGGGACGAGAAAGGTAGGCATTGCAGTTACCATGGTTACTGAAAACAAAGATATGTTCCATTTAGACTAGAGGTTATAGGCCAAAATGCATTGAATTACTGCCAAAGTGGTTAACCGGGTCAAACTCGCTAGTCATAAGGGTCGCTAGTTATAAGGGTCACTAGTCATAAGGGTCGCTAGTCATAAACCCCTAACCCTAACCTAACCCTTACCCTAATCTTACCCTAACCCTAATCCTTACCTTAACCATACCCTAACCCTAGCCCTAACCCTAACCCTAAACCTAACCCTAAACCTACCCTAACTCTACCCTAAACCTAACCCTAACCCTAAGATACTTGTATGACTAGCGCACTCGTGGTATAGGAAAATACACGTTATGACTTATAGCGACCCTTATGACTAGCGGGTAGACCCTGGTAAACCACCGACCAGTTTGTGTACTGTGCTTTTAAAATTATAACCATTGCAGTTATAATTCGACTCGAACAGTGGCGTAACAAGAGGGAGTGATATGGTAGGGGGGCATGGGGTATTTTCTCCCTCCCCTGCCAGAAGGCTTGCTCCCCGAATGCCCCAAAAATTAAATATAAAATGTCAAATTCTATGTATATATGAAGAGCTTAGTTCCAAAAGGCGCTAACTCACTTTTTTTTGAAAAAATTGAGTTAGGTGCAGAACATGAAAGAGAGTTACAAAATACATCTTTTAAACTTTGTTCTACATCTGTAGCATGTTCGGGTCCAAATTTATGGCCCTCGATAATTTCCGGAGTTTAAAATGTATGGGAGTATTGTTTTGAAAATTGCACACGAACAAAATTGTTGTTAATTAAAAAAATGTGTCA
>CM069457.1:53234308-53290734 GCA_035610835.1 Ophiura sarsii | reverse complement strand
CTCATAGCCAGTACATTTGCATTGTAATAACATACTTTATATCCAACATGGCCACCAAAATCATGGCCACCAAAATGGACATTGTAAATGTAACAAATAGTCTACAACAAGAGTATATAATAATCCAAAATAGATATTGTCAGAGTGTATTGCATCACATTCACCAAATAGTATGTTCTAAATTGCTAAGTTATCGCTTTTAGATATAAGACCCACCTCTGTGACAATTCTAATTCTGTATCAATTTCCAACATTGTTTTGTATTGTAAATGACCATACTATGTAATACCTAATACCCCCAAATCTAATGGGACAGCATTCACTATATTTCTATGATAAAGCGTAGAGGCTGTAGATCTAGTTTGAGTATTTTAAAATATCCACGATGGCTGCAAAAGGTTAAACTAACTAAAAAGCAGTATTAGTTTATTGTTATTGTTACATTTGAAATGACCAAATTATGATATCTATAGCTTTTAATCCATCCATGTATGTAATAAGGTATGATTGAATGGTATAGACTCTATTTTGACAATGTACTGTTATTAAGATGGCCATCATAATGAGCATTTCATTAAAATTACCTCCAATTGGTCAAAACAATTACCAAAGGTGGTCACCATTTGATCAAATATCCAGCCGAAATAGCTGATATCATAATTTCAAATATTATGACAGTACAGTATAAGTAAAGGATATTTGATACTATCTCTGATTATTATTACTACATTCATACAACTCACGATGTATAATTGGCCATTTTATTAATGTGTGAAATAGCTTTAATTTCATCCATACTAATATATTGATGGATATTTCAATTACTAAGGTAGGTTTTTCAAATCTATAAGTATTAGCATAACATCACTAACCTATCTGCTCGGAAAGTTAGATACATGTATTTAGTTTATATTCTTTATTCTCTCTCTTTAAATTAGACCAAGTTCAAACAACATTGAACATTATTTTCATTTTAGGAGCCGTGTATAGCTGCGTATGCACATAGCTGACTATTTATATTGAGTTAAAAGTATTTGATGTAATTACAACTGACATTAAGTATGCAATCTTAATGCCACCCATTTACATTATGTAGATCAAAATTCGGTCAAATTTAAAGGTCCCGGTTAAAGGTATTGAATCCAAAATAAAGAATATTCTGATATAACAAATTGGAAATATCATAACGTCTAAATATGTGTTTTTAAACACATATTTAGACGTAATGACGCATTCATAAAATCAAAATTCATTATCCCCCATTCGTTTAATACATGTGATGAAGCGGGTATGCGTCTACAATGCATTGATAGGGCCTACTTATACGCCATAAACCACCGATAAGATGTCAACAAGTTTTTTTGTGTTTTTTTCGTTGTAAGACTCCTCCATTCATCATTTCCATTCAACGATTTATTTCCGTCGCATTCATGAGCATACAATGCATTAATAGTGTCTACTTATCCGCCATACACCACCGATAAAATGTCAAGAAATTTAAACTTGTTTGTTTCGTTGTAAAACTTA
Organism: Ophiura sarsii; assembly: GCA_035610835.1. Classification (NCBI taxonomy): domain Eukaryota; kingdom Metazoa; phylum Echinodermata; class Ophiuroidea; order Amphilepidida; family Ophiuridae; genus Ophiura; species Ophiura sarsii. Next base: position 53,289,207 of record CM069457.1, on the reverse strand, counting down.
AATGTAGGTTTACACAGGTGCACCATTTCCTTCATTCATCATTTCCATTCAACGTTTTATTTCCGTCACAATCATGTTATATACGGTCAGTCTAATCATCTAATCAAATATTTAATGCGGGAATCAATTACCAAATGCCAAAAAAACACAGAAAATCTGTGGTGAAAATATATATAAATATTACAGAAATTCAGCGAGATCGGGACTCGAACCCCGATCTAAGAGCATACCTCTAATTCGAACGCTTTGAAAAGAGCGCGATAATCCGCTTAGTGACATTTGGTTGCCGTTTTTAGTCTATTCCGTATGAAGATTTAGGCCATTTAATTAGGTTTAGGGTCAGGATTCCAATTCATTTTTATCTAATTCCGTTGCATGTTTTAACAATTCATATCCAAAGTCCACAAAAATAAAACATAAGAAATATACCGTCCTGGGCCTATCTTACTCTGAGTGTGTTTTATACTGCTCCCATCAATACTTTTATAGTTAACTTTGTTTATATGAGTCCATAGAAGGTAGGACGCTCGATTCGAGAGATGGGGGACTGTCAAATTCCTCACACCCAATTAATTGGAACACCCTATAATAATCGCATTCTGTATTAAATGCATTGGTATGTGATCTCATTTCAGCTAAATATGCCCTATCTCTGAGGAAAGCGTGAAGCCTTTACTCGCCCTCACTCATCCCCTCCATATGCGGCGCAAGCGGGGGGGGGGGGGGGGGGGGGGGGGGGGTCACGGCCCCACCCAAATTGTTATAGTCCCCCTAAAAAGAATTACAGGTGGCGTGACGTCCCTCCCTCTCCCTGACAACAACTCGCCCACTGGACAATGTTGATATTCAGTACACTCTCAGAACAAAGGTTAAAATCTTTAACCATGTTGATTAACATTTTAACCAACGGGGAATTACCAGGTGAACCACACAATTGGTTGGTTAAAACCGTAACCAACAGCTGTTGGTTAAACTTTAACATGTGGTTGGTTACAATTTTTAATCATTTGTTGGTTAATATGTTTTAACTAACAGTGGTTGGTTAAAAAATGTTGGTTACACTTTTATCTCTTTTGCTAAACTTTAATATGTGGTTGGTTAAAACTTTTAATCATTTTGTTGGTTAATTCTGCTAAACTTAACCATTTGTTGGTTAATCCTGCTTGATATATAACATGGGGTTGGTTAAAACAAAACCATTTGTCGGTTCAATTTGCTTCATATTTAACATGGGGTTGGTTATAACTTAACCATTTGTTGGTTAATTCTTTTTATAATAAATATGCATTGGGTAGTAGCTCTATTTCTGTATGGCTATGAAATGTTGCTGCGACAACATGGCAGACGACGGAGTTGTTGAAATGCTCACCAATTGTTTCAAGGTACAGGATTGATTTCTTAATACTGTAATTTAAAAATTATGTAAATGTTCATCACTATTTTTCAACATATTGACATAAAATTCATGGTTCACATAGTATATATAACAATTAACAATCAATTAACATGTAGCAGTTGATGAAATGGTTGAGGCACCTTCTATATTCAAGAAAACATGACTTGAAATGTGTTTGTCCTATACACGCTACAGTGAAAATACGATGTAGGAGGTCTATGGTAGGCCCGGGGGGCGATTTTTTTTTTACTAGTAAACATTTGTATGGGCTCACAGGTAAATCAGTTGACTTTTTTAAAAAAAAAATTAAAAATCATTTTATTCAGTGAGTTTTGCTTTATTCCGTATTAAAACGAAATAAATACATTTTACAAATGTTTACTAGTATAAAATAAATCGCGCCCGGGGGGGGGGGGGGTACTCACGTTTGTAAGGCATACGGGGACGTGCCGCTCGAGTGGGTCGTTTTTTCATGAGACATCCTTAGCCATGGGTAGGCTTTTCAACTAAAAAATCCTTAGACATGGGTCCTGTTATTACAAATGGGTCGATTTTCGCGAAATTTGTGTCGATTTTCGCGAAAATTTGTGTCGATTTTCGCGAAAATTTGCCAAAATTAGGTCTATTTTCCCGATAATTTGCGAAAATTTGGACTAAAATGAAGCAAAACCACTAAAAATGGGTACCGATTTTCCCAAAATCACCCTTACTGGAAATGGGTATGGGTTTTGAATCTCCAGCGGCACCCCCCCCCCCCTGACCAAACCAAATCCGAGTACCCCCCCCCCCCACCCCGGGATGGTAGGCTCCGTAGCTAAGCTTAACCATACAATGTACATGCATAGTGTTGTAGCTAGTGAAGGTAAAATAGTTTCCTAAATCTGCCTTTAATCAGTAAAGCGGAATCACTGTTACAGAGTGTTGAGGCTGCATCAAATGCAGTTGGCCTACATTTGAATTAAGGAAAAACAAAAAACATCCTCATATTGCCACCAGCCAGTGTAAAAAAACATGATTTTTAACCTCCAAAATCGTGAAAATCACGTTTTTTGGTAAAAAATCATATTTTTTGGCACTTTTTGGTCGATAATTCAAAAAATAATAAAGTAAAATTTAAAAAAAAACACGATTCCTAGGGAATTGCATGAGGAATATAATAAAACTAGTTAGATAAAATTTAACAAAATATATTTTGAGTTATCTTTGCAGAACCTAAAATGGGTCAAAAAACGTGTTTTTTTATCATTTTCTCCCAAAATGGTCAATTTCATGATCATGTTTGGATTCATTGAACCCTTTTCTGCAAAAAAATGTATACTTTTATATAAATAATAAAGAAATTACGGCAGTTTTAGGGAGGCTGTACCTGAAGGTGCACAGCCCCCTTAAGGTTATTAAATGACCGCTTGAACTGTGGTCATTACACTATCAATCGATTCATTAACTGATCACCTGGATTTATTAAATGACCACTCGAGTCAGTATTAATGATCAATTGGTTTATTCAATGGCCTCATGAGGTCATTACAATATCACTTGGGGTAAATGAAAGACATTTGTGGTCATAAAATAAGCACCTAGCGGTATTAAATGACTATTGCTTTGGGTCATTACACTATCACTCGGGGTAAATTATTACCATCCGGGGTAATTAAATGACCACTTGGGTCTTGAAATTATCACATGGAAGGTAATCATCTTTTGTCATAAATATGTTGAAGTGAAACAATTCAACGGTGTCTCTTGGTGTCCCGATTGAATAATGTTGGTTTTAAATCCGAACTGAAGCAGTGAACCTAAAAAATAGGCTACCATAAAACAGGTGTCTACTCATTAGAGGTGTAGTAGGATATTCTCAAATTGAAGCCAAGGACGGTACACATTTAACATACGAGGCATCACTGTAGCATGGATTGTAAGAACAAATTTGACCACTTCTTTAAACATTTAATTGTCCCTAACAATTAGCCTCAAAATTAGCCCAATGTAGAAACAAAGCTTTGGATCACTCAAGTGTGACGCACATCTTTCAGTCGTCAAATTGAGAATTATTACTGATTTTAAACAAACATAACTAATAACAGTTACAAATGGAAAGGGATAACCGTGAAATCACCATGTCTTCACACGATGGTGTGTATCTTCAGTCTATTCGTGTGATCTAAACTTCACATGAAAGGGTATGTAAAAGATTATGAAAAAACAATGGACCTAATCTAATTGGGTTTCTTGATGAAAAAAATGAATGAACTTGGGAAATGATGGGTACTAATTAATTTGGGACAGTCTGTATACCTGTTTCTGTACACTCTTTATGAAACAGGCCTCGTAAAGAAGAGTCAGGAAAAGTACTGGTATTTAAGGTAAAATACGCATTATATAAAATGAGCCCAAAAAAACACACCAAAATAACCCCAAAAGCACCCAAAGTAGCCCAAAAAGCACCCAAAATGGCATAGTATGACTGCTATTTTTAGAGATTTACTTATCACATATTCCTAATTATACCATAATAGGTGGTGTTTAAACGTTTTACATGCCAAGTACTCCCCCATTTTATCAATTTAAATACCATCAAAAAGTCAAAAACAAGATAGCCACCAAAAGTAGCCCAAAACGCGCCCAAGACACCACTTAGAAAATTCCCATCAAGATTTTTTGGAATCTACACAAAATGTTGATCAAAATACGAAATGTGTGGAGATTGTTTATAAAAAGCCCGAAGGGTCGAAAAATTGAACATAAGCCTATGTACTATTACTTATATACCAACCGCGAGAGCCGTGAACCGCACAACTTAAGTTTAGACGATACAAAATGATTCCTCTAACCAACCTAACTACATTAAGTAAACTTTCAGAGCAAAATAATGATATGGTGCACGCAATATTATGCAAGGACATAAGCCGATTGATTTCAAGCCCAGCGTCATTTACATGGCAGATGGCACGATATAAGTTTATATTTAGCCCTCTAACAGGAGTCAAAAATATAAAAATATTTTCATGTACGTATTTGTGGATGACGGTTTTAAAAATACGTGTACGATCAATATGTACAATGGTCATGATAATTCAATTGCTATGGTTGCAATCAGATGCTACAGCTACCGATCCATTCATTCTTGTTCGCATTCAATTTCTCGGACAACAAGGCGATTGTCGCGATTTAAGGTATGGTTTCGTATTCAATAACTCTCGTACATATTTTCCTCATTTAACACTTTCCACGCGGCAGGCGTCTGCAGACGACATTCCAAAAGTTCACAAAATGTTTAAAAAGGTCAAAATATTTGAATTGTATTATGATATTTGGAATCACCATGATAAATGCATTGAAATAAGTACAAACACGCCTAGTGTTGGTTTAGTAATCCATGAGATAGACTATGACAATTTAGAAAGGTTTCTGAAAATTCAGTTTTTTTATATGGTAAAACTAATAATAGCCGCGTGGAAAGTGTTAATATAAAATAAACCTTTAAGAAACAAATATCTATTAATTACCATCTCGTGAGAAATTCCCGAATTCTTGATATAGATGAATCCGATCGTTGTACATGCGTGGTAAACCTGATCGATAAGCGATTGGAATAGATCTGGATCCGGATGATCTCGATCGATACTATACGCAGAAAAATCCACCACGGGAATGCTATTGAACGCCATTGCTGATGTCGTGCATGCAGAGAGTCAGTGTTGACTATGTATGACACAATCATGTGACGTACATGCGAAGATATTAAGGAATATCATGCTATCTTGTTCACGGAACGCCCTCTATCTGTAATTTTTTCACTAGAAATGCATTTTTTAGGGTCAAATTACATAACCTTGAAACTAAAATATCTTATAACTTACAGATGTGCAATACGTTTCCCAATTACTTAAAAATCAGATTTTGAAATATAAGTAGTACTAGGACAGTGACTTTTCTGAGTGGTTTGCGAAATCAGGGTATTTCTAGTCTTGTAGATATATGGTCGAATCCAACGAAAAGTGTCCACGGCTAGATTTGTAGGGTCCAGTTCCAAAATGCTTCGATCTCTTATTCCTTTTCCCCACTCAAAGTCAACATATCAAGCTTGTATGGGAAAAAAGTGCCATCACTAATCTTTCCAATTGACCACGTGGCGGAATGATGAAGTTGAAGGCACACTTCTCAATGTTACCTACAAATGCAGGTACCATATTTTGATTAAGTGATGATTATTCCACCTATTTTACATATTTCATTCAAATTTGTGATTGTTTTGTATTCAGAAGATGCTAATGCTGATAGAAAGTGATCATATTTTTTCCAGGTACTCATTTTGTTTTACATTTTAGATTCACACAGTTAGGTAGTCTTTTCAGGCTCTCAATACTTTGAAACATGAGGTTGAGTCACTTTGTGTACTTTCACCAAGATGGTTTTAATGAACATTTGTTTTCATGTACCTCAAAGAGGGGGAATGACCCTTTCTGTAAAATTTAGAATTTTGAGCATGCGCCCAAAACCTAAGTACACAGAGGAATGTGGAAATTTGGTATTCGAAGGTAACAGTTAATGTATACGTAGGTAAGAGAAGTAAAACTGTAATAATTTAATGTTCTACTTAATCTAAATTCCTTTTTTTTTGGGTGAAATAATCATGCAGGGTTGTTAACAATATTAGTTTTTTTAAATAAACATGTTAAAACATGTTTAAATCCTAATAGTATGAACATATTCCCAGGAGTTTACTTTTAATAGATACTAGAATATTAATTTAATGTTGAAAAAATATACAATATCTAACTGTCAGTTGTAATTTTGAATAGGTTTAATAAGAACAATATGTCAGGCAACATTTTTAAGCATTCATATAAGAGAAAAACATGTTAAGACTTAAAACACGGTAGCTTTCATTGCAATAATCAAAGTATTCGTAGGTAACACATTTGTGCTCAACTTCAACTTCGTTGACTAAGAATAGTTGGATTCGTTGATTTAACATAGGTTTAAGGGCAAACTTGTACTCGACGTAGTTTGTTATGCCCTGAATCGCGTGTGAGGGGGAATGTCGTATCAAAATGGTTTCTTACTTGACTTTATAAGTATATTTAAGAATGTGCGCTCAGCGCTGCTTTTACAAAACAATCAGAATTGCGTAATATTCAACATTTGAATAGAACAGCAAGATTAACCAAATAAACATTAAAATAATATAAAACCATGTTCCTAGTAAGATATAAAAGAAAACACCCTAAGCATCAATAACCTCACTAGTGATAGACATATTATACTGTTATTATTCTTGATCCCCTAATTTGGTTAAGGCATATTGAATAAAATTAACCTTTTACACATGATATTATGGCAGAAAATGTTTTATTATGCTAACGTATCTGATCATCCAATTTTTTAAGTGTCTTTCTTGCTTGACTTTCAATTATTTGGAATATGCGTTTAACTTCTACAAAACAGTCAGAAGTATGTAAGTATATTTAATATCTGATTTAAGACAAGATGATGACAACATATCGTACTGGGTTAAAATTTCGTAAAGGTATAGTTAAACAATCAATTAAATCGCTAGTAATAATAATATATATTATTACTGATCTAATTTGGTAAAAAGCATGTTCATCATTAAAACTAAACATGACAAAAATTAAGCACATATGTAGACACATTTTAATTATGAAACATCTGATCATTCAGCCTTGTGATCTCTACTTAACAAGTTTAATGGTTCTTGTTGTATTCTGTGTGTAGTTAGTTCATCAGGTCTCTCATGTCGCGAGGATAAATTATCTAATAGAACATAATTACTCTTTGTTTATTATATAGGACATTCTAGAATATTAAGAATGAACGTTTCAGTTTCCATGTGAATCCAAAATATTGGATCGAATCAACTTTTGAATAGTTCACCAAGCCATCTTTAATTAGAAAGCGAGCGGTTTCCTTTAAGTGTTAAGCAAACAGTTTGATTTGCCTGTAACTCATTACTCATAGTCTTGAATGTCAGGTTATCCGTTTTAAGAAATAAAACAACCGGTTGCCTTCCTCAATTTGTTCTAAATAAAGGAGGCAAGTGGAAGTTATCATTTTGAATAGCTGTTTAAACACGAAAACCAGATCGCTTGCTGATTCATTTAATATATACTTTGAAATAATATCATATCAGACCTTAGGCCTATATAATATATAAGTTTAATATGAGCCGAACATGTTCAAAGTCTAAAACATTCACATATTTTGCCTTTCAGTCCACAACGGAATAAAGCACGTATACAACTTTCAGGAAGACATTCAGTTGTCAGATTAGAATTAAGATATAATTTACTAGTTTGGAATTTGTATCATTCTAAATGTTGTACATAGTCAGTTTTTATCGAGTTTCAACCGGAGGAAGATTCCGTTTGACATATAAATATAAATATATGTTTTCAGATGTAGACGAAATAGGAATTTAATGTTTAGAAATTCAATGTTGTTTGATTTAACAACACTAATCTAATAAGGTTTGCCTCGACAAAGATATTGTCGGGCATGTGCCTTTCATTATGATTTTCTTTTAAAATCAACCACTGCTTAGTTCAATTGCACTAATTAATAAATGTCGGAAGCATTATTCATGAGCAATTTTTGATTTGAGACTGAAATAAGTTAGGCCTACCGTTGATTCCCTCCCACCTTTAAAAATAAAGGAAAAGGTTTTACGTAATTTCTTGTTCACTTAAAATACGTTTCGGTGACATTACACAACCTACCACAGCAAAATGAAGCAAGTTATTTTATATTTGTTACACATGAATTCCATTTTCAAATATAACTACAATAATGGCCAATATTATGTACCTCAGCAGTCACTGCTCTGCAATTCCAGGGGAAATTAGTTAACTACGCATACATCATATCGACAAGCTGGTTTAAAACAATATTACGCACCAAACCATATTATTTCCGTCTTATACATTCCTACTTAATATTCACATAATATTAGGTGCGAATGGAAGCGACAAACAATACAAGAATTGTACCATGCTCATTAACTAATATATAAGTTACCTACGAATACAAAATGAAATATGAAAATATTGATTATGAAACTGAAATTTCATGGATGTTATAACTAAATGTACCCATTTTAAGACGATCAACGTGTAATCTATGGATATAAATATCATTCATTCACTCTAACACCAACAAAAAAATGTTCTCGGCAAAAACAGTGTGATTACACCATGCATTTTATTTAAATCAACACCTCCCATTTTCGTTTAATAAGGAAATATTATTTGTTCCCCTCCAAATATAAATATAATAATATATCCAGTCAGATTGTATGATTGCGCACTGCTTTTATGTAAAATAAGATAGTTTAGGGCCAATATGCACCGTGTATATTATTGAATGTTGCCTACATATACATGTTACCTCCGAATACAACATGAAGTCATGCACGAGATGCTGTTACTGAATATTTATATAAACATAATGAAAAACTGAATGCAAACTGCTTATCCACAAAAATAGCCTGTGAAAGTAAATATAATAATTATAAGAGGGCCTGACGTTTCGATCCTAACAGAATCTTTATCGAAGGCAATATGACAGAATACAACAAACACAACTTATATATAGACAGGGAGACAATGGGCAGGAAGTAACAGGTAAAAATGAAACACAATAGAGGGTGATGTGACAGATGGATGAATAGGAGAAGGGATATGTAGACAGACAACTGATTGATGGAGTGGGGTAATGTAACAAAGGATGACATAGACAATGGGTGATTGGATAAAAGGGGCAACAGGATGTGAGACAAGACAATGGTCAGTGAAGCCCATAATGTAAAGAGTAGGAAAATGGGGACAAATTTAAATGAATGTAACATGTAAAAGACAAAAATATGGAAGGGGAAGGGAAATGATGAAAATAAATAAATAAATGGGAAAACAAATGGAGTGTAGGCTAGTGGGTCTAGAAGGAGAAAATAAAAATAAATGGGAAAACAAATAGAGAGTGGGCTAGTGGGTCTAGAAGGAGAAAAGATGGAAATGCACTGGAACAAGTAATGAAAATTACTGTGCATAGGAGACAATGCAAATATAAAAACATATAACAAGTAATGAGGTGAAAAATGAAGTGAAAGTGTAATCAGTGGGAAACAAAAGAAAATCAATTAATACAAAAGTAGTAAAAATGAGAAGTGGTGAGGAGGGGTAGAGTCTAGTCGTTTCCTTCCTGAGCGTTTAGGCCGTGGGGCTGGATAGTGAGAAGACGCTTCATCCATAGCTTCTCTCTGCTGAGGCGTACAACCTCTGAACGGCTACCTAAAGACTCGATGCCCTGTAAAATCATATCAGCCATGGTGTGGTTGGGAAGATTAAAATGCTGTCCGACAGGAGGCTTGTTGGTGTTAACCGTCGATCTGTGGCCATAGAAGCGCTTCTTCAGTGAGTTTTTTGTTTCCCCAACATACTGGACTCCACACACTCTACATGACAAAAGATAGATAACGTTAGAGGTAGTGCAAGTGATGTGACCCTTCGTCTTGTAGGTGTCATGGGTCGAGTGACTTGTGAAGGAATCACCTTCTCTGATGTGCTCCCTGCAAACCACGCATCTGCTGGTCGACTCGCACTTAGAGGTGCCATGCTGAACGGGGACAGAATTATCAGTCAGAGGGGGAATGGTGGCACGTACCAAAATATCTCGGAGGTTGCGAGGACGTCTGTAGGCCATGATGGGTTTATCAGGGACGGCACGACGAAGACGGTCTGAAGTGTGAAGGATGTGATGGTTGGTGTTAGTAATGTTACGTAGGGGAGGGATTTGTCCCCATTTTCCTACTCTTTACATTATGGGCTTCACTGACCATTGTCTTGTCTCACATCCTGTTGCCCCTTTTATCCAATCACCCATTGTCTATGTCATCCTTTGTTACATTACCCCACTCCATCAATCAGTTGTCTGTCTACATATCCCTTCTCCTATTCATCCATCTGTCACATCACCCTCTATTGTGTTTCATTTTTACCTGTTACTTCCTGCCCATTGTCTCCCTGTCTATATATAAGTTGTGTTTGTTGTATTCTGTCATATTGCCTTCGATAAAGATTCTGTTAGGATCGAAACGTCAGGCCCTCTTATAATTATTATATTTATATAAACATTAATCACCCCTATTGCGATTTAAATCAACTGTCAGAGGATGTCTTTACGTGAATAGCATAAAAAACTACACTAATAGGAGTAATAAGATTGAGACAGAGGGAGGCTATATACAATCAACTTTTAAGACAACAACATATTATTAATGCACTTGTACACAAACTACAGAATTTTGTGAACAGTTACTTACAAAAGCTGAAAGATTGATGCAAAACTTCTCCATTGCTTGCCGAACGCAGCGCACATTTCTACTTTATTCCAGTCGATACAAGTATGTTACAACAGATGGAAGTACCACGGTATCGTTATTTGTATTTGAAGGTAACAGTTCATATTTCAAAATTTGCCTACGAATACAGCCTTTTATTGATGATATTTCAAAAAACCGTTGCCTTCAAAATGATAAAACTTGGCACACATGTACATTGTATCACACTTCGCTCATTCTATAGATATTATTCACTAATCTGTGTTTATATTAAAATGGCAGTGTTTTAAATAGGTATTCGGAGGTAATGCATTTTTTTTACCAAACCGATCGTTTCCGCTTTTACAATTTCTAACAGCTTTATAAAAAAATCGACTTGAATGGGGACAATGCATTTAAGTATTTAATATATTTAGGCTTCCTTACAGCACAAATGACTCTACCTCATGCGAATTCTTCCCCGAAAGTGAGATTTAACAAAACATGTATTTGTAGGTAACGTCAAAACTTACCACAGCGAAGAAAATCACAACAATTCAGGGGAGTGATCGAAAGTAACAAAAATTAAAAGAGGCATTCTTGAGATATCCAGCAATCAAACAGGCAAACTTATTTCCACTAAAGCTCGTTTTCATCTAAACGGTTATATGTCTAACATAAAACCTTAACAACTATTTTGTAAAAAGGGTAAAAAATAGCAGGTTTATTGCTCGTATACACTCTCAGAACAGGTATTAAAAACCCATGGGTTAAAAGAATGTTGGTTAAAAAGTATACAACATTGGTTAAAAATGAAGCGTTGGTTAAAAATTACTTTTAATACTGCGTTGGTTAAAGAGTAAAAATATAAGTAATTTTTAGTTTATTCAACGTTGGTTAAAGCATCATAATTTTAACTAACAATAGGTCATAACAAGATTCCCGCCAAAGAATTTCATTGGCGAGGAAAATATTTTGCGCATATTATTTAGACCACGTCAGAATTTGTATATGAAATCAATCGTGTTAGTTTCCGCCCCTAGTATTTACATTGGCGCTCTTCAATTGGCATCATGTTGCCAAACTAATATTGGACCAATATTGGTTTTACATTGGCGCTCTTCAATTGGCATTATGTTGGCAACCAATATTGTTCCAATAATGGGCACATTATACCAAGGGCGGAAAATAACACGATTGATTTCATATACAAATTCTGACGTGGTCTAACAATTGCGACCGCTGTTTCAAGTTATAGCTTTCCGGCCTCGTGGCTAGGATCTTGTGCCTTGTCCTGTCCCTTGTTGGTCCTGGCCACGTGTTGGCGCCAATATTGAAAGCCAATATCGGGCCAATGAAACATCAATATTGTAATGTTGTATGGGTTAAAGTTTAGCAAAAAAAATAAAAGTTTAACCAACATTTTTTAACCAACTACTGTTGGTTAAAACATATTAACCAACAAATGATTAAAAATTGTAACCAACCACAGGTTAAAGTTTAACCAACCACTGTTGGTCAAAACATTTTAACCAAAAAATTATTACAATTTGTAACCAACCACAGGTTAAAGTTTAACCAACAGCTGTTGGTTACAGTTTTAACCAACCAATTGTGTGGTTCACCTGGTAACCTCCCATTGGTTAAAATTTTAACCAACATGGTTAAAGATTTTAACCTTTGTTCTGAGAGTGTACGCCTAATTGTGCATTTAAGTTAGTCATATTATATATGGCGCGAACCGTCTCATCGAGGCGGATACGTATAACACAAAAATAAAATTGTCAAGATATAGATTATTTTATTATAGGCCTGAACATCACGTGTACACTTTTCGTTGGATTCGACCATATATGGTGGCAGCCATGAATATTTTTAGTTTATGTCACAGTCGTCAAATATATGTATGATGCTGCTTATTGTAAAAGAACTCGCAATCTGTAATGGAGTCAGAGCTAATATTTGTTAAGTGTGTTGATGTTTCAATTCCATACCAACGGAGAGACATCCTACAGTTTTTGTGTAGAGAGAAATCCCGAATGTAGTAAGTGAGCGATATAGTTATTTTAGTTCCAATGCACCTATACCTCTCATTATTGAAGAACTTTCTTTTCCCTAAACTTTATTGGTACTCATTGCCACCATTGCTCAGAAAGGATTGACACGGACGAAACCATTCCACCGTGATGATTAATAAGAGGCAAGTCTGCCATTTATTTCTCTGACTACAAACGCTAAAACAATTCTGACGGAAATGTAACAATAATTTGAACGAATTTCTGACATACGTCACGGACGGGACGATAAATGTATCCGTCCTGCTGGAGACATATTTGATTATAACGCATACACACAGAAAACACTATGTAAAAAAGTATGTAAATATAGAACTCCATAATTATTATCTAAGAGTTTACATAAAACATGTAATATATACCCAAGCTTGTGTAAATTCCTATGCAAAAGCTTAACACAACTGTTTACATAGTATTATGGAGTTCTATTTTTACACAGATTGTGTATTTTTTACATAATTTGTGTAATTTTTTTACATAGTAGTTTCTGTGTACGATCTGGATGGAATGAGATTTCCGTTCTCTCCCGACATGGAGTAGGCAACCCTGAATTGAATTGAAGTAGTCACAACAATCTGTATTAAGGCAGAACCACGAATTTATATCTAAGGGCAGACTTGCAATTGTCGCCCTTTAAATTTGCATTATCAAATTTAGTTTACATAAAGGCTGAAACAGATTTAATTAAGACGGGTTTTTTTACGACCAGGATGGAAAGATGAGTTTGCCCATCCGTTCTCTACTTGACCTGAAGTAGAGAACCAATATCTTGTTTCGATCTTTGCATTTAGCGATAAATGTTGTTACATGTACATCATACAAGTATAGAGAATGATCTCTGGACATAATAGCCGGGTGTCTTATAAAGCACATGTTAGGCAATCTACCGCGTATGCTATGAGCGAAATAATTGACATTGGACATACACCTCTTACCAGCTTTTTTGTTTGCGAGCGTCGAGAAAATAGGCTCGTGGCAGAATATCGGACCAGATGATTCTGGTATTAGGCCCAAATGGCTAAGGGCGGTCAGGATTTCCTCTACCTGCGATCGTAACTCTGTAACTGTCCCATGGAACAGATCGTTGGAACCAACATGGACAACAATAGTAGTCGGATACCTTCCCCTCTTTAGACATTTGGACAACATTTCTCGTAAACCCCCAAGTCTTAAACCGCGAAAGCATTGCCACATTACTTGCCCGCCTCCCCTCAGCTGTAACATTCTGGATGACACACGACCTACCACTCTGTCACCAATAACCAGAGTGCGAAAATTACCTGCATTTAAGCAGGGGAAATTAAAAAAAGGGGGGGGGGGATATGGCACGAGCAATGTGATGAAGATAAAAAATATACTCAATTGCGCGCTTGAAATTCAAAATTAAGATAAAGACGCCTTAAAATCGAGTCCAATGGCCCGGTCTGATATATAATTTGAATGCTGCTGACTTCCATCTACCTAGAGCCTGAATTTTATTTCCTGGACAAACCGCACATTGCAGCAGACGTTGCGGCTCCGATTCTGATACTGTGTGAGCTCAAATTAGCAGCCGAAAGGCCCAAAGCCTGAATACTTTGCTTCAGGATTTGAGAGAATTGATAACGAGTAAGAGGTCCTTGTTTAAATGAATGAAAAGAGGTCCGTCGCAAACACCCCTCAAATAAGCACTTAGTCCAGGTTTAAACCTCCTTTCAGAATATCGGTTTATCAGCCTAAATGATGGGTTATTAAATGTTAACCTAGGGTTATTAAATCACAATTTGAGTAATTTTGTTTGACCATTGGTGATGTTACCTCCAAAATCATGAAAATCACATTTTGGCACTTTTTGGTCAACATTAATAATAATTCAAAAAATAATTCAAAAAATAATAATGATTTAAAAAAAAAGATTCCTAGGGAATTATATTAGGAATATAATAAAACTAGTATGACAAAATTTGACAAAATATATTTTGAGTTATCTTTGCAGAACCTAAAATGGGACAAAAAACGTGTTTTTTATAATTTTCTCCAAAATTGGCAATTTCATTATCATGATTATAAATATTTTAAACAGGTTTGCCGTCGTGGGTAGAAAAGAGACAATAATATGAAAACGATCTCGCCCGGGAGTCGAACCCAGGATCTGTTGCTTGCATTATCATGGTTGGATTCATTGAACCCTTTTCTGCAAAAAAACTGTATACTTTTATGTAGATTAAATGAATAATGAATAAGTTACGGCAGTTTTACCGAGGCTATGCTGAAGGTGTATTGCCCCCAATCAGGTAATTTGGTCGGTTCCTGGTTACCATGGCAACCGTATAAAAAATCCGGCTTCATTAATTTGTGCGCATTGTTCCCATACACCATCTACTAAAGTATGGTGAACATGCAACATTTAGTTTTCTAGATATCTTTGTACCAGTGTTTAGCCAATCAGAGGCCTTGTCTGGTTACCATAGCAACCAGATCAAAATAACGCGTAGTTTTTGAAACGCTGTTACCTAAGCTATAATTTGATATATGACTCTAAGGGGTAAACCCATGGTAACATTGAGAAAATCTGTTTCCAAAATTGGTGAAAATAACATAGACCGCCCCCTTAATGCATGTGTTGAAAATATATGTCAGCAAATGCGTTTTAGGGTAAGTTAGAATCCCGTGAGCTGAATAATAAACCATATTTAGGGCAATAACAAAAGCTGTTGTATTGTCGTAACATACCATTTTGATTTAAAAAAAATTAATTGTGAATAATACCACAAATGATTAAATTTGATCTCACAGATTCAATAAATAAGTGACCAAATATCATATGTATTACGATTTAATTGTTTTATCATTTCAAAAAATTAAATTATATCTGACCTGAGCTGTTATAATGAAATGAATGTTTGCTTCGGAATCATTGTTATTCATATTTTAGGAATAGGAGCTTATTTAAAAAAAAAATGGAACATGTTTTAAAATTGTTGATTTAAAAAATAAATATGTTTAACGATTTTAGAAACGTTTTGACCATTTCGAATATTGTTGAAAATGCACCAAAACTTCCCAAAATGTTTAGATAAAAAGAACCCGGACCCCGACCGACCGACTCTACCTGAGAGGTCCGTTCGCCCGTATTTTTAGAACAGGGTGGTGTTTTTTCTTCGCCCTAAAACTAACACTATACCTGAAAACACACTTGACAACATCGATATTTATTCAAAAATTTACGTAAAACCTTTGGGAAATCTATCTATGTGTAGACGACTCCCGGGGGGGGGGGGGGGGGGGGGGGGGGGGGGTACTTTCGCCAAAATTGTACGTGGATGTGCATGCCTGCCGGACTTCGAAAATGTGACTTTCCCTATACCTATTTTTTGGCTAATTTCCCACCCATCAATATACCAATTTTGTAAGAAAAGCACCCAATTTTGCATAAATTGGGCGCTTTTTCCAAAAACGCCTCAAAATACACCAAATTTATGCCAATTGGGCGCTTTGGTCTGTGATGAAAACCACCCGATCGCTATACCAATTTTTGCGAAAAAGCACCCCAAAAGGCAGGCATATATACGTATACCATATCAATATGAGAATGATATACTATACTAATAATAATATACTTTTATTAAATGATACAGCCCTGTACACGTATCTTTCCACACTGAACAGCTGTATGACAGGCTTCGTTATTAATCATAACTGTGCAAGTTTCCCCGTCCACGTTTTTACTTTTTCTATTGATAGCAAAATTTGTCTAAAATAACGGCCCAGGTGTCAATTTAGAAATCGATTTGATACACAACATTTATCATTATTTAGAAGTGCATTCACAGTTTTGTAACTTATCATATTGTATACAGTAATTTACTGTTATATTCTAATATTGACGGTTATATTTTAATATTTGCTGTTATATTTTAATATTTGCTGTTATATTTTAATATTTACTGTTAAAACACTTTCCACGCGGCTTCAGTGCAACAGAGCATAAATTACCATAAGTGCATGTTACTGAAATTACGCTCTAATTCAAAAAGTAACATGTGTAAGACAAGGAGACAATATTATATTATAGAATACAGCTTGGTGATTTAATGTTATAGAAAGAAGAAAAAAGTTTTATAAAGAAATACATTAACATTTTGCTTTTTGTAATTTCCAACAAAAACTGTACATGCTATTAACACCAAATGTATAGGAAATGTAGTTCCCATCATTGTCAACAATTCTGTCTGAGAAAAAGTTCACATTTATCTTAATTAAGTTTAATTAATGACCAAATTCGTTGAAAAATAGTACTGTATATCCAAACCAGAAAGTATCAAATTAAAGGTAACGATGTGTTTAAAACAATGGTCTGAGCAGATAATTGAATATTCCTTTAGTATTTATAATATTTCCCTCCAAACATTTGGTATATTTTTAAAAAACACAAATGGTGTTTTTTTTGTATTTTTCTCATGAATTAAACATGCAATAAACACTCAAATCACCGAGAAAGATGTTTATGGTTAGCCACACAAATATGTCACACCATTCGTTAACATGTTTGTTGTATAATTAAATTAACGCGAGTAAGTAATTAATTAATTAGGCGTTTAAATGAAATCATTTTGAACCACATTCTGTATGCCCATTAAGATATGTAAGGTTTCAGATTAATCCCTAAAATTATGCTTAATAAAATGGTCAAGCCACATTTCTCAATTTCATTTATCTTTTTCTGTAATATTAATTAAAACTTTAGATACATTAATTTTGCAACATTAATTTTGCAACATTTTCTTACAATAACAATTCGATTCATACAACTGTGCACAGACAAACTTTTTATTATTATTTAGACTTAGTGCAGGCCTTTATCATGGTACCTGTTTGTACAGGCTTGCATGCACGCAAACAATAGAAGGAATATTCAAGGACATGCCCATGCTAAGGGACCATATCTTTAAAATTCGCGCTACAAGAAACTTGAAATGCCATTCATCAGTGTACAGAGGGTTTTAAGCATAATGGTGTATGTTACTTTAGGTGACCGTGTGCTGACATGCAAGCCGAACAAACAGGTACCATGATAAAGGCCTGCACTAAGTCTAAATAATAATAAAAAGTTTAAAATAGTCAAGGCCATGAAAGCAAGTAGCCAGTAGCTGGTTGGATTAGCGTGTATGGATAACCAAGTATTGGCCAATCCGAAATCAGGTTTAATAAGAAATGTAACAATGCTGATAATCATAATTATAAGGACACAAAAGAGTACTTTAAAACAAAAATCAGTGACTGGGATAGATTAGTAATATGATGCAACAGTGCAACAGTGGCTAGGGTCAATGGTATGACCTTATATTTAAGGATATTAAGTCAAGTGTTATGACTGGCATACTAAAAGGTAATTAGCAAAAATAAGATGGAAATGACTAACAAGAGAGACTTGGAGCAAGTCTAGGAGAGACCATGGAAAGACTGACTCCAAACATGAATCGTGCCTATACCTTTTAAGCACAGAAAATGCACGTATCACTATTAGCCAGAAGGTAAAAATCTTAAGTCTTACACTATTAGCAAACAAGATTTGCTCTAAGAATTTAACCATTTTGCACTCTGTTTTTGTATTTTTCACGTTAGGAACAGATTCAAAACCTCAGCCTGAAAGACTTGGATATGGCGACTTTTGCATCTGATCTTAGCGAGGCAATACAATGTGTGCTTTCATCTGATGATGCAAACTATCAAGTTGAATTGTATAACAGTTCCATTCGCGAAGTTCTTAACAGACATTGTCCAGAAAAAACGCGATCGCAAAAGCTGATTCACACCCCTAAATGGTACAACGATGATGTACCTGATGCACGGCGTGACCGCAGAAGACTTGAGCGTCGGTGGAGAAAGCGTCATTTGAAAAGGGGAGGAGAGGAGAGGAGAGAAGGAGGGGAAGGAGGAGAGGAGGAGGGAGAGGCCGGGAGCTTTTATTAGTGTCTCTCACTTTATCTCTACAGATTTTTTAAAATTAAACAATAAATATGGTCAAGAGAAAATAAGAAGGGAAAAAAGCCTGACCGACCCGACCTGAGTGGTCCGTTTGCCTGTACAACTGGGGGGGGGGGGGGGGGGGGGGGGGGTGGGGGGGGTGGCAGGGGGTGGGGGGGGGGGGGGCTGGCTTTTTTTGTACATGTACCTTAATAGCCAAAATGTTTCTTTCCTTGTTTATAAAATTGGCAGGTGTGTTGGGTCCTCATGGGTAAACCCTGAACTTTTCTTAACCCTAACCTTCCGTAGCACTATACGATTCACTACGGCCAAAAAAAATGTCCACATACATGCTAGAGCATTGATTTGATGACGACATCATCCGGGCTGATATGTGGGTACGAAATCACTGCCAGGGCGAGCGTTAACAGTTTAGCTCAATGGTTAGGGGGGCGGCTGTGGTGATCGGAAATATAGCCTGGCTGCATGTAGAGATTATCCGGATTTGGGCTTAACAGCCATCTTGTACCAAATATATACTAAGTGTATTCAAGATTTTCAGAAATGAGATGTTTCATCTTTTAAATCATAGATTTTATACATGTAGCATATATGGACATTGCATCTTCCAAATGAACAAACAATTGACCAAATATAGAATGTCAGGTTAATGTAAAATGGCTGGACAATTATTTTTTGATGTGTCTAGATTCAAGATGCTGTGCAAGTCGAAGTCGTAGTCTAATCCCGAGTCTCATGACTGCCTGATTGAAGGGGATTGCCAGACCCTAAACATGCTAAAGTCCCGTTGGGCAACTACAGCTACATTATTTTGTTCTCACTAGTCCATACTATAATATAGTAAGTAAAATGTATACTTTTGCTATCTTAGGTTGACAACTTTTTATGTTATAGTCATTTTTATAAATTGAGGCTGATTATTCATGTTGACTGTGTAGCGAATAGGAAGAAAGCTGATGATCATTGTCTTAATCCATAGTTAATTAGTTGTTACAAATAGTTGACAAGTCTGTTGATCCACATACTGAAAGACTACTTAATATCCTGTAAAATGGGACCAGAATGGTGTTTGTAACATTAGGGGATGCCTAGTTATGGTAAAAAGAACAAAGCATAGGATTATCCCCATTGAGTTTGTACAGGCGGCACCCTTTCCGGCGGCACCCCTTCCGGCACCACCCCTGGTCCCTAAACTTCAAACAGCTGTAGCTCCCCTTCTGTATTAGCTATACCAATGCCATTTTGCGATTGCGAATGTTTTGCTATTATATTTTATATTTTACGAGGCTAGGTGATCTATGACGTAGGCTAATCTGTTTGAATCTTGGGGTTTAGGTCACTTATCTCGGGTTTAGGATCGTAAGGTGACTTATCCGGGGTTTACGGTCCTAAACCCCAGATAAGTGACCTAAACCCAAGATAAGTCGAATTATCCGGGGTTTACGATCCTAAACCCCAGATAAGTGACCTAAACCCCAGATAAGTCGACTTATCCGGGGTTTACGATCCTTAACCCCAGATATGTGACCTAAACCCCAGATAAGGCGAAATATCCGGGGTTTACGATCCCAAACCCCAGAAGTGACCTAAACCCCTGATAAGTCGACTTATCCGGGGTTTTACGATCCTTAACCCCGGATAAGTCGCCTTATCTGGGGTTTAGGATCGTAAACCCCGGATAAGGCCCGCCTTAGCTGGGGTTTAAGCCATTTATCTGGTGTTTAGGCGGAAATGACACACTTATGCTTCGATATACGCACGCTGTTATAAGGGCGCACAGCACTAAATCCCTCCTCGTTTTGTGTAATGGTATAGTCTATCCATCTGAGACCGATATTCCAATAACGTGACCCAGCCGTTCCATTGACTAGGAGAGGAGGCTATTTTCTGCCAAAATATCGATGGAATCAGTTGAGTGAAAAACGGCCATTCTAAAAGATAATCATGTTACCCACCTACTTTTATCATCATAACCCAAGTTGTGCCATGAGAGTCAGGTTAATTGACGTTGCAAAGACAGGTAGCTTTCCCTTCCAATTTCTTCATTTAAAAATATGCTTTCAATTTGGCAAGCACTGGATGCATCTCATCTTTAATGGTCTTATTTGGTGCCATTTTTAAGCTCTACTGTACTACAGGCCTCTATGAACAGGTACATGTAGAGTGATAGACCCCGATGAAGACAACCTGTCATTTTACAAGTCAGAAAATAAACTTTATTTAGTTTGTCAACGTTCCAATTGTATAATATTTGTTTGAAAATGAAAATCGTACCTTTCAATATTGATACCATATCATTGTAAGCGTATTTGTTTCTTTCTATACTTAACAAGGAAAAACAAAAAACGAGTTTGTGATTAATGGGGTCCTTTGGGAATCAGTTTGGCATGAGGGTAGCAATTCATAATCAAAATAAAAGATAATCTCTTGTACTTTGATCAAGAAATATTGATTTTCGATTGTACCGAAAATGTATTACGTGGATGAACACACGTGCTCGGAGACGGTCAGAAGGCGAGCGTCCGGGCTGAAAATAGAAATGGCGCTGTTTAAATGATCATATCGTAAAATCTAATTGGAAGGCGTAACACTTCTTGACGATTTTATGAAATTGTAATATTTATTTGATAGAATAAAGCATTCGAGACATTCCAAAAAGAGTTACTAAGGACCCAAAATCGCGACTATGATAGCCCTAATTAACATGTAATCCAATGGGCGGTTTATTTATTGCTGTGCCCCCTTATGAGGAGGCCCGTGTTTGTAGTATAGTTAAGCCGACGATTGAGGGCGAGGAGTAAGTTAGGAATTATTTATCTTTCAAATTCTATTCATTTATTATTTATACATTTTGCATTGTCATATGTCTACATCACATACTTTCACATATCAAAAGAATCCATTCGTTTTCTTCAAACATATGTTCATCTTACATATGAATTTTCTTTTTTGCCAGACTGTCACATACAATTCAAGCCCAAAAAATGCTCTCATTGTAATGTATTCCAAACATCTATAGTTTATTACGTATTCATTCATGCTCACCCTTCGTAGCTTCGTATATCATTTCATCATGTTTAACTATTCTTAAACAAGATATTTAAACAAAATTGGTCAAAGTCGGAGAAAAAGATTAACAGAGGACACAGGTAAATAAGAATCATGCCATATTTAGACAGTGTATGATGTACATGTAGTTCAATATTTATTTAGCAGCATGTTTCTTTCCGGTGCATGTTAAATAAGTTAAACATGATTTGTAAATTACAATAAATAGAAGTTAAAAATGATTTGTACATTATAGCTGCTCATTACAAATAAACTTTTTTCTCATGGTTTTTATGCCAGCAGGCAAAGACTTAAAGGCGGCCTACCACTTTCCTAGTTCGCCACTGACCCACTGGGTGGCAAAGTTTGACATGCCTATTGAAAGTTTAAATTTTGACCCCATATGCAAAGGTCAACGACCTTTTTACGTTTTACCCGATAACTCGTTAACCAAACCGGAAGTAGGACAAACTACACTTTTTTGAGCCCTTGTATGGCGGCCATTTTGGAATTTGATCTATAAAAGAACGTTCCTGTCACTTTTGAGAGAGATATGGGAGCTCATTTTCTTTTAAAATGGTTCTAGTTGACAAATCCACCAAGAAACAAAGGTAGGAAGAAAAGGTCACGGAATCCAAGATTATGACTCTACTAAAAGATCATTAGGAAAATATCTATCAAAATTAAAAACATAATACTGAACCCTGGGTGATTTCAAACATCAGTGTACCTACTTTTCAAGATTTAGCCTACACCAAGTTAGGCGAGCTAAATGTGTCACTCGATATCAGTCAAAATGCATTTAAAAAAGAACTATATTTTAGCTGTGTTGAATGAATCACATGAGGAAAATCCATTAATCATGGAAAGTTTCCAAAAAATAGTGTCAGTTTTGCAGCGTGTGTTTTCTCCATGGGAAAAGTAGCTGCTCAGCACATGAGAACTACACACACCAAAAACAAGAAGTTTTGGCTGGATACATTAAATATCTTACTGAACATTTGCTTGTATTGAGTGCAATATATAAATGTACTTATGGCAAAGTCTCATGATAATGCATACAGTGCTTTTTTTAAATGATTTGTTTACATTTTACATGACATTTGTGTTGTGGGGTGTGTGAGTAGCGTGGCAGAACACTCGTGCGTTCACACAGTGCAATTCCTACTCTTAGACTGCTGGATGGTCCCTCTGCATACTTGTAGTAGAGTTGGCCAAATCTTTGACGTTTCGAAATTACAGTGATCATCTTTTTAATATTATTTTAATTATTTCTCCACAATAACAACATGATATATGTTCATATTTTCGTATAAAGATCTCCTATACATTTTAAAGACATCTGGGTACAAAATACTGATTTAAAATAAATAAAGTAATTCATAGACTCCGCCACAACAATTCAAATGTCAAAGTCGTCACCGACTTTGACAAAAAATAACTATACCAAATTGGGATGTTTCAAAGCTTGAAATGTACTTTTGTACTTGTTTTTCTTCTTACCTTCTTTCTCGTATCATTTCATTTAAATACAATTAAGTAATTCATCAAACTATTGTTCTAACAAATGTTTGCATTTCAACTTTTTGCAATAAAGATACATTAGGCTGCGCCCTCAAGTACGCTCGTATAATACAAATTGGGTTTAGTATATTTATAAAATTGTATTACATGTATGAACTTATACCTATAAGGATTAAGAAAAAATCAGACCTCTTTGTACAACAAAACGTCGATTCAAAAAATGCTGATCGGGCCCGATCAGCATTTTACGTCAGACAGCAAAACTTGATTAAAACAATACCATCGCTATTTATTGAATAGATAGCGATGGTATTGTTTTAATCATGTTTTGCTGTGTTTTTGTTAGTAGAAACAACAATAATGGCAATTGTATGTTCATTTCGAATTCTGAAGTAAATTTTTTAAAATTTAAAAATGTCAACACCACTTTCCCGGAGCATAACGAATCAAATGTTTGAAATACAATGTTTTGCTATTATATTTATTATTTTCTGAGGCTAGGTGTTCTATGACGTATGCTAATCTGTTTGAATCTTGTTGAACTGTTGCATGTAATAGTCCTCCATTTTGACGGCGGGATATTTCTCACAACCATCGATACATTCGATGATAGTCGCGGCATCTGGCGCTCCGAAGTAGGATAACGTCTGCCGAGCGGACTGCTTGTACCCTTCTGTTGTAGGATTAACGACGCGGTGTTTCTATAAAGAAGAAGTATTATTTAAATTAGGTAATATGTGTTTGCTGATGATCAGTTAGTGGGTCTCGTACTTACATGGGTAGAGTTAGCAACTTGATGAAACTCCTAGCTTGGTAGAGAACCGCAATAGTTAAAACTATAATATCCCCATTTGGGATACACCAAAAACCTGATTTATGTCAAAGCCCCTAGTGGACAAACTGACTGTGAATCTTAATAGATATTATTTATAAAATACAGAATCTATGGTGTTTAATTAATAAAAAAGGGGCATCGTCAAAATTACATTTTTACGTTTCTTATCGTTTATCCTTGTTATATCAACTGATTTATACGAACAATATTTGAAAATACATTTAACCATATTTTTGAAAAGAAATCGGAGTCTACTGAACATGGATATCAAGAGTAAAAGTCATTTAAAACATTTGGTATCGCAGCGCCCTCTATTGCTCAAATGTGTCAGATTGGCAGATAGGCTGGATTAAGCCACTGGTGGAATAAGTAGATGCCTGGGGCTTTAAATGGTTATCCAGGTGATCATTTTCAATACAATGATTCAATTAGGGTCAAAACCACTAAAAACGACCAATTTGGATTTCAGAATTTGTGAGAATTCAAATGTTCTCAAAACTATTGTAACGCCTAAAGAATTAAATATAACACTTTGAATTTTGACTCGGACAAATATGAGCATGTAATATTTTCAACTTTTTATTTTCAAATGTTAATGTTAAAATTTACTGATGAAACCTACGTTACCAATAGCTCAAATGTTAGATTGGAGCCTTAAAGTCCGTAAAGTATGCCTATTCCATTGAAACAAGGTACTTTATCGTTAGTCAACTTTGTATTTTATATCACAAGCTTTAAACTCAAAATGTACTTATAAATTCTACCATACAAAGGCAAAGGAGAAATTGAAACCTACGTTATAATTGATGCAACCTACGTTACCCATGGTCCTGTTAAGAAGCGCCGTTTTGCAACTATTTTCGTTTCCAACCTCTCCTAGACGCATGATCGATGGCGGTATAATAGCACTTGCTAGGGGTGTTCGTTACGATTTTACTAAAATAAGTTGAGGTGGGTGAAATGGCAGTCACGTATGTATCGGTAACGGATGTTTCATTTGAACTTCACTGTGACCCAGTTCATGATATACGGTTGGTGATGAAATAAAATAATTTCAGTTGAATAAGGGTACCATGTACTTATGTTTAGTATATTCCTTGTATACACTCCATTGTTTAATTCTGATAAAATTGGTAACGTAGGTTACTTTTCTTAACTATACGGTCACAATACGGTCACAAAACCGATACTAGATGCATTTTTTTCTCCAAAGCTTTTCCCCAAATTATATCTCCATTCATATAGGCTTTAGACGAGGTGTTAGTTATTTTATAAAAGAAAGAAACATGACTTAAAACTGAAAACAGGCGGGAAAGGGTGAGGTTATATGTATACCATGTATACGGTAACGTATGTTTCATGGAACTTTGCGACAATTTTCAATTTAAAAATAATTAACCTCTGCATATTTCTAATGCATTTGTTTTTGTTTTTTGGTAAAGCATGCAACTGTGTTTGCTTTCTAGTACTACTTTATGCACGACAGGACTTGTTTCTTTCAACAACATCACAAACTATCTATAGATAGTGGTTTGCGACATATGGTTTTTGCCCGGTTTTGTTTAGCGTATTTACGAAATCGTAACTTGCAAAATAATAATACCCAAGTCCTAGAATTTTCAGAAGTTTTAATCTATTATATGTTAAAAATGTATAATGCATGAAGTTTATAATTACTTTCCAATTTTCCAATTTATTCTTAATTGAAGGCATGCGACACGTAGTTTGCGTAATTGGCCGTTTTTAGTGGTTTTGAGCCAATAGCTGCATATTTGTGTATGAGATGTGCGGTGTGACAACCTTACTTCACTAAATATGATTGCCAAGAATATAAAAATCTTGGCATCTTTGTAATTTTTCACTTTACTGCTTTAGACTATAATGTATACGAGTAGTAGGCTCTATTGAAGTACAAAGTGTAAGAATTAAATGAGACACATATTTTTATAATAATGTAACTTTTGAAAAACGTATTGATTGAGAACACTGCAAATTATCTCAACAAAACATAACTCTTGCAGACGGGAAAATCGTTCATTTGTTTGTAGCTTAAAGGGGCATTGAGAGATACGTATGGGAGTGCGCCCTCAATTATCCTGGAAATCAGTTTTTTGCATCAAAGTAATACTTGGGCATATACTAACTCCCATCTGAAACAGTTTACCAACATTTGCCGTTTATCATATAAAATGTCATGATTTTCTTAGTTTCGATATGATCGAAACTCAGGTGCTGAATTCGGAAGTTATGCATCGTTTTACTCACGTACTTTCGCGGCAAATCTCAACCCGGAAGTGCCGTTATTAGTGCTTATTTTGGCATGAAGGCGATGTCGGAATTGTATGACATCTTGGATTTGGGCTATGTTGATTATCTTTACGTTATTTGCTCATTTAGTATATCGATACATCTCTCAATGCCCCTTTAATGATTTGTGAAAAGATCAAATCTAAATTTAAGTAGAAAAGAGTCATCATTGATAAAACAGGTATATATAATACGTATATCCCAGCTTTTCGCTAGACTCCACAAGCTCACCGTCGAAACAAACCGGTCACTGGTCCATCTCTGCATAGTGTCGCCAATATTAACAACGATTGTGTCGTCGATAGGGGGCACTGCAATCCAGTCACCGTCGAAGTTCTGCACCTGAAGTGTTCAATTTTTTTTTTTAAAACTTAAATAAGAATTTATAGAAAGAACTTGGGTTGCCCCAGGTGAAACAGTTATTGTACACAAATACATCTGTTTACGCGGGGATTCTTCAGCGTATTGCAATCACACGCGCGAAAATGAGGTGCGTGGGTCGGCAACACACACTTCTTCAATGAGAATCTCATGAGTCATAAAATGAGGTCTCCACAAACAAAGTACAAGGACCTATACAGTCATCAAAATAAGTAACTATACAGGTAATAAATGTGCTTTTAACTCTAAAAATATATATCCTACCTGGAAATATTAAATCATAACGTTGTTGAGAAATTTATCTTCTTTAATATGAGATATTGCACGCTAGGATCGGTTGAATATTTAAGAAGCGACAATCCAAGATGTAAGGTAAAGTCACAATTTCAAATTCACATTTTACATTTCAACACGGGGGAGAGAATGACATGTAGCGTGTGTGTGGCGTATTGATCCATCGGAACAATACGGCAGACTGTCCAACCTGCGCATGCATCCCCCAATTGCACTACCGGTAATCGATAACGTACCCGTAGATTGGTCCGCTTGTAGAAAATAAAAATGTGAAAATGAAAATCGGACTTCTCCTTACATTTTTGAGTGCCACTCCCTCAATAATCACCCGATCCTAGCGTGCAATATCTCATATTAAAGAAGATAAATTTTTCAACAACTTTATTATTTAATATTTTTAGGTAGGATATATATTTTAAGAGTTAGAAGCCCATTTATTACCTGTATAGTTACTTTTGTTGATGACTGTATATGAATAGGCGCAATTTAAAGAGTTAGCTTAATAAACAACTCATCTTCTCTACGCGGATGTGACCGTGACGTCATTTAGAATCAAGTTGTGCGCTGTTTACCAGTGACTTGTTAAAATTAAGCTTTTTGGGGCGTAGAGTACACACGAGCCCCTATTAAGTTCAGTTTTGATCTTTATAAAACTACTCTATTTTGGCTTCCTCTGGACAGTGACGTAACCTAACAGGCGCAGCTTTTACGCCCACGTATGTATCTTCCGTCTTTTAACGCTCTTGTGTATACGCCAGCGCCTCGAGTAGGCGCGCGCGTTATGTGCTGCATTTAGTAGAATACGCAGTTACGTCACTGTCTCGTGATGGATAAATATACTAAAATATACCCAGTTTTTACGTCTCACAGTATGTCACAATACAAACAAAACGGTCCGTTTTTTTAGCACGTATAAATCACCAACGAGAAGCTAACCAAAACAGACTGGACCTCTTTATACGATTTCCGGTTTGGGCACTTATTCGGTTTAGGGTTTTCTTGTTTTATAACACCCAAGTGCACCGCACGGTGTCGATGTTATTAGTTGTATTGGTTGTTGATGTTGCTTTGAGGGGAATGGGGGATAGCGCACTCAAACTCAAACTGAAATCATGGATAGAGGATGCGGACCAAGGGTCATTGCGTGATAATTCAAACAATACAAACGGAGTTTAGTTGAAAAAATGTTTAAAATAATATTTTAAAGGAGCCCACGTGTGACAGAGTTGAATGTTGAAAACGTTTTAAAATAGACTTGATTTCTTGTGTTTTAATGGAGTATCAATCCAATATACCATATACTATGTATCTATATAATACAAATATATACTGTTCTTAATAATATCATGCTATACCGACATCATATTCCTGCCTGCTTTGCTTTGCCTTTCACGTCTCACTAACTACTACATCAAACAAATGCTACTTGCCATACATTGGCATGTACTTCTACTTCTAAGTTCGTATACCAAACACTTCCCACGGTTCAACCAACACCCTTCCATTTCGTAATCAGTGATTATACTGCTCATATGTTAGAAAAAAACACCAGCCATACATCCTCTATAGACTACTTTTATTATTTGTTTGATCACCCCCTTTCCTTTTGAAGGATTGTTTATTACCTCCAGGCGTCGACATTACCTACCTCTAATCCAGGTTCTCGTTGAAAGAGAAGTGTCATGCTTCCAAAGTCCGTGTGTTCACCGCATCTTACTTGATTCTCTTTGATGCTTAAATTTTCGGTCGCTGGGTAGTAGTTGCTTGCGATAATGACCATTCCCTCTGGTGTCCCAATGCCCGTATGGGTCTTTGAAAATATATATGGATCCTGTTTGAATGAAAAATAATAGACTTGTCTTATCGAAAGAAGCCTTAATTTATCGTCGTTATTCATAAACTTTTACCACACGGTTTAATATTCTATTAAGAGGTATAGCTAGTAGGAGATAAAGGAGAGGAAATGAAATGATAATCTAATCAATGAAATATATATCTATGTTTGACTGTTTCCTGTATCATAGAAGAGATAGCTCCAGTGGCGTACCCAGCTTTTGGTTGGGGGGGGGGGGGGGGGGGGGGGGGGGGGCGGTCGCACGACCATAGTTGTACCGACGAAAGGCATGATATACCGACAACTTTTTTTACAGACTCCAACAAAATCGTAAAAATTGCACTATAGCAGCCGAAATCTTGATAAGTGTGGGGGAGATGAGATTGTCCACAAAACCGGCAGGAAAAATCGCATGGTCAAAATCGCAAATCTACCGACGGAGGCTCATGTTTACCGACGGGTTTATTCCAGGCCCCCCCCCCCCCCCCCCCCCCCCCCCCCCCCCCCCCACTGGACGCCCCTGGGTACGCCACTGGATATCTCAAATGCACACTTTCGTCTGCCCATGTGTGAACACCTATATACCCCTAATTACACACATACATCCCTTGAGATATGCAGAGTATGCTTATCTGGTACCATGGTGTAGCTAGAGGTCTCGCCTTTCCATACATACCAAAACAAGTACAAACATTTTACGCAGGACGTTTTATCTTTCAAAATGTAAATTTTGAATAGTGTACGGTGAAAATCAGACTGCTTACCCTACACCCGTGTAAAGTGATATCCTAAATGAACAAGAGGATGAGTCATGTTGCATTTTGGTGCCATCGGAGAAAACCCTTAGGGGTGATGGTACCCCCCCCCCCCCCCCCCCCCCCCCCCCCCCCCCTCTTAGTAGCGCGAGGGTTATGTGAAACAACATAATTAGCTTATAATCATTTTGAATGATTGATTACAATAAGTACCTCACATTTCAAGCCTCTCGCCATCACCTCCAATAACCGATGGAGAAATGGTTTTCCAGCTTCCATTAATGCCTCCATGCTCTCGCGGAGTTCAGGAATCTCTTTTGGCCAAGCCTTCAAGAAGAAAGAAGATAATCGATCAACTATTTCTAATAATTATAAGGGTGGTTTTAGGAATCCGGATTGAAAATATCATTGATAAGAATATCCATTAATCGATTTGTATCACTTTAAAATAATTTGTTTAAAAGATTGTGTACATAGAAAAAAATAGGGTAGGTAGGTTGGGTTTTTTGGTGTGTTTTTTAAATCTATAAAACATCTTTGAAATTTTATATACCAGCACACATACCGTATACCATACAGACATAAACAAATGGCACAAATACACATTTTCACTGTGTTTTTTTTCTTTTTCTCACACAAAAAAAATAAAAAAATGTTTAGGGTCGGCTGTAAAAATAGGGTTGGTCGGGTTACGCCAATCAAACATTTTTTTTAGGTCTAAAGGGACACTAAGAGATGTGTTGGAGGCTGCGCCTTCAATATGATAAAAACTGGGATTGATATATTTTGACAATTGTAATACATGTATGAACTTGCACCTATAAGGATTAAGAAAAATCAGCCCTCTTTGTACAACAAAACGTCGATTCAAAAATGCTGATCTAGCCAAGAACAGCATTTTTACGTTTTTTAAGAAAAGGTCTAACCATTAGAGCACGAGGAGTTGGCGGACAGGTTCGAATTTTGATCGATATGAACTTTTACAAAATAAAGCCAATTTGTTCAAACGTATACATGTAGTTACACTGTAATAAGTGCGTAAATTCGAATCAAAAGTGCTCATCAAAAGAAAGTCATACACTTTGTTTAGGTCCTATAGAGTAACTTTCGATTATTTGTTGACCAGACAGGATGGATAGACATTTGGATGAATCTTTTCGGTTTAATTTTATACCAAACATGCCACAGTAACAAGAAAGATAAACCATGATTAGCACCATTTAAAGAAAAATAGTCAATTTTCAAAATTCACATTTTCAATACCATATGGATGAAAAGACAAAGTTGTAACAAGCACATGTGCAGTATTTTTCCCGTGTTGATCGCTGTGCGCGGGCTCATTCAAATTCAAACTAGCATGCATGGGTAAAGGATATGAATGTAAAGGAAGCTTTATGGAAAAGAGTTATTGACCAGAATGGCGGACGTTCACGATATTGAATTTTAAGAGTTTGGACACTTATTTTTAAACAGCCATGTCTACAAGATCTTCATTTGTATCATATCGGTGCAATTAACTTGAACAATTTGAGTTAACAGAGTCAACAGCATTTTTATCAGGAATTGGTGATAGAATTACTGACTGATGTGTAAATGTGTGTTTCTTGAAATGCTTCATTGATATCTACAGCTAACCTAAACCAAACTAACATGTATCCTAAGGCTTGGTGAAATTCCAAGCAGTTTAACGTAATGCACTTTATGTTCGGAATCAAATATCCCGCTCACTGGTGTACGACCGCAACGCAGCATAATATGCACGGTTGCACTGTGCGATCGATAGCCCGGTAAATCCTGGTCATAACAGAGTCACACACACACCCTCTTCCCGCGTAGTGTATTGAAAATGTGAATTATGAAAAGTAACACATTTTTCTTTAAATGGTGCTAATCATGGTTTATCTTTGTTGTAAGGTGGCATGTTTGGTATCAGATTGCGCCAACATGATTCATCCAAATGTCTAGCTAGCCTGGTTGGTCAAAAAATAATCGAAAATCACTCTAAAGGCCCTAAACAAAGTGTATGACTTTCTTTGGTTGAACACTTTATTTATCGTACAGTGAACCTCCCATGAACCGCGCATGGGGATATTCCAGATATTAATGGTATAGAAGGTAATGTAACCGCCCCCCTCCCCCGCCCCCCTAAAAGAATGATATTTTTTACCGATTTTATCAATTTTGGATGGTGGAAATCTAGCTACTACGATGCTGTAATACCAGGCTTGGTTACGAAAAGCTAAATTGTCACAAATGGGCTAACATTTTGCTTTTGACTACCTTGTATTTGTACGGGTGCTGCAATTATAAACATCAAGTCATCATACAAGTCTATAATAAAACTAACATTTACTGTTAACATGGTTAAAGCCTAGCCAAATGTATCAAATTCACAGCTTTGCCTAAAAGTCTTTCATCAGTCAGTTGTGGAAAACAGGGTTTTTTGTTTGTTTTTTTGTTCTAGCAATAGGCCTACTCAGGATGTGCTGGAGGATGCGCCCTCAATTCTGATGACAACTGTGATTTGTACATTTTTACAAATGTATGTATAAACTTACACTTGCAAGGATTTAGAAAAATCGACTTTCTTTGTATATACAACAAAACGTCAATTCAAATATTCTGTCCCCGGCTCTATTAGAATTTCACACTATATAGAAGGGGAGCATGGGATCGTCTAGTCCTGGTCTATACTTGCAAACCTGGGTGTTTAAATGACCTTGAACCTTGATTTAGGGCACACGGTTGCATGTGTTTCAATGTGTATCAAAACCACATGTGCTCCACAGCTATACAAGTATGCTGGGTATAAGGCTGTTTCTGTGATTTTGTGAGTGGCAACAGTAAAAAGGTTTATCACCATTGTCCACCTTGAATTCTGAAGTAAATTATTTAGATAAAAAACAATCAACACTATAATTGTGTACCCCTTTAAGTTTGTGTTTATTTAGAGGTGATAGAGACGATTTCACTCACAAGTCAACTTGATATGGAGGCATAGCCGAATAACCCGGCGGACCAACTCCATGACAAGGGCAATAGGGGCCGGTATTACAGCAGTAATAAGAAAATTCGTCAGACCCATTTACTTACCTTAGGGTGTTCACGTGCGACTGGATTGAAGCTGAATCTTTCCTTCAAGTCTCCATGTGGTCTTATCACTTGATCTTTAACGACAGTGCCAGTTTTTGCAGCGCTAGAGTAAACAAATGATTGGTTTAAATAATTTGATTAATCCAACTATGGCAAGATATATTAAATAGACGTTTTAATATAAGGTAGGATTTGAACCCTACATAATAATGTATTATCTTACTAATCAAGCTTATCAATAAACATACCTATTGCGTAGACGGGCTGGGTGGACTGTCTTATATTATTTCCCTATACTTCCAACTATAATTAGCAGTATATTAAAAAAACATAGTTATAGTGGATTAAGGCGAATTTCCTTTGTTTACATTTTCGCCTTAACGTCATCCGAACAAAACCCTATTGTTCTCTTTCTCCTTAAGGATGGAATTAGTTATGTAGTTGTTGTCATTCTCACCAAAGTATTATGCTGAATTTTAATACATGAACATATTTACGGCCTCAATATTTGCCTATGTGAGTGATGGAGAATTCATTACATTCCAGTTGCCTGTAAAGTTTGAGCCGAAGTTGGACAGGTTGAATTGAACTGGCCATGACGCTAGTTTTAATAAGTTCCACCAAAGAATTACATCCATCCAACACCATTGACCGCACGCTGGAGGACCTTGAGGGTGGCAGCGGTGGAACTTGTAGCAAGCACGCAGGCGCTGCAGTATTACCACATGACTTGGCACACGTGGTGACTTTCATCCAGATTTGGGCTAGATTTAAAACTAAAATCTGCTCTTCGAAAAATATAATGTAATTTTTTTTCTTCGAAATTTGAACTTTTGATTTTACAAAATATGATAAAGCATTAGTTCTATGACAAATTGAAGTTAAAAGTTGGAATTTCTTAACACAACAACATTTTCCAAAAGTAATATATCTGTGAAAACCCGCCACATCGTGGCATTTTTCATATTAGAGATATTTATACCATACGAAAGCTAAAACTGTGCTGATTACAGGCATGTTTCTATCATTTTTCTACGATTACTACAAAAAAAGTTATGAGTGAATGATGATTGTGATGTCATCAAAAGCTACAAAACAAGAAATCATGAAAACAAGCCAAGAAAGATACATAATTCAATATAATAACAGAAGGTCAATAATAAAAGTGACTTAAGTAAGTTTTTGAAGGTGAAATTTCATAAAAGATTATGACACAAAGTATTGGAAACTATTTTCTTTAACAAAATCTTATAAAAAAAGGGTTTTTTTTCTTTTTCTTACCCATAATCCCTAGTTCACATTTTGCGACATCCGACGGGTTTTCACAGATCACATCACATATATAGGGCTTCTAGTTACACCCAGACTAAAGTGCCTTTAAAGCCATGTTTAGGACAGCGGTGGAAATGGTAGCAAGCACGGCTGGCAAGACGCAGGTGGTGTGAAATAAATCAGATAAATGTTGTAGGAGGGGATGATTTATTACCCTGGATAAGGCATCAAAGCCGTGGTCAATAAAGTTGGATAACATATACAGGGAACGGAACCGTAATGAGCCAAGATTTCGTGTTTAACACTTTGCACGCGGCTATTAGTTTTTACCATATCCCAAAATGTTGTTCTTATTTGGATGCATTTCGTCGCGGTGACTCCCAATATGGTAGTGAAATTCAATAATATTGAAATTTTTGAAACATTTTGTGAAATTTTGGAATGTCGTCTGCAGACGACTGCCGCATGGAAAGTGTTAAAATACAGGACTGGCAATGATCCAACAGGAAGAGTCTTTTAACCCCTTGAGTACAACACTTTTTTTACACGCCCTATACTGGATGGGTATTTTGTTCTCGTTTTTTATTTTTCTCCTTTTTCTTTTCTGTTTATTCTCTTTTCATTTGTTTCCCCTTAGCTTTCCTCTTCTCTTTTGTATTCGTTTGTCTTTGCCTTGTTTCCTTTTCAATCCTTTATTTTTTCGTTATTATTTCCCTGTCTTTTCTGTTTTCCTGTTCATTTATTTTCTTGTTGTCACATTTTACTATTCTCTCACCTTTTTTCTTTCTTTTTTTGCAGCCAAAATTATTATTTTGCTTGTGAATAAACGACAAAGAAAGGCTTATTAAGGCTGTATTTATTGTATCGATATCCTTTTTATTGGCTTTAATGAAGATTGATTGCTTCATGCTCTCTTCATACGTATATTGGTTTGCTTTATTTCTAGTAGAGTATTATTGGAGAAATAGCTTAAAAGTAGACTGAAAAGTATAATCGAAGTTAGACCGAAACTTACATTTCCGTTTTACAGACATTGAAGGAAGCCTATAGGCCTAGCATGTGTAGGTTGGTTTTCTTTAATGTTGTGTATAGCTTAAAGGCGAACTACCACTTTGGATTTCTAGCCACATCCAGTTCTCTTGGGAATTAGACAAGGTTACAATTTCGCCATGTTAACTCTGTACAGTACAGTCTGTCATAAGTAAGCAGGTGTATGACTAGTTCGTCTGTGGTGAACTATCAAAGTGGTAGGCCAGCTTTAAACAGATTTTACCAAAAATATCATTTTATACTTGAAAACTGCACGTATGTCAAACGTTTTGCATGTACAGATGGCGTACTGTATAATATACATTATAGTCATGAAATTTTATATTTTGTGAGATAAAATATACACGTATATTTAATGGCTTTTAAAGCACTCTGGTAATAGATTTTTTTGTTTTTGTTTTTTTCGATGTAAAAATAATACGTCGTATATTTTTTTAATGGCTTTGAAATCACTGATATTTTACATTTTACATTTTTAAAGCATTAAACCGGTCATGCGTGTATGGTTGAATGGTGAGCTGTGATGATACGTCAACGGGGGATAATGCGAAGGGTATAGTAGGCCCTTTGCTTGTATAAACCCAGGGCTGTCAACTCTCCCGCCTAGACAATCTTTCTCCCGCTCCCCGCCAAGCATATAAAATCTCCCGCTTCATAAATTTATGATATAAAAATACAGCGTGTGACCTGTTTGCGAGGGCACCAATTTGAGTCAAGTGGGGTTTGATAGCACTGTTTGTTAGTCATCGAGCTTCGATTTTTCGAAAGTATTAAACGGTCAGGCGTGTACGGATGGATAGTGAGCTGTGATGGTGAGCCAACGAGAAATGATGCGAAGGGTATAGGCCCTTTGCTTGTATAAACCCAGAGCTGTCAACTTTCCCGCCTATAGACAATCTTTCTCCTGCTCTCCTGTCAAGCATATAAAATCTCCCGCATCATAAATGTATTATATTAAAATACAGTGTGTGAGCTGTGGGCGAGGGCACCAATTTGACGAGGCGGCTGAGAATTGTGCTTCGCTCCGACTTTCGCACTCGGTATCTGTCCCTTAAAGTAAATCCCAAAAGTTGACAGCCCTCACAAACTAGTGGTCACCAAGCCCCTTGGAGCACCACTATGTTTTTTAAGGGTACGCACCCCCTAAGATTTTAAGATTTGTGAGAAAAAAGCCCACTGTCAGTCCATTAATAAGTTAAGGGATGCACAGCACCCCCTAATATTTTAAGATTTTGTTTAGAAAATATACAGTGTCAATCCTATAATAGTTTCAAGAGCTAAAGCCTGGAGAAAGGGAAGGGGTAGGTTTACTGGTATAAAAAAACTGGTATTACACTACACAACAATTTAATATGACCGAAGTCAAGTATTTCTCAGTCACCTCTGACAGTGAAGGGGGTATGTGGGGGCGGTAATTTGTACATATGCTTCTATGGACCTTTTCCCTTAAGAAACAATTTTCAAAAGACAACACAAATCCGTTATTATTATGGCCAGTGATGTTTAAGCTAGCAACATTCACCCCCATGTTTTCTTTAAGGGGTGCCCAGCACCCCCTATAAGATTTTAAGATTTTTGAAAAAATACCATATACACTACAGTGTCAGTCCAATAAGAAGTCAAGGGGTGCACAGCACCCCTTAAGATTTTTAAGATTTTTGAAAAAAATGTACAGTTCAGTACAGTGTGTGTCCAATATAATAAGTTCAAGAGCTGGAGCCTGGAGGGAAGTGAAGGGGGTATGTGGGGGCGGTAATTTGTACATATGCTTCTATATGGACCTTTTCCCTTAAGAAAACAATTCAAAAAGACAACACAAATCCGTTATTATTATGGCCAGTGATGTTTAAGCTAGCAACAATCACCCCCATGTTTTCTTTAAGGGGTGGCCATCACCCCCTATAAGATTTTAAGATTTTTGAAAAAATAAATACAGTGTCAGTCCAATCACAAGTCAAGGGGTGCACAGCACCCCCTAAGATTTTTTAAGATTTTTGAAAAAATTGTACAGTGTGTGTCCAATAATAAGTTCAAGAGCTAGAGCCTGGAGGGAAGGGAAGGGGTAGGCTTACTAAATCTATATTGTATTATGAAAAGGGTATTGCACTACACAGCGATTTTAAGGTATATGTGATCTTTTCCAGGGGACGCCCTCAATCCTCGATTCGCACGTATTAGTTCCTATGTTTTATTATTCAAGCATAGGGTCATGTTTTTTATACTGGGTACCCAAAAAAGGTGGATCTGTTACATTTGCACTACATATTATTACTTTACATGCATATATTTTGGCTATTTTTTATTACACATACTCAAATTTGGTCTTATTTTGATGAGAAAGTATTTGGCCTTTATTTTAAAAAGAAAAATATAAACTACCATGGTTCTGTTAATTACAATAGTTCGTTAAACCTAATTAGTCCGGGGTGGAAGAGTATGCGGAGGAGGAGTATGCGGAGGAGGAGGAGTGCATAGTTGAACAAGTATGGTGCAATATACATTGGGCAAACACAAATGCACTGGTTTCACTCTTGGTACAATTCTATATTGAAAACATAACATTATTGAAGCATATTTGAATTAAAAATATAATTAGTTAATTAAGGAATCATCAATTAGCATTAAATAAGAAGCTCAAAAAATTGTTGAGAAACATAAGTTGGTCACAGTTTGCGAATGTATGCAAACATTTGCCTGCACCAAACTGTCCATTTTAAAAGTATAGAAAGGTTGAGGTACCCTTTTGAATAAATAAATTTAACTATTTAATTAAAAATTAAAAGAAGATATGTAATTAACCTCATGTATTCTGTATTGTCTGGATGTTAATTAGCACATGTTGTTAAATGCGTTTGTGTGGTGTTATTACTTGTTTTTAACTGTGTTACCAAAAAGTAAAAAACTGCTGGTTTTCATCAAGCTTGTAAATTCAGGAGATTTATTGAATTCTTAGGATGCAACTGATCTGACCTATAGGATGACCAGCATAAGTAGTTTGCCAATCAACATTGGATCACCCTATATGTTGAATACAACTTAAAACGAAAACATTTTATAATTCAATCTTAAATCAGACTCTTGAAATTTAAAAACTGGGTTCAAACATTATGGAAACTAACCTAATTTGTTCATTTGAATGTGCTTTGCACATCATGAAGGTGCAAGAAGGATGAACGCAATTAATTGTATGCCACTAAACATGTGCCATTGGGAAAATTTGAGTCATCCTGTAGTTATAGGGCCTCTTTTTATTGAACATTATTTGAAACTCATACCACTTTAAACATTTGCCACTTCAAATTGGAATGTAAAATCATGTTTCAGATGCAAATTTAAATTCATTCAATTTAATGCTTTGTGGATAATCATGTATACCTAAATTAATGTTTTAAACACCCTATATGTTTAAAATTAATAACTTTACATAAGAAAAGGGTGACTTTCAAAATCAATCAATGTTCATGTACATGTAGTTGATGCATTTTTATTTGAAATCTACTTGAATTTTGTTTAAATACTAGTCTTTGTATGAATGTAGTAATAGAAGCATTTTTCCGGAACTAAATAAACACATTTTTAGACACCCTGTATGTAGAATTTCAGATTCATAATGAAATTTAATTTGCATATGTCTGGATGGGTATTTTATTAAACTACTTTAAATCTGTACTGTACTTTTCTTTCTCATCACTTCATATACATAGTGGAAGTAATTATTGAAACCCTTCTTTGCTTGTTACACCCTGTACAATTTTGGGCCACCCTGTATAATCAACTTCATTGTATGCTATTTGCATCCGTTACAGTATATGCTTTCAGAATATGTATACTTTTACCAACTTTAAATGTAAACTTTTTCAGATATAATGCATTAAATGAAAAAGGAACCTAATTTATGGAAAAAGGGACATGTAACACAAAT
The DNA here is from genome assembly GCA_035610835.1 of Ophiura sarsii. Lineage (NCBI taxonomy): Eukaryota > Metazoa > Echinodermata > Ophiuroidea > Amphilepidida > Ophiuridae > Ophiura > Ophiura sarsii. Next base: position 53,250,120 of record CM069457.1, on the reverse strand, counting down.
TGTACCCAGTATAAAAAACATGACCATAACAAGATGGCTTCAGGAACGTTTTCTGGACTATTTTAATTAAAAAACTGGATTGTTTTTGCGCGCTAATGTAACATTTTTTATCTTTCATTAGTGTCCCCCTTTTTTAGTGTGTTTCTGAACCAAGTCAAAGTTTATTAAAAATAAATGTATATATTCATAGCAAGGAGAGCTTTCGAAGGCCATTCAAACATGCTAAAACCCAAGAGCTTCAGGGAGATCATATTAACATTAATGACTTACACATTAACAGCACCCGGCCCCCATACAAAATATACTTCCAAGGGGGCCTGGTGGTCACGGTTAAAGAAAGGGATTCTGATTGCTGGCCAGAATTTAACTTGGTGCTTTCTAACTTGGGTCATCCTTAGCATGCTTAGGATAGTCGTATTCCAAGATTTCAATGGCGACGTGGCGTAACTAGGGTCTGGGGGTGGCATGAGGGCGGCATGAGGGGGACAGAGCTGTAATCGGGCATAACCGACTATTATACATATAGTTTGACATTTCTGTTTTAATTTTTGGTGGCATCCGGTGGAGCAAGCCATCTGGCATGGGAGGGGAAATTGCCTCATCCCCCCACCCCAATCCCCTCTTGATACGCCACTGTTCGAGTCGCATTATATCTCAAATAGTTATAATTTCAAAAGCACAGTACACAAACTGGTCGGGTGGTTAACCACATTTGGCAGTAGATTCAATGCATTTTGGCCTATAACCCCTAAAATGGAACATAGCTTGCGCCAATAATGTCACAGACAAAATTCAAACAGTATCAACATTTGTTGATGGAGACAAAACTGAAGTAATCGGAACATCTACCTTTTAAATTTTTTCTCAAGGTTGCGTCTACTGGGAGTGTTATAACTTTTATATATATGTTTAATGTTTCAATAAATGAGTGTCTGTCCGCGATCAAAAGATGATGTGGCATGCCTCTTCCATGGGGGTGTATGGATTTCAAATGGAATAGCCCAAATGCTTTGTTATCAGTAACCATGGTAACTGCAATGCCTACCTTTCTCGTCCCATGTGTCCATAACCATGGATGTATTTGGTCGGCAACTGACATTGTAACTTGATTTCCTCGCTGAGTTCAAAGAATCTGCTGCATGAGTCAAAACATCTATCAAGCTAAAGAATAAAATAAATAACAGTTTTTAAAAATGGAGAACTAATTTTACACTTTTACAATAGGGACATACGGGGTATAGATGACCCGACCCGCCCCGTATATCCTTGTACCTCAGGTCCGATTGTCATGTCATTTCCTCGAAGCATTACGCCGGCACTTTGCGCAACCCCTTTGGTGCTGCAATTTGTCAAATTCCATAAAATGGGATACTATCAACCATAATATGATGAAAATATAGTTTTAACAATGAGATGTATGTATGTATTGGACCACTAGTTACTCATATCCAGCATATTTGCATTGTAATAACATACTTTATATCCATCCAACATAGCCACCAAAATGGCCATTGTAAATGTAACATATAGTCTACAAGAGTGTATAATAATCCAAAATATATATTGTAAGAGTGTATATTGCATCACATTCACCAAATATTATGTTCTAAATTGCTAAAGCTATTGCTTTTAGATATAAGACCCACCTTTGTGACAATTCTAATTCTGTATCAATTTCTAACATGGCTGCCAGATGAATAAAGTTGATGTTAAATGACCTAAAACAATTGTTTTGTATTGTAAATGACCATATATGTAATACCTAGTACCCCCAAATCTAATGGGACAGCATTCACTATATTTCTATGATAAAGCCTAGGGGCTGTAGATCTAGTTTGAGTATTTTAAAATATCCAAGATGGCTGCAAAAGTTTAAACTATCTGAAAAGCAGTATTAGTTTATTGTTATTGTTACATTAGAAATGACCAAATTATCATTGGCGTAGCCAGGAGGGGGCCTGGGGGGGGGGGGGGGGGGGGGGTGATGTGCTCCCACCCCCCCCCCCCCGATTCCCGAAGGCACAAAAAAGAGAGTGTATAAAAGGGAGTTTGGGGCTTTTCCATAAGGTGACCCATTTTTTCTGACATATACTTTTTTTCTCGTGGTTTAAGGATTTTTAGTCAATAACAAAAATGTCCACTCATTATCTGACTCAGCTGAGACTAATATACCAATTTAGGCCGGGAGCCCGGAGCGTTTATTCAGCCGAAAAGGTACAAAAGGTGTGATGGTCTGGTTATGTTGGTATGTGGTCAAGGGTCAATATTTCTTATTCCTGCCGGGTCAAAGGTCAAATGTTTGGCTCTACAGGGTCAAATGTACCACACAAAAATTGCTCGCTACGCGCACATGTATTAATCAGAAACAGGTCAATCAGCAAATGGTGTCAAGGCATTCATGGCGGAATTGAGAGCCTATAACGCCTTTTATTGAACGACTTCCGCGAAAATATGATAAAAATGAAAAACTTATTACGAGAAGAAATATATGACAGGAAAGTTATCCCAGGGCCTTCAAAACGGCTGAGAACCTACAGTTCTAAGGACGCGCTGCCCCCTTAACCCCTGCTGGAGCGAGTTTTGCCCCGGGCCCATGCCATGGATGGACCAAACGCCGATTACGGGCCACACGTGATACGCCCATGGATATGGTGACAACCGGATCTGAAACATCAAATGGCATCGTTTTAAGTACTCTAAGACTGGGTTCACATAGGAGTATACGGTATACGGTATACGGTATTCGCTATACGCTATTCGGTATTCGCTATACGCTATACGGGCACGGCGAGTCACATATGGTAGCACGCGTGCCCTACTCGGTCTTTTGGCGCCGGTCAAATGGACACTTCAGAAATGGATTATTAGTTAAGACGACGAGTTTTAAATTCCAAATCCAATGTTATTTTCATTACTTTGACACTTATATTTGTGTATATTTTAGGGACCGTTCATTATTTATGGTGAAAGGGGGGGGGGGTAAACTATAGGGGGGGGGCATGTAACTTTCATATGTTGAAATAGGGGTTAAGTAACTTTTTATTCTTGAACAGAGGGGGTTGTGTAAATTTGTTAAAACTATAAAGATGGTGGTGATTGGAGTGATTTTAGAGGCTATTTTGGAGTGTAAATGCCATTTTTTTCCTGCGCTTCGCGCATATTTTCTTAAAACCTAATGACTTCAAAAACTTTTACTAGGAGACTACTTCTGGACAGCAAATCGACGATATGGTGGAAAAACATCTATATAATCATCAACGGTCGATACATTAGAGCCACAGGGTGTATTTAAATATTACAAAATCCATGCAATTTCATGATTTAAAAATGTTTTAGAATGCATGCTTTTCACCTCATCTCTGCTTTGCTCCAATGCTCACAAAAGTAGAACGTTTCACAGGATTATACGTTTCTGCTCAGAATGTTCTAACTTGTTCGGGTTATAAAGACTCACAAAACTACCCAAAATGTATAAATATGAAGAAGAAAAAATTCGAACTCGCTACGCTCGCCATCACTAATTTCACACAATAAAAAGAAGGGCATCATAAAATTATTGGCCGTTCAAATAGGGCACAACGTATCCATGAACAAAATTCCAAAGGTAAAGACAGCCCCTTAAGTATGTGACAAGTTGATTTTTTTTCGGGGGGGGGGGGGGATTGTGTAAAAAGCTACTGGTCAGCAGGGGGGGTCATGTAATTTTCAGTTTCAGCTGTAGGGGGGGTTAGGTAATTTTAACATACGAGTCTCGAATTTGTCCCAACCCCCTCCACCATAAATAATGAACGGTCCCTTATTAAGGAAACCTGCACATTTGAGAGTTGTTCTATCACCAAGAGAATGTATGGTCTACATATCATATATCATTTGGTTGATAGTATAACATGTACATATGAAGGCATGTGCTATTAAATTGCAAAAGAGTCCTATTGTTTCTAACTTACCCTATTCTACGCAATAAATTGTTTATAAATCGTGATAGGGGAAATTCAGAACGCCTGTACACACGAATTGCAGCTGCCACATCAAAACCGGGCGGTATAGATGGTGTGACCGGTGACGTCAAGTATTTACAAATGGGACACCCTCTGTTGATTCCCGCCAGGCAGAATATACAGTAAAGTTAATGAAGACAACATGAAATTTCTTTCTAAAGAATTGTAAAACTCATTGTTTTAATTTTTTTGTGTGTGAAATGCGATAGCTTATAGCATTCCTAAGCAAGTTTAAAGACAGTTTTGATAACAATTTGCTGTGACACCACAATCTAGTTAGAAAACCTGATCTGGCCTATGTAAACTATAGGAACTCTTGCCCGGTGTGTTTTGTCTCAAATCAACAGAGGGCGTCCTAAATGTAAACAACGGTCACCTCATCTATACGCTGCACGAAAATCGAACACGCACGATTCCCAGTATACTATACTATACTATACTACACTATTAGGGGGGGGCGGTGGGGTACCGCGCCATTTTGTCCCGAAGCAATGGTCATGACGTCATATTTTGGTCGATTTTCTGAACTTTTGTATTGGATTTACGTGCAAAATATATGCCCTTGGCAGCATACTTTCCCGGGTGTGTGGGTGCACTTTAAATTTCAGATGTTCTAAAATGGACGGATATCTAACCAATTTGATAAAAAAAAACACGATCCACACACCTCAGAATTGCAAAAAAAGCATAAAATAAGTCCACTTTTTTGTGCCTTTGAACAGAGTGGCACGGTTAGTGTAGTGGATAGGACGTCGACATGAGGAGCGAAAGGTTGTGGGTTCGAGCCTCATTAGGAGCACTTTTGTTTTATATGCTGGATTTGCTTATCCTGCCGGCATCATCTGTATGCTTGCCACACTGGCGTTTACCGTATCAGTTACGCCATTTTTTTCTCTCGAAAATGTCCAAAAAAATTACCGTTCTTTTAAAAATATGGATTATAATCAAATTACAAACACATTTTTGTGCGAGAGCAACACACACATTTGGCAAAAATGGCACAATAAAAATCCGTTCGTTATAAATAAATGGATATGGTTAAATAATAAAAGTAGAACTATCACAATTACAGTCGTGGATCTCTGTGGCGTGCGTAGGTTGGCCATGTCGTTGGCAATCGGAAATCACGGGTTCGAATATTCCTTTTATTTTTATATTTTTTAAACTTGAATGTGGATTAATGTAACATCATTGTTATGTCAAATTTTATCAATTATAAATGCCGCCCATGCGTTTATAGTTTTCTTTTTATTTATTTATCTATCATAAATGTATCCTTGATGTATATATTTAACTTTGTATCTAAACAATTAAATGCTTAAACAATTATATTATTGCTCGATAAATAGAGCGATTTAACTTGAGTTCAGTTTGATAATATGATAGCAAAACTTGTTGTAAAACCATTTTACCAGTGTGTCTGTAACAGAGTTTCATGTTTCCTCAGAATTAATTAACTAATTTAGATAATTATGTTAAATAAACTTGTACAATTAAAGTATTAACTATTATATCTAATGAAGATGTTAACTCCAAACAGTAAAACCTAGTGGCCTATATAAATAGGAGGACTACTACAAGAAAGTTAGGCTAGACAGGTTAAGCCCTAAAGAAGGTCAGAGAGTAATCATGATTATCTACATTCATTTATCGCCTGTCCTTTGTCAAAAAGCTTTTGGGTTCATTTTAAATGATTTATTATTTCTAACAATATTCCATGTCCAGAGATATCGTTAAAAATCATTGTGCTTGGTTATAAACCAGATAATCAAAATATATAGAATGTAATGCTAAATAGAATGCTTAGTCTGGCGTCGTTCACTCTGTATAGATCCAGACACATGAAGATCACTGATAATAAAAACGTTGATGCATTTAAATGGTTTCTATACGAATTAAAATGGAGAATTAGCATCTTGAGACACAGTGAAAATATGTGGCACAAGATTGGCAAAAGCCTACATAGCACAGAGTAAATAGTAGGTTTTGATATTCTTCTTGTAAAACACATGTACATGACAGCCCATATTCTATATTGCTTTGTTTGTCAACTCAACTGCGAAGGTCATGTGCCATTGATGATCATTAGCCATGCCATCTATCTTCATGCAAATGGTAATTGTTAGTACATGCTGTTCGCTAGTGGAGTCCTGTTTTTCATATTTGTAACTTATTGTTACCAGTATGTTTGATATATTGTTATTATGTTATATAACTATGTATAGAATATTTTATTTATTGTTTGTTTGCATAACTCCACAGACAAATGTACGTTTTGAAAAATTGAAACGTTTATGAAAAGGAGAAACCCTTGGCTACCCATCCAAAGTGTTTATCTTTCAATAGCATGTTCACTTCGTCCAAAACATTCACATTTCCCTAACATATGATGTTTTCTTTCAAAATCTTACACAAGATATTACAAAAATGTCTCCAGTGCTGTTTAAAATTAATTTAAATTGTCTTTATTTTCAATTAAAATTAAGTATTTTCTTTCTTTAGCTTTTAAAAGGAGAATAAAAAATACATTTTTTATTTTTTATTCTCCTTCATATTAATGATACATGTTATCTTTAAATAGCATCAAAAAAATGTTTATAACAGAAATTGTAATATATGATAGGCCTATATTATATATACAAATATCTTCATACTAACATTTTTATTTTATGACAGTTTATCATGGAAGTTAGATAACTTTACGCGTTCTTAATTCTGAATCAAAGAGAAATATATTGCAAATTTGGGTGGTTACCATATCTAAATTATTTATATATAGCAGTGTTTAGCAACAGCACCCACATAGTTATGAGATTGTTGTCAGAATTATTGAAGTTTTGTACCCCCAAAATAGCACTTTCAACATTAAATTAAAAAATATAGCTTAATTGGCAGAAAAGACAATTTCTGCATGCTTCCAAATCAACTTAACCCTTTCGCAGAAGTAGAACAATGTTCTGTCTGTCAATTACATTGTATTACAAATATTAGATGACTCTTTACCCATTTTGTGTAACAAATTTTCGTCGGGTAGATGTTGTGAAGAATTTTCAAATTAAGTTTAGCTGGTCCTTATTTGAAATTTAAAATAAAATTATTTTATTTCATGCATGACTAGCCATTCTTATATGTGGTTTGGGATGTCTGCAGGCAATTTGATTGGTTTTTGGCTGATTTTCAGCCGATACCATCGTACAGGCATCTGGGCTGCGTCGCATCTGGGCTGCAGGGGGCGGCTACCCACTTTTTTGCAAGGAAAGAAAAAAAGAAGTGGAAAAAAGAGAGAAACGGGGGAAAGTGAATGGTTTACAATAAAATATTGGTCAAAAATACACACCACATTGTACCAATACCAATTCTGAGGGGGGCACTGCACGACCCCCACCCCACCGCCCCCCCCCCCCCCCGCATATTTTCTACAGGTTTTAACATTATAATGGCCCTCAAACCATGCCAAATATTCCAAATATTATGTTGGGAACGTTAAAAACGTCACACTGGACAAATTTAGGTACTTCGCGCATTAGTTTCAATGTTTCATTAAATACAAGCTTGACAAGATGGCTTCAGGACAGTTTTCCATGACCATTTTAGTTCAAAAAGTCAAAATAATTGCGCGCTCCGCGCGAATATTTTATGCGGTTTTTAACATTATATTGGCCCTCAGACATACCAAATATTCTAAAAATGTGGGGGACGCTTGACGTTAAAAACATCATACTGGACCAAAGTTTTAATGCAAAAACCACACCAAAAATTATTAATATTATGTGGTGGACGTTATTATCATACTGGACCATTAGTGTTAGAAATGAAATTTTGTCAGCGCTTCGCGCGCGTATTAATTTTAATATTTCATTATTTAAGCTTAAGGGGGTTGTGGATCCTCAGTAAATCTGCCGTAACTTCTTCAATATTCAATAATCTTTATAAAAATATACAGTTTTTTGCAGGAAAGGGTTCAATGAATCCAACCATGATAATGAAATTGACCATTTTGGAACAATTATAAAAAACACGTTTTTTGACTCACTTTAGGTTCTGCAAAGATAAATCAAAATATATTTTGTCAAATGTTGTCATACTAGTTGTATGATAATCATGATAACATTCCCCAGGGCGCTTTTGTTTTGTTTTGAATATCTTATTTATTTTTTTAGTTATAGACCAAAAGTGCCCAAAAATGTTTGAGAGGTAGGGGTACAATTAGCGTTTTGTGGGATTAATAAAGCAACTTGATTTCTTTATTTTAAGTTGGCATGCCAAATCTAATAAGGGGCCGAGGGTTAATGAAGTAGCCACGGGAAATGGTTTAGGAGGGTTATGATTATAATAAATCAACCTGGTTGGTGTGTGAGGTGGGGGTGGAGTTGTAGGGGGTTTATCTGGTTTCAGAGCTTAGGTAATGTGGCATGCCGCTAGTGATATTTAAATGAAGAAACATTCTCTGGGTAGCCAAGTGTTTTTGCGTTTATAAGTGTTTCAATCTCTCAAAACGTTCAATTGTGTGTAGAGTTATGCAAACAAACGTATTTATAGCAGGAAACATTCAAGCTTCAATTGAAAGTGTGGAGCGGACACAAATATGCAATTATAATACTAAAATGGGCTAGTATGACATAAAAAAAACGTCACTTGTAATTTATAGGGGCGGACATCTCTCAGATAGAAATATATAAGCAAAATGTATATGCAGGACCCTCCATTCGGTTATACCAGCGGCAAACAGATTGCACACAGAGGGTCTCAAGAATGTCGAATCTATTGTAAATTTGAATATACATATGGATTATAGTTAACGAGGTCGATCGCGTTGTGTTTCTCCTTCTCTTTTGTCCAAGCTTCTATTGAGACTAAAGGAGAAGATAAATAAAATGTGCAATAAAAAGTCCTGGCTTAAAAGTTATTTATCTTGTCATATTAATATTTGATAGGTCTATATTACGAAAAAGGTCACTTTTCATTTGAACAATCGAAAATAGAGATTGCTTTTCAATATGATATACGACATGATGGTTAAGGATTTTTGAGTGTGGTCATGTACCGAGGGGCCATGCCCATCCTATTTAAAGTACTTTGCTATAATATAAAGGGTTCAAAAAAAGAAAGTATACACTTTGTTTATGTCATTTTGAGTAAAATTCTATTTTTGTTTTGACCAAACAGGCTAGATAGGCATTTAGATGAATCTTTTAGGCATAATTTGATACCAAATTTCCCCCTAATAACAAAGATAAACTATGATTAGCACCATTTAAAGAAGATTAGTCACTTTTCAAAAGTCACATTTTCAATACACTACGCGGGAAGAAAAGACCACATGTTACCTGTCCATAATCAAGTAGCACGCTCACTCAGGCACAGCCCAACGCATCCCCACTGTATGATCAATATCCATTTCATTCCCGGCCATTCAAAGTGCCACGCACAGCATTTTCTCTAGCCCTTGGTCTAACAATTCTGGAACTGGGAATTTTATTTCAATCGGACAATCGGTTGTTGAGATATGGTAGGTCAAAGAGGCATAATACCAACATCTTTGGCAACAACTTTCTTTTTATTTTCTTTATTTTTTTCCAATACCAGTTGCCATGTAATGTCCTAATTATGGCTAATTATGTATGCATGAAATATGCAAAGTAAAGTTTGTGGACTAATGAGATGAGCTATGATGATGTAACTTGGTACATGGGTAACACTTGAAGATCTAAAAACGTATGTTAGCTTTTGTCTAATTTCCATTTGCATAATTAATTAGGCCCTAACTAAGAAATGTTTAAACATTTTAATTAGTGGGCCTAATTAATTATGCAAATGTCAATTAGACAAAAGCTAACGTACATTTTTAGCTCTCCAGGTGTTCTACCCATGTCCCAAGTCACATCATCATGGCTCATCTCATTAGTCCACAAACTTTACTTTGCATATTTCATGTATACGTGTATAAATAGCCATAATTAGGACATTTCATGGGGGGGGGGGGGGGGGGGGGGGGGGGGGGGGGGTAGGGTCAAAAAAATTCGCACGGTCACAAAATTTCGCACAGTCACAAATTTTCGCACGGTCACAAAATTTGAGTAACCGGCCCTGAGAGGCCCAAAACCAAGCGGCCCATGTGGCGATCGCCACAACGCCACAGTGGCCAGTCCGCCCCTGAACCAAGGGCTAGAACATATCAGATTTGAAATGAAATCTAAAATTTTCATCGGCCAATAGAGCCACCTTAAGTAAACTTTCAGAGCAAAATAATGATATGGTGCACGCAATATTTATATGCAAGGGCATAAGCCGATTAATTTCAAGCCCAGCGTCATTTACATGGCAGATGGCACGATATAAGTTTATTTTTAGCCCTCTAACAGGAGTCAAAAATATAAAAATATTTTCATGTACGTATTTGTGGATAACGGTTTTAAAAATACGTGTACGATCAATATGTACAATGATAATTCCATTGCTGTGGTTGCAATCAGATGCTACAGCTACCGACCGGTCCATTCATTCTTGTTCGCATTCAATTTCTCGGACAAAAACAAGGCGATTGATTGCCGCGATTTAAAGGTAGATGACCCGATCACATTTTCGTAACACAGAATTATTTCAAACATACGGAGATTTTCATATCATATGAAAGCTCGTATTTTTTTCATCATCATACTGAAATTTGACGGCCTAAATCGGTATAATTACGGAGAACTCGATGAAACAACGTCGAATAACCGCGAATGGTGGTAACCACCGATATAGTTTGTGTACTACTCAATGGGTACAGTTCACAGCATCTTGTGCGTCTAAAATAAGAACCATTAGAGCAATGCAACTCAAACTTTGGAACACGACTTTTTTAAGGATGACCTTTCATGTAGAATAGAAAACTTCAAGTTGAAAATCGGAACATCTACCTTTAATAGGTACATACAGCATTTGATATGGTTTCGTATTCAATAACTCTCGTGCATATTTTGCTCGTTTAACACTTTCCACGCAGCAGGCGTCTGCAGACGACATTCCAAAATTTCACAAAATGTTTAAAAAGGTCAAAATATTTGAATTGTATTATGATATTTGGAATCACCATGATAAATGCATTGAAATAAGTACAAACACGCCTAGTGTTGGTTTAGTAATCCATGAGATAGACTATAACAATTTAGAAAGGTTTCTGAAAAATCAGGTTTTTTATATGGTAACCTAATAATAGCCGCGTGGAAAGTGTTAATATAAAATAAACCTTTAAGAAACAAATATCTATAAAATTACCATCTCATGAGAAATTCCCGAATTCTTGATGTAGATGAATCCGATCGTTGTACATGCGTGGTAAACCTGATCGATAAGCGATTGGAATAGATCTGGATCCGGATGATCTCGATCGATACTATACGCAGAAAAATCCACCACGGGAATGCTATTGAACGCCATAGCTGATGTCGTGCATGCAGAGAGTCAGTGTTGACTATGTATGACACAATCATGTGACGTACTGCTAAGATATAAACGAATATCATGCTATCTTTTTCATGGTATGCCCTCTATCTGTATTTTTTTCCTAGAAATGCATTTTTAGGGTCAAATAACATAACCTTGAAACTAAAATATCTTATAAGTAACAGATGAGCAATACGTTTCCCAATTATTTAAAAAATCAGATTTTGAAATATAAGTTGGTACTCATTGCCACCTGACGCTCAGAAAGGATTGACACGGACGAGACCATTAAACCGTGATGATTAATGAGAGGCAAGTCTGCCATTTATTTCTCTGACTACAAATGCCGAAACAATTCCAACGAAAATGTAACAATAATGTGAACGAATTTCTGACATACGTCACGGACGGGGGCGATAAGGGTATCCGTCCTGCCCTACACGACCTGGTCTAAGGGCTGGAGACATATTAAATTATAACGCATACGACCTGGATGGAATGAGATTACGCCCATTTGTTCTCTACCGACGTGGAGTAGGCAACCCTGAATTGAATTGAAGTATATAGTCACAACAATCTTTATTAAAGACATAACCATGCTGGAAATATCAGCCAGGGAGGATGAGCCATACATTCATGTAATAATGAGCAAGATGACACAATAGCCATTACTAAAATTAGGGGAATAGCCTGCGTGACAGGCCCTGTTACTTTGAACTAATTCAACCTTGACTTTCCTTGTCCTAACTGCCTTGATTGTTTTACCATGTGTGGTTCGCTAGTGGGGAACTAAGAGAATGTGGTTACACCTTTAGGGCAGAACCACGAGTTTATATCTAAGGCAGACTTGCAATTGTCGCACTTTAAATTTGCATTTATCAAATTTAGTTTACATATAGGCTGAAACAGATTTAATTAAGATTCATCTTTTTACGACCAGGATGGAAAGATGAGCTAGCCCATCCGTTCTCTACTTGACCTGAAGAAGAGAGCCAATATCTTGTTTCGATCTTTGCATTTAGCGATAAATGTTGTTACATGTACATCATCATAGGCGCGCAGGATTTTTTTACCCGGGGGGGGGGGGGGGGCTTAAAAATAAATATAATTGGTTCGCACCGCTATCCGCGGTAACGCGGACAGGGGGGGGGGGGAGTCAGAGGAGGGATGTGCCCCCCCCCCCCCTTGGAATTGGATTTTTTTTCTTGAATTTTCGAACCCGTTGGTGCGATTTGGTGTGTAATTTTCACCAAAACTTTATTGAAAAGCCATAACTTTATTTCCATTCAATATTGGCTTATCAATATCATTCAAAATTTGATTTATTTTTTTCATTTCAATTTTACAAAAGCAAACAACACGGCGTAATGGTTTGAAATTGCGAATAAATTAAAAGGATTTGCGCGTAGCGCGAAAATATTGGCTATTGTAAAAAGAAAGGTTTAACAAACCGTTCCTGAAGCCATGTTGTTAAGGGGATTCATGACACATATAATTAACGTAGACATTTTCTTGACATTTTGATATTAGGTATTCTCAACGGTGCTGATCACGAATCTAAAATAAAAAATGGGGTAAAGGGCTTAGTTTTTGAACTATATCTGTTTAAAAAATATTGTTTTTCCAAAAAATACTACATGGTTGTATGGGAAATGAGGAAAAATTCGACTTTAACGAAAGATTAATGAAAATCTGCCCGATAACTTTTTTTGTTTTTTCAATGTGCTACGCCTTTATAGGCCTACATTCTTTCAAATAATGAAATAAACAAATGGGGTCACCGGCTTACTATCTCTGATAATTGGCTTTAAATGCGAAAATTCCTGCAAATTTAAGTGTAACGTTTAACGCGTAAATACACGTTAGGTGCGCATGCAGCAAAAGATAATCTTCGCGCGTACGTTGCGTTAGGAAAAGCGTTTCGTTTATCTGACACGCAAAGGCAACGAGGTTACATGTCGCGCAGTTTAGGGTAGGTGTGGGTAATACGGGACCGTAGGTAATACGGGACCGCATCACTGAAATCTCATCTACAGCCGTCTGGCATTACTCGCACTTTTAATAGCGCCCTCTATAGATAGATCAAACCCTTAGTGAATTGCATGACTATTATCAATGCTACCGGAAGAATTACCAGCCAGAAAATCACTACAACCAGTCAATTTAAGGAAAAATGCACCCATATTTTTGGTCTAATATAAAAATAGCGTTTTCATAGAATATGATGGTAAAGAAAAGGAAAGGGGGCGTGACCTGAATGTTTGCATTATTAAGCATGTTTCAGGTGTTGGTCCAACATGTATTGTGTGTGCTTCGCTAGTAGTACAGTGTACATTGGTGTTATAATGCATTGAATGGGGGCCGTGGGTTCACAATTGGTGAAGGTAATATGGGACAGCCAGCATGACGGTATGCAAATGTCTTAAAGGTCCCGTATTACCCACACCGAACCTACTTTTTTTTCTTTTTCTTTTTGTAGCAATGTACCTTTTTTGTACCAATGTACTTCATGCATTATTATCTTTTAAATGGATTACTGGACCATTATTTATGGTTTTTTAACAGTTACTCTTTAAATAAAAAATGTCAAATAACTTTTCATACCTAAACAATGAACTCAAAACAATGTCCCGCATTACCTTCACGTGTAGGTAAGATGGGACATTCATGATGACGTCAGTATTTGATAATAACAGCCAATAGAATGACTATGTTTTTTATTACAATAAAGGTTTATAAAATGTAGATTACAAATAACAAATTTTGCTTAAATTTGAGTCAGTTATTTTGTATTTTAATTATGCAAATGTCTTAAAGGTCCCGTATTACCAACACCTACCCTATGTCGTGATCAGCGAGAGGTTACATCAGCTCTCAGACATACTTGGCGTTACTTGAAAAGTAAGTCCTTTTTCACAATTTCCAACGAAAACAAACCAGCGTACACGATTGCTTAATTATGTCTGAATATTATTTTGCGACTAGCCTATAGACCTACACTGTAGCAGTTGGAAAGCGGGGAAACCCTTATCCTCACAGTATTATGCAGTAAATTCAGACCTGAGTAATTTGGTGTGCACCCACTCCTTCCTGACAAGCGTGCGTGAGTATTATCATATGAACCCGATACATTTGGTCATCAAACCCCCAACCCACCATACCCCGACCCCACCCCGACACCCATGCCTGTCCTGCCTCGCCCCAGCACGACTTTCCCCCACCCAACACCCAAATCAAAACAATTGTTACTCACAGTCTGCTTTTATCAATTGGGAATGCATTATTTTAATGTTTAAAAAAAACCTCGTGATTTTATCATGTTTAGTTTAAACATCATTACGTATCGATTTACCCCGATACATATACTAGCCTATTATCTTGAAAATCTAAATATAATCATTCATCATTAATCAAACTTTTAGAGAATTTGGGACAATCATTTGGTTCACAAAGTCCAAACTACAGGCTGTCCCAAAATGATTAGTACCCATCGATGCCCAAAGTTCAATAAATTGATTCATCATCAAATTCAATGAGATTAGATCCGTTGTTTTTATATCATATTTGCTATACTCTACCCTTTTATTCGAATTTTAGATTATGAATATCGGACTTATTTTATTGAAGTTACACTTCATTGTGTAAGAGTTAGTGATTTCGCCTTTTTGGCAAAGTGCAAAAAAAAGTGTTTTTAAACAGCTTGTTTGAAAGAAACTAATACATTCTCTCAATCGCTTGTCTGCTAATAGCTTTGGTTCCTTTCTTTTTTAAACTGCTGTTGTATGATATTGTTGTTCAAACCATTAATACTTCTTCATTTTGATTCAATTTGAAGAGTCAAAATGGATCGTCACGCATGAGCGACCCAAGCTTTGTTTCTATAATGAGCTAGTTCTGAGGCTAAACTTGAGGGACATTTAAACAGGTAACGTAAATACGTGGTCATGACTCATGGGTAATTAGCAGTGGCTTAGACTTCTTTTTCATATTGGGGATGCAATTTCCTACAAACTTGCTAAAAATGATATAGTCCCTTAGTGTTTAACCTCATGAAATCCATTATCCAACGTGAAATCTAAGCCACTGGTGATTCAACAAATACCACTTCATTTAGAAGTCGCTAAACACTTGTCAAATAAAACAATGCACGGGGTCACTCAAGTGTGACAAACCTCTTTTACCCGTTAAATTGAATTAAGGAGAATATTTATTAATGATTTGAACACCCATAACTAATAACAGTTACAACAGAAAGACACACAAGATTATATTGAGTAGACAAGAGATTATGAGTATACACAAGTTTCTTTCAAACAAGCTGTAATAGCACACACATTTTTTAGCACTTTGTCAAAAGGTAAAATCACCATGTTTTACATAATGGAG
>CM069457.1:53203082-53234208 GCA_035610835.1 Ophiura sarsii | reverse complement strand
CAGGACGTTTTATCTTTCAAAATGTAAATTTTGAATAGTGTACGGTGAAAATCAGACTGCTTACCCTACACCCGTGTAAAGTGATATCCTAAATGAACAAGAGGATGAGTCATGTTGCATTTTGGTGCCATCGGAGAAAACCCTTAGGGGTGATGGTACCCCCCCCCCCCCCCCCCCCCCCCCCCCTAGTAGCACGAGGGTTATGTGAAACAACATAATTAGCTTATAATCATTTTGAATGATTGATTACAATAAGTACCTCACATTTCAAGCCTCTCGCCATCACCTCCAATAACCGATGGAGAAATGGTTTTCCAGCTTCCATTAATGCCTCCATGCTCTCGCGGAGTTCAGGAATCTCTTTTGGCCAAGCCTTCAAGAAGAAAGAAGATAATCGATCAACTATTTCTAATAATTATAAGGGTGGTTTTAGGAATCCGGATTGAAAATATCATTGATAAGAATATCCATTAATCGATTTGTATCACTTTAAAATAATTTGTTTAAAAGATTGTGTAACATAGAAAAAAATAGGGAAGGTAGGTTGGGTTTTTTGGTGTGTTTTTTAAATCTATAAAACGTCTTTGAAATTTTATATACCAGCACACATACCGTATACCATACAGACATAAACAAATGGCACAAATACACATTTTCACTGTGTTTTTTTTCTTTTTCTCACACAAAAAAAATAAAAAAATAAAAAATGTTTAGGGTCGGCTGTAAAAATAGGGTTGGTCGGGTTACGCCAATCAAACATTTTTTTTAGGTCTAAAGGGACACTAAGAGATGTGTTGGAGGCTGCGCCTTCAATATGATAAAAACTGGGATTTATATATTTTGACAGTTGTAATACATGTATGAACTTGCACCTATAAGGATTAAGAAAAATCAGCCCTCTTTGAACAACAAAACGTCGATTCAAAAATGCTGATCTAGCCAAGAACAGCATTTTTACGTTTTTTAAGAAAAGGTCTAACCATTAGAGCACGAGGAGTTGGCGGACAGGTTCGAATTTGATCGATATGAACTTTTACAAAATAAAGCCAATTTGTTCAAACGTATACATGTAGTTACACTGTAATAAGTGCGTAAATTCGAATCAAAAGTGCTCATCAAAAGAAAGTCATACACTTTGTTTAGGTCCTATAGAGTAACTTTCGATTATTTGTTGACCAGACAGGATGGATAGACATTTGGATGAATCTTTTCGGTTTAATTTTATACCAAACATGCCACAGTAACAAGAAAGATAAACCATGATTAGCACCATTTAAAGAAAAATAGTCAATTTTCAAAATTCACATTTTCAATACCATATGGATGAAAAGACAAAGTTGTAACAAGCACATGTGCCGTATTTTTCCCGTGTTGATCGCTGTGCGCGGGCTAATTCAAATTCAAACTAGCATGCATGGGTAAAGGATATGAATGTAAAGGAAGCTTTATGGAAAGAGTTATTGACCAGAATGGCGGACGTTCACGATATTGAATTTTAAGAGTTTGGACACTTATTTTTAAACAGCCATGTCTACAAGATCTTCATTTGTATCATATCGGTGCAATTAACTTGAACAATTTGAGTTAACAGAGTCAACAGCATTTTTATCAGGAATTGGTGATAGAATTACTGACTGATGTGTAAATGTGTGTTTCTTGAAATGCTTCATTGATATCTACAGCTAACCTAAACCAAACCAACATGTATCCTAAGGCTTGGTGAAATTCCAAGCAGTTTAACGTAATGCACTTTATGTTCGGAATCAAATATCCCGCTAACTGGTGTACGACCGCAACGCAGCATAATATGCACGGTTGCACTGTGCGATCGATAGCCCGGTAAATCCTGGTCATAACAGAGTCACACACACACCCTCTTCCCGCGTAGTGTATTGAAAATGTGAATTATGAAAAGTAACACATTTTTCTTTAAATGGTGCTAATCATGGTTTATCTTTGTTGTAAGGTGGCATGTTTGGTATCAGATTGCGCCAACATGATTCATCCAAATGTCTAGCTAGCCTGGTTGGTCAAAAAATAATCGAAAATCACTCTAAAGGCCCTAAACAAAGTGTATGACTTTCTTTGGTTGAACACTTTATTTATCGTACAGTGAACCTCCCATGAACCGCGCATGGGATATTCCAGATATTAATGGTATAGAAGGTAATGTAACCGCCCCCCCCCCCCCCCCCCCCCCCCCCCCCCCCCCCCCTAAAAGAATGATATTTTTTACCGATTTTATCAATTTTGGATGGTGGAAATCTAGCTACTACGATGCTGTAATACCAGGCTTGGTTACGAAAGCTAAATTGTCACAAATGGGCTAACATTTTGCTTTTGACTACCTTGTATTTGTACGGGTGCTGCAATTATAAACATCAAGTCATCATACAAGTCTATAATAAAACTAACATTTACTGTTAACATGGTTAAAGCCTAGCCAAATGTATCAAATTCACAGCTTTGCCTAAAAGTCTTTCATCAGTCAGTTGTGGAAAACAGGGTTTTTTGTTTGTTTTTTTGTTCTAGCAATAGGCCTACTCAGGATGTGCTGGAGGATGCGCCCTCAATTCTGATGACAACTGTGATTTGTACATTTTTACAAATGTATGTATAAACTTACACTTGCAAGGATTTAGAAAAATCGACTTTCTTTGTATATACAACAAAACGTCAATTCAAATATTCTGTCCCCGGCTCTATTAGAATTTCACACTATATAGAAGGGGAGCATGGGATCGTCTAGTCCTGGTCTATACTTGCAAACCTGGGTGTTTAAATGACCTTGAACCTTGATTTAGGGCACACGGTTGCATGTGTTTCAATGTGTATCAAAACCACATGTGCTCCACAGCTATACAAGTATGCTGGGTATAAGGCTGTTTCTGTGATTTTGTGAATGGCAACAGTAAAAAGGTTTATCACCATTGTCCACCTTGAATTCTGAAGTAAATTATTTAGATAAAAAACAATCAACACTATAATTGTGTACCCCTTTAAGTTTGTGTTTATTTAGAGGTGATAGAGACGATTTCACTCACAAGTCAACTTGATATGGAGGCATAGCCGAATAACCCGGCGGACCAACTCCATGACAAGGGCAATAGGGGCCGGTATTACAGCAGTAAAAAAAATTCATTACGATTCCGCTCCCTGTATAAAATCCAACTTTCTTGACCACGTCTTTGATGACATATCTAGGGTAATAAATTATCCCCTCCTACACCATTTATCTGATTTATTTTACAACAACTGTGTCTTGCCAGCATGGTGCTACCATTTCCACCGCTATCCTAAACATAGCTCAAAGCTCTTTAGTCTTAGCCCTATATACTACTTTTGAAAAATGTTGTTGTGTTAAGAAATTCCATCTTTTAATTTCAATATGGCTTAAAAACTAGTGCTTATATCATATTTTATAAAAAAAGAGTTCAAATTTCGAGAAAACAAATTGCATTATATTATCCGAAGAGCAGATTTTAGATTTGAAACTAGCCGGAAAGTCACCACGTGTGGCAAGGCTGCAGCGCCTCGGGCTTGTTTCAGTTCCACCGCTGCCATACTCAAGGTCCTCAGCATGCGGTCAATGGTGTTGGATGGATGTAATTCTTGGGTGAAACTTACTAATACTAGCGTCATGGCCAGTTCACCCTGTCAAACTTTGGGCTCAAACCTTACAGGCAACTGGAATGTAATGTTACTTACCTTAGGGTGTTCACGTGCGACTGGATTGAAGCTGAATCTTTCCTTCAAGTCTCCATGTGGTCTAATCACTTGATCTTTAACAACAGTGCCAGTTTTTGCAGCGCTAGAGTAAACAAATGATTGGTTTAAATAATTTGATTAATCCAACTATGGCAAGATATATTAAATAGACGTTTTAATATAAGGTAGGATTTGAACCCTACATAATAATGTATTATCTTACTAATCAAGCTTATCAATTAAAAGTTGGAATTTCTTAACACAACAACATTTTTCAAAAGTAATATATAGGGCTTCTAGTTACACCCAGATTAAAGAGCCTTGAGCCATGTTTAGGATACAGCGGAGGAAATGGTAGCAAGCACGGCTGGCAAGACGCAGGTGGTGTGAAATAAATCAAATAAATGTTGTAGGAGGGGATGATTTATTACCCTGGATAAGGCATCAAAGCCGTGGTCAATAAAGTTGGATAACATACAGGGAACGGAACCGTAATGAGCCAAGATTTCGTGTTTAACACTTTGCAAGCGGCTATTAATTTTTACCATATCCCAAAATGTTGTTCTTATTTGGATGCATTTCGTCGCGGTGACTCCCAATATGGTAGTGAAATTCAATAATATTGAATTTTTTGAAACATTTTGTGAAATTTTGGAATGTCGTCTGCAGACGACTGCCGCATGGAAAGTGTTAAAATACAGGACTGGCAATGATCCAACAGGAAGAGTCTTTTAACCCCTTGAGTACAACACTTTTTTTACACGCCCTATACTGGATGGGTATTTTTGTTCTCGTTTTTTATTTTTCTCCTTTTTCTTTTCTGTTTATTCTCTTTTCATTTGTTTCCCCTTAGCTTTCCTCTTCTCTTTTGTATTCGTTTGTCTTTGCCTTGTTTCCTTTTCAATCCTTTATTTTTTCGTTATTATTTCCCTGTCTTTTCTGTTTTCCTGTTCATTTATTTTCTTATTGTCACATTTTACTATTCTCTCACCTTTTTTTCTTTTCTTTTTTTGCAGCCAAAATTATTATTTTGCTTGTGAATAAACGACAAAGAAAGGCTTATTAAGGCTGTATTTATTGTATCGATATCCTTTTTATTGGCTTTAATAAAGATTGATTGCTTCATGCTCTCTTCATACGTATATTGGTTTGCTTTATTTCTAGTAGAGTATTATTGGAGAAATAGCTTAAAAGTAGACTGAAAAGTATAATCGAAGTTAGACCGAAACTTACATTTCCGTTTTAAATACATTGAAAGAAGCCTAGGCCTAGCATGTGTAGGTTGGTTTTCTTTTAATGTTGTGTATAGCTTAAAGGCGAATTACCACTTTGGATTTCTAGCCACATCCAGTTCTCTTGGGAAATAGACAAGGTTACAATTTCTCGATGTTAACTCTGTACAGTACAGTCTGTCATAAGTAAAAGCAGGTGTATGACCAGTTCGTCTGTGGTGAACTATCAAAGTGGTAGGCCAGCTTTAAACAGATTTTACCAAAAATATCATTTTATACTTGAAAACTGCACGTATGTCAAACGTTTTGCATGTACAGATGGCATACTGTATAATATACATTATAGTCATGAAATTTTATATTTTGTGAGATAAAATATACACGTATATTTAATGGCTTTTAAAGCACTCTGATAATAGATTTTTTTGTTTTGTTTTTTTCGATGTAAAAATAATACGTCGTATATTTTTTAATGGCTTTGAAATCACTGATATTTTACATTTTACATTTTTAAAGCATTAAACCGGTCATGCGTGTATGGTTGAATGGTGAGCTGTGATGATACGTCAACGGGGGATAATGCGAAGGGTATAGTAGGCCCTTCGCTTGTATAAACCCAGGGTTGTCAACTCTCCCGCCTAGACAATCTTTCTCCCGCTCCCCGCCAAGCATATAAAATCTCCCGCTTCATAAATGTATTATACAAATACAGTGTGTGACCTGTTTGCGAGGGCACCAATTTCAGTCGAGTGGGGTTTGATAGCACTGTTTGTTAGTCATCGAGCCTCGATTTTTCGAAAGTATTAAACCGGTCAGGCGTGTACGGATGGATAGTGAGCTGTGATGGTGAGCCAACGAGAAATGATGCGAAGGGTATAGGCCCTTTGCTTGTATAAACCCAGAGCTGTCAACTTTCCCGCCTAGACAATCTTTCTCCTGCTCTCCTGTCAAGCATATAAAATATCCCGCATCATAAATGTATTATATTAAAATACAGTGTGTGAGCTGTGGGCGAGGGCACCAATTTGACGAGGCGGCAGAGAATTGTGCTTCGCTCCGACTTTCGCACTCGGTATCTGTCCCTTAAAGTAAATCCCAAAAGTTGACAGCCCTCACAAACTAGTGGTCACCAAGCCCCTTGGAGCACCACTATGTTTTTTAAGGGTACGCACCCCCTAAGATTTTAAGATTTGTGAGAAAAAAACACACTGTCAGTCCATTAATAAGTTAAGGGATGCACAGCACCCCCTAATATTTTAAGATTTTGTTTAGAAAATATACAGTGTGTCAATCCTATAATAGTTTCAAGAGCTGGAGCCTGGAGAAAGGGAAGGGGTAGGCTTACTGGTATAAAAAAAACTGGTATTACACTACACAACAATTTAATATGACCGAAGTCAAGTATTTCTCAGTCACCTCTGACAGTGAAGGGGGTATGTGGGGGCGGTAATTTGTACATATGCTTCTATGGACCTTTTCCCTTAAGAAACAATTTTCAAAAAGACAACTCAAATCCGTTATTATTATGGCCAGTGATGTTTAAGCTAGCAACATTCACCCCCATGTTTTCTTTAAGGGGTGCCCAGCACCCCCTATAAGATTTTAAGATTTTTGAAAAAAATACCATATACAGTGTCAGTCCAATAAGAAGTCAAGGGGTGCACAGCACCCCCTAAGACTTTTAAGATTTTTGAAAAAAATGTACACTCTTAGAAAAAATGGTTCGTTTAAGAACCCTTTTTTGTCCCGCGGGGAGCACCTTTTGGCCTAAAAGGTTCTAAAAAGAACCTTAGAATGGTTCTTTGAAGAACTTTCAAATTTTAAATAAGACATAAAGGTATATTTACTTTTTTGTTTTTATGTAATATGCAAATTCAAGAGAAATGTAAACAAATTTAGTCCTTTTCAACTGTTAAAAATCATTTCTTCTTGGCTAAAAACATTTTTTACCGTTTTACCAAGAACCATTGAGGGTTCTCCATAATTTTTCCCCAAAAGGTTCTTGAAGCTTGAGGAACCATTTTCTTGGCTAAAGAACCCTTTTAGAACCTTTTTTGGTTCTAAAAGGAACCCAATGAAATTTCTATAGGGTTCCTTTTAATACATTACATTAATAGTCTCCGATTAATGAGCAACGACCGATTATATCTGTTAAAAATAAAGTTAAACACAAATAAACACAACGTACACTTTTACAACAAGAACAACTTTTAAAAAATATCATTTAAAATTCATATTTCTATCGGGTAGCACAACTTTCCTTACGGGGGGCACATACATTGACTGTCGCAGTGTCTAGGGGTAGCACAAATTTATATGGGGATGCACATAACACTTTAGAAGTAAATTGTTAATGCAATCTCAGATTACTAATATTCTCAAACAGTAGCCGACTAATGAGCAACGACCATATAAAGTTTAAAAAAATAAATAAACACAACGTACAAGTTTTACAACAAGAACAACTTTAAAAAAAATACATTTTAAATTCATATTTCTATCGGGTAGCACAACTTTCTCTACGGGGGGCACATACATTGACTGTGACAGCACAATTTGACATGGGGATGCACATGTATAACACAATGGAAGTAAATTGTTAATTCAATCTCAGATTACTAATAGTCTCAAATAGTAGCCGAATAATTGTCAACGACCGATTAAAACTGTTAAAAATAAAGTTAAACACATAAACACAACGTACACTTTTATAACAAGAACAACTTTTAAAAAAATCATTTAAAAATCATATTTCTATCGGGTAGCACAACTTTCCCTATACGGGGGGCACATACATTGACTGTCGCAGTGTCTAGGGTAGCACAAATTGACATGGGGATGCACATAACACTTTGGAAGTAAATTGTTAATACAATCTCAGACTACTAAATAGTCTCAAATAGTAGCCGAATAATGAGCAACGACCGATTATAACTGTTACAAATATAAAGTTTAAAACAAATAAACACAACATACAATTTTACAACGAGAACAACTTTAAACAAATTACATTTAAAATTCATATTTTTATCGGGTAGCACAAGGGAGCACAACTTTCCCTACATTGACTGTCGCAGTGTCTAGGGGTAGCTCAAATTGACATGGGGATGCACATAACACATTGGAAGTAAATTGTTAATGCAATCTCATGTTACTAATAGTGCCAAATAGTAGCAGAATAATGAACAACGACCGATTATAACTGTTACAAATATAAAGTTTAAAACAAATAAACACAACATACAATTTTACAACGAGAACAACTTTAAACAAATTACATTTAAAATTCATATTTTTATCGGGTAGCACAAGGGAGCACAACTTTCCCTACATTGACTGTCGCAGTGTCTAGGGGTAGCTCAAATTGACATGGGGATGCACATAACACATTGGAAGTAAATTGTTAATGCAATCTCATGTTACTAATAGTGCCAAATAGTAGCAGAATAATGAACAACGACCGATTATAACTGTTAAAAATAAAGTTAAACACAAATAAACACAACGTACAATTTTACAACAAGAACAAATATAATGAAATATCATTTAAAATTCATATTTCTATCGGGTAGCACAACTTTCCCTATGGGGGGGGGGGGGGGCACATACATGTACATTGACTGTGACAGCGTCTAGGGGTAGCACAGTTTGACATGGGGATGCACATGTATAACACATTTGAAGTAAATTGTTAATGCAATCTCAGATTAATAATAGTCTCAACATGTAGCCGAATAATGAGCAACGACCGATTATAACTGTTAAAAATAAAGTTAAACACAAATAAACACAACGTACAATTTTACAACAAGAACCATTTTTAAAACAAATATCATTTAAAATTCATATTTCTATCGGGTAGCACAACTTTCCCTACGGGGGGGGGGGGGGCACAAATATTGACGTAGGGAAAGTTGTGCTACCCAATAGAAATATGAATTGTCCACGTTACAGGCTACACTTATACATATGTACTCGCACCCCTACAGTAGTATGTTTGCGTCGTATTAAAAACATTTGTGTGTACGCTTGCGCATCGAAAACATTAGTGCATACGCGTTTGCCACAATTAACGATTTTGCGTTCGCCTGCGAATCATCAAACACTTGTGGGTATAAAAAACATTTATTTTCGTGAACATGAAATATAATTGCTAGCAAAAGTAAAACAAACACTTGAGAAGAGAAAAAATACTTTGAAAGATAAATTAATTGTTGGCAAACAATTTAATAAGTTGTAACATTAACAGATAAATTGAATAAATGCTGTGAGTTAATCCTGCAAAAACTAATATAAACGCAATTTTAATAGACTCTATATATCCCCTATTATATTTCAATAAAATGGCTTATGCATGTAGTAACTGGAATGTACCATTGTATTTACGCTATAGTGCTCACAATATCTTGTTATGCATTAGAGACTAATCGGTGACTATACAGCGGTGACCTACGCTCATCTCGAAAATGCTCTATTATAAAGCATTGTTATATGTATTGTCATAATCGGATGTGGGCAAATAACGGAATTGAATGCAGTACTCTCCTAATAGTATAAACATGTTACACTTTATAACAATACCTTTTGTGCACCTCTACCGTCACTTTAAACCATGGACAACGCGTCATGCTCTACCAATAATGGGCTTAATTGATCCAACTTTATACCAAAAATGTACCTTCATAATACTACGTACCTGATTCAGGTAGTCAAAGGAAAATTGCGTTTTCAGGAACTACTAATCAAGTCGAATGGTGCTAGGTCATTCGGGGAAATTCAAAACCTAGCCATCGACCCCCAGGGCTGACCCATTCCAAGCCATAAGCGAGCCCATGGAACTCGCATCGCAACAATGTTCAGCTTTTTACGGCTAGTGATGGCACAATATTAACGAACAATTTCAACTTCACATGTACTCTAGAAAGAAATTGGGTTTGTTTGTCTCTTAAAGCGGTTTGTGTTTTTCATTGTCAAAAAATGTAGGCCTATAGGCTTAATGCCCATTTATTGAACAACTTTCCCTAAAACGGCAGAGAACATACAGCTCTAAGGGGTGCTTCCCCCTTAACCCCAGTCAGGGCTTTGCCCCTGGACCCCACGCACCCACGCTGATTTCGTACCCCTACCGGATAACAAGGCTCCTGGCTACGCCCATGATTATGATATCTATAGCTTTTAATCCATCCATGTATGTGACAAGGTATGATTGAATGGTATAGACTCTATTTTGACAATGTATGTTTAGATGGCCATCATAATGAGCATTTCATTAAAATTACCTCCAATTGGTCAAAACAATTACCAAAGGTGGTCGCCATTTGATCAAATATTGCCAGCCGAAATAGCTGATATCATAATTTCAAATATTATGACAGTAGGCCTACAGTATAAGTAAAGGATATTGGATACTATCTCTGATTATTATTAATACATTCATACAACTCACGATGTATAATTGGCCATTTTATTAATGTGTGAAATAGCTTTAATTTCATCCATACCATTATATGGATGGATATTTCAATTACTAAGGTAGGTTTTTCAAAACGATAAGTATTACCATAACATCACTAACCTATCTGCTCGGAAAGTTAGATACATGTATTTAGTTGATATTCTTTATTCTCTCTCTTTAAATTAGACCAATTTCAAACAACATTGAACATTATTCTCATTTTAGGAGCCGTGTATAGCAGTGCTGCGTATGCACATAGCTGCGTGCTACGCCCATGGATATATGGTGACAACCGGATCTGAAACATCAAATGGCATCGTTTTAAGTACTCTAATGGAATGTGTTGAATTGAATAGTGGTATTAATGGCAAATAATCGGGTTATGATTTCTATCTATTCTATAAATATAGAATAAACAGATTATTATACTAAAGGGTTCAAAAAAAGTAACCCCCCCCCCCCCACCTACCATGCAATGTGATAATGTTTGTTTGCATAACTCCACAGACAAATGTACGTTTTGAAAAATTGAAACGTTTATAAAAAGGAGAAACCCTTGGCTACCCATCCAAAGTGTTTATCTTTCAATAGCATGTTCACTTCTTCCAAAACATTCACATTTCCCTAACATATGATGTTTTCTTTCAAAATCTTACACAAGATATTACAAAAATGTCTCCAGTGCTGTTTAAAATTAATTCAAATTGTCTTTATTTTCAATTAAAATTAAAGTATTTTCTTTCTTTAGCTTTTAAAAAATAAAAAAATACATATTTTATTTTTTTATTCTCCTTCATACAAATATATACATAATATTAATGGTACATGTCATCTTTAAATAGCGTCACAAAAATGTTTATAACAGAAATTGCAATATATGATAGGCCTATATTATATATACAAATATCTTCATACTAACATTTTTATTTTATGACAGTTTATCATGGAAGTTAGATAACTTTACGCGTTCTTAATTCTGAATCAAAGATAAATATATTGCAAATTTGGGTGGTTACCATATCTAAATTATTTATAGCAGTGTTTAGCAACAGCACCCACATAGTTATGAGATTGTTGTCAGAATTATTGAAGTTTTGTACCCCAAAAAAAGCACTTTCAACATTAAATTTAAAAATATAGCTTAATTGGCAGAAATGACAATTTCTGCATGCTTCCAAATCAATTTAACCCTTTCGCAGAAGTAGAACAATGTTCTGTCTGTCAATTACATTGTATTACAAATATTAGATGACTCTTTACCCATTTTGTGTAACAAATTTTCGTCGGGTAGATGTTGTGAAGAATTTTCAAATTAAGTTTAGCTGGTCCTTATTTGAAATTTAAAATAAAATTATTTTATTTCATGCATGACTAGCCATTCTTATATAGTGGGTGTGGTTTGGGATGTCTGCAGGCAATTTGATTGGTTTTTGGCTGATTTTCAGCCGATACCATCGTACAGGCGCGTCGCATCTGGGCTGCAGGGGCGGCTACCCACTTTTTTGCAAGGAGAGAAAAAAAGATGGGGAAAAAAGAGAGAAACGGGGGAAAGTGAATGGTTTACAATAAAATATTGGTCAAAAATACACACCACATTGCACCAATACCAATTCTGAGGGGGCACTGCACGACCGTGCGAGATTTATTTTTGACCGTGCGAAATTTTCTGACCTCACCGCCCCCCCCCCCCCCCCCCCCCCGCATATTTTCTACAGGTTTTAACATTATAATGGCCCTCAAACCATGCCAAATATTCCAAATATTATGTTGGGGACGTTAAAAACGTCACACTGGACAAATGTAGGTACTTCGCGCATTAGTTTCAATGTTTCATTAAATACAAGCTTGACAATATGGCTTCAGGATAGTTTTCCATGACCATTTTAGTTCAAAAAGTCAAAATAATTGCGCGCTCCGCGCGAATATTTTATGCGGTTTTTAACATTATATTGGCCCTCAGACACACCAAATATTCTAAAAATGTGGGGGACGCTTGACATTAAAAACATCATACTGGACCAAAGTTTTAATGCAAAAACCACACCAAAAATTCTTAATATTATGTGGTGGACGTTATTATCATACTGGACCATTAGTGTTAGAAATGCAATTTTGTCAGCGCTTCGCGCGCGTATTAATTTTAATATTTCATTATTTAAGCTTAAGGGGGGTGTGGATCCTCAGTAAATCTGCCGTAACTTCTTCAATATTCAATAATCTTTAGAAAAATATACAGTTTTTTGCAGGAAAGGGTTCAATGAATCCAACCATGATAATGAAATTGACCATTTTGGAACAATTATAAAAAAACACGTTTTTTGACTCATTTCAGGTTCTGCAAAGATAACTCAAAATATATTTTGTCAAATGTTGTCATACTAGTTGTATGATAATCATGATAACATTCCCCAGGGCTCTTTTGTTTTGTTTTGAATATCTTATTTATTTTTTTAGTTTATTTTTATATCGTTAGTTTAGACCAAAAAGTGCCCAAAAATGTGATTTTCATGATTTTGGAGGTTTATGTTGTTTATGCTGTTTGAGAGGTAGGGGTACAATTAGCGTTTTGTGGGATTAATAAAGCAACTTGATTTCGTTATTTTAAGTTGGCATGCCAAATCTAATAAGGGGCCGAGGGTTAATGAAGTAGCCACGGGAAATGGTTTAGGAGGGTTATGCTTATAATAAATCAACCTGGTTGGTGAGTGAGGTGGAGGGGGGGGGGGGGGGGGAGTTGTAGGGGGTTTATCTGGTTTCAGAGCTTAGGTAATGTGGCATGCCGCTAGTGATATTTAAATGAAGAAACATTCTCTGGGTAGCCAAATGTTTTTGCGTTTATAAGTGTTTCAATCTCTCAAAACGTTCAATTGTGTGTAGAGTTATGCAAACAAACGTATTTATAGCAGGAAACATTCAAGCTTCAATTGAAAGTGTGGAGCGGACACAAATATGCAATCATAATACTAAAATGGGCTAGTATGACATAAAAAAACGTCACTTGTAATTTATAGGGGCGGACATCTCTCAGATAGAAATATATAAGCAAAATTGTATATGCAGGACCATCCATTCGGTTATACCAGCGGCAAGCAGATTGCACACAGAGGGTCTCAAGAATGTCGAATATATTGGAAATTTGAATAGAAATAGGGATTATAGTTAACGAGGTCGATCGCGTTGTGTTTCTCCTTCTCTTTTGTCCAAGCTTCTATTGAGACTAAAGGAGAAGATAAATAAAATGTGCAATTAAACCTGGCTTTAAAGTTATTTATCTTGTCATATTAATATTTGATAGGTCTATATTACGAAAAAGGTCACTTTTCATTTGAACAATCGAAAATAGAGATTGCTTTTCAATATGATATACGACATGATGGTTATGCATTTTGAGTGTGGCCATGTACCGAGGGGCCATGCCCATCCTATTCAAAGTATATACTTTGCTATAATATAAAGGGTTCAACAAAAGAAAGTATACACTTTGTTTATGTGATTTTGAGTAACATTCTATTTTTGTTTTGACCAAACAGGCTAGATAGGCATTTAGATGAATCTTTTAGGCATAATTTGATACCAAATTTTCCCCCTAATAACAAAGATAAACCATGATTATCACCATTTAAAGAAAATTAGTCACTTTTCAAAAGTCACATTTTCAATACACTACGCGGGAAGAAAAGACCACATGTTACCTGTCCAGTAGCACGCTCACTCAGGCACAGCCCAACGCATCCCCACTGTGTGATCAATATCCATTTCATTCCCGGCCATTCAAAGTGCCACGCACAGCATTTTCTCTAGCCCTTGGTCTAACAATTCTGGAACTGGAAATTTTATTTCAATCGGACAATCGGTTGCTGAGATATGGTAGGTCAAAGAGGCATGAAATGGATATTGATCACACAGTGGGGATGCGTTGGGCTGTGCCTGAGTGAGCGTGCTACTTGATTATGGACAGGTAACATGTGGTCTTTTCTTCCCGCGTAGTGTATTGAAAATAAAAAGAAAGTTGTTGCCAAAGATGTTGGTATTAGGCCTCTTTGACCTACCATATCTCGGCAACTGAATGTCCGATTGTAATACAATTTTCAGTTCCAGAATTGATAAACCAAGGGCTAGAACATATCAGATTTGAAAGGAAATCTAAAATTTTCATCGGCCAATAGAGCCTCATTAAGTAAATTTTCAGAGCAAAATGATGATATGGTGCACGCAATATTTATATGCAAGGGCATAAGCCGATTAATTTCAAGCCCAGCGTCATTTGCATGGCAGATGGCACGATATAAGTTTATTTTTAGCCCTCTAACAGGAGTCAAAAATATAAAAATATTTTCATGTACGTATTTGTGGATAACGGTTTTAAAAATACGTGTACGATCAATATGTACAATGGTCATGATAATTCTATTGCTATGGTTGCAATCAGATGCTACAGCTACCGACCGGTCCATTCATTCTGGTTCGCATTCAATTTCTCGGACAACAAGGCGATTGTCGCGATTTAAGGTACATGGAGCATTTTGATATGGTTTCGTATTCAATAACTCTCGTACATATTTTGCTCATTTAACACTTTCCACGCGGCAGGCGTCTGCAGACGACATTCCAAAATTTCACAAAATGTTTAAAAAGGTCAAAATATTTGAATTGTATTATGATATTTGGAATCACCATGATAAATGCATTGAAATAAGTACAAACACGCCTAGTGTTGGTCTAGTAATCCATGAGATAGACTATGACAATTTAGAAAGGTTTCTGAAAAATCAGGTTTTTTTATATGGTAAAACTAACAGCCGCGTGGAAAGGGTTAATATAAACTAAACCTTTAAGAAACAAATATCTATAAAATTACCATCTCATGAGAAATTCCCGAGTTCTTGATATAGATGAATCCGATCGTTGTACATGCGTGGTAAACCTGATCGATAAGTGATTGGAATAAATCTGGATCCTGATGATCTCGATCGATACTATACGCAGAAAAATCCACCACGGGAATGCTATTGAACGCCATAGCTGATGTCGTGCATGCAGAGAGTCAGTGTTGACTATGTATGACACAATCATGTGAGTGTGACGTACATGCGAAGATATAAAAGAATATCATGCTATCTTTTTCATGGAATGCCCTCTATCTGTATTTTTCCCCTAGAAATGCATTTTTAGGGTCAAATTACATAACTTTGAAACTAAAATATCTTATAAGTAACAGATGAGCAATACGTTTCCCAATTATTTAAAAAATCAGATTTTGAAATATAAGTTGGTACTCATTGCCACCTGACGCTCAGAAAGGATTGACATGGGCGAGACCATTCCACCGTGATGATTAATGAGAGGCAAGTCTGCCATTTTTTTCTCTGACTACAAACGCTAAAACAATTCCAACGAAAATGTAACAATTATTTGAACGAATTTTCTGACATACGTCACGGACGGGGCGATAAGTGTATCCGTCCTGCCCCTACACGACCTGGTCTAAGGGCTGGAGACATATTAAATTATAACGCATACGACCTGGATGGAATGAGATTACGCCCATTTGTTCTCTACCGACATGGAGTAGGCAACCCTGAATTGAATTGAAGTATATAGTCACAGAACCACGAATGTATATCTAAGGGCAGACTTGCAATTGTCGCACTTTAAATTTGCATTTATCAAATTTAGTTTACATATTAAAGGCTGAAACAGATTTAAATAAGATTCATCTTTTACGACCAGGATGGAAAGAATGAGCTAGCCCATCCGTTCTCTACTTGACCTGAAGAAGAGAACCAATATCTTGTTTCGATCTTTGCATTTAGCGATAAATGTTGTTACATGTACATCATCATAGGCGCGCAGGATTTTTTTACCCGGGGGGGGGGGGCTTAAAAATAAATATAATTGGTTCGCACCGCTATCCGCGGTAACGCGGACAGGGGGGAGTCAGAGGAGGGATGTGCCCCCCCCCCCCCCTTGGAATTGGATTTTTTTTCTTGAATTTTCGAACCCGTTGGTGCGATTTGGTGTGTAATTTTCACCAAAACTTTATTAAAAAGCCATAACTTTATTTCCATTCAATATTGGCTTATCAATATCATTCAAAATTGGATTTATTTTTTTCATTTCAATTTTACAAAAGCAAACAACACGGCGTTATGGTTTGAAATTGCGAATAAATTAAAAGGATTTGCGCGTAGCGCGAAAATATTGGCTATTGTAAAAAGAAAGGTTTAACAAACCGTTCCTGAAGCCATGTTGTTAAGGGGATTCATGACACATAGAATTAACGTAGACATTTTCTTGACATTTTGATATTAGGTATTCTCAACGGTGCTGATCACGAATCTAAAATAAAAAATGGGGTAAAGGGCTTAGTTTTTGAACTATATCTGTTTATAAAATATTGTTTTTCCAAAAAATACTACATGGTTGTATGGGAAATGAGGAAAAATTCGACTTTAACGAAAGATTAATGAAAATCTGCCCGATAACTTTTTTTGTTTTTTCAATGTGCTACGCCTTTATAGGCCTACATTCTTTCAAATAATGAAATAAACAAATGGGGTCACCGGCTTACTATCTCTGATAATTGGCTTTAAATGCGAAAATTCCTGCAAATTTAAGTGTAACGTTTAACGCGTAAATACACGTTAGGTGCGCATGCAGCAAAAGATAATCTTCGCGCGTACGGTGCGTTAGGAAAAGCGTTTCGTTTATCTGACACGCAAAGGCAACGAGGTTACATGTCGCGCAGTTTAGGGTAGGTGTGGGTAATACGGGACCGTAGGTAATACGGGACCGCATCACTGAAATCTCATCTACAGCCGTCTGGCATTACTCGCACTTTTAATAGCGCCCTCTATAGATAGATCAAACCCTTAGTGAATTACATGACTATTATCACCACATGGAAAAATTAAACAAGGAAACATTGATCTGTTTGTGCCTCATGTCGGGCATTAAGAAGGAAACACATTTTATTTCCTACAACATACAACAGGCATTTATGAATGTAACATAATCTAGCTCTACATTTATTTTAAACCACGGATGTTCACAACGTCGTGCCTGATGCGGTCGCACAGGCGACACAACCCCCCAGTAACTACTTTGGAGTAAAAGTACATTTATTTTAACCACGATGTTCACAGAGACTACCTAGAAGTAAAAGCTGTGTTTATCAAAATAAATTATTTAATTCATACAACATGCCTTTGTGAATGTATCCAAATTCAGCCTGATTACATTTCTTTTAAACTCGGATGTTCACAACATCTTTGTGTTTCATCCCAAATAATTAGTTTACTCTTCTTCACCGCTGGATCACCTGTGTATAAACATTTCAACTCGTTTGCCTGAAGTAACTACTCAAACGGTCACCAACCCCCCAGTGAATACCTAGGAATTACATTGATTTGTTATACTACATTAACCTGCCACGGATTTGAGCAAATGATATATGGTAAAATGAAATGGCTGAACCTTTCTTATCATTATATTCTTTAATGAAACATAAGTTGGCTACTACGCGATTTATTTATTGTATTACATGTGTAATATATTTTTTAAAAGTGACATTTTATAAAATTCACAAAAAAACTGCTGTTCACGTGCCATCCTAACTGACGTGACTATAACCTCATGGGAGTGGTGGGTGGGTAAAAATGTGACTGCTCCTTCCTCAATGCTATCTTGACAGAGAATGAAATTTACGCCAAATCAAACGTGGCGCCCTAAACGATAAAGCCTCTGATTGGTCTATCATCTATCTAAACCCCCCAATTTCATTGGTCCTTACCGTAATGCCCCCAAACAACACAATAACATTAGCAATGGAACCTACCACTTTTCCAGAGGTGATAATGTTTGGTTTTAATGGACGGGCCATGGAAACTGAATTATCAAAGCTACCGGAAGAATTACCAGCCAGAAAATCACCACAACCAGTCATTTTAAGGAAAAATGCACCCATATTTTTGGTCTAATATAAAAATAGCGTTTTCATAGAATATGATGGTAAAGAAAAGGAAAGGGGGCGTGACCTGAATGTTTGCATTATTAAGCATGTTTCAGGTGTTGGTCCAACATGTATTGTGTGTGCTTCGCTAGTAGTACAGTGTACATTGGTGTTATAATGCATTGAATGGGGGCCGTGGGTTCACAATTGGTGAAGGTAATATGGGACAGCCAGCATGACGGTATGCAAATGTCTTAAAGGTCCTGTATTACCCACACCGAACCTACTTTTTTTTCTTTTTCTTTTTGTAGCAATGTACCTTTTTGTACCAATGTACTTCACGCATTATTATCTTTTAAATGGATTACTGGACCATTATTTATGGTTTTTTAACAGTTACTCTTTAAATAAAAAATGTCAAATAACTTTTCATACCTAAACAATGAACTCAAAACAATGTCCCGTATTACCTTCACGTGTAGGTAAGATGGGACATTTATGATGACGTCAGTATTTGATAATAACAGCCAATAGAATGACTATGTTTTTTATTACAATAAAGGTTTATAAAATGTAGATTACAAATAACAAACTTTGCTTAAATTTGAGTCAGTTATTTTGTATTTTAATTATGCAAATGTCTTAAAGGTCCCGTATTACCAACACCTACCCTATGTCGTGATCAGCGAGAGGTTACATCAGCTCTCAGACATACTTGGCGTTACTTGAAAAGTGAGTCCTTTTTCACAATTTCCAATTAGCAGTTGGAAAGCGGGGAAACCCCTATCCTCACAGTATTATGCAGTAAATTCAGACCTGAGTAATTTGGTGTGCACCCACTCCTTCCTGACAAACGTGCGTGAGTATTATCATATGAACCCGATACATTTGGTCATCAAACCCCCACCCCACCACACCCCGACCCCACCCCGACACCCATGCCTGTCCTGCCTCGCCCCAGCACGACTTTCCCACACCCAATACCCAAATCAAAACTATTGTTACTCACAGTCTGCTTTTATCAATTGGGAATGCATTATTTTAATGTTTAAAAAAAACCTCGTGATTTTATCATGTTTAGTTTAAACATCATTACGTATCGATTTACCCCGATACATACATGTATACTAGCCTATTATCTTGAAAATCTAAATATAATCATTCATCATTAATCAAACTTTTAGAGAATTTGGGACAATCATTTGGTTCACAAAGTCCAAACTACAGGCTGTCCCAAAATGATTAGTACCCATCGATGCCCAAAGTTCAATAAATTTATTCATCATCAAAATCAATGAGATTAGATCCGTTGTTTTTATATCATATTTGCTATACTCTACCCTTTTATTAGAATTTTAGATCATGAATATCGGACTTATTTTATTGAAGTTACACTTCATTGTGTAAGAGTTAGTGATTTCGCCTTTTTGGCAAAGTGCAAACAAATGTGTTTTTAAACAGCTTGTTTGAAAGAAACTAATACATTCTCTCAATCGCTTGTCTGCTAATAGCTTTGGTTCCTTTCTTTTTTAAACTGCTGTTGTATGATATTGTTGTTCAAACCATTAATACTTCTTCATTTTGATTCAATTTGAAGAGTCAAAATGGATCGTCACGCATGAGCGACCCAAGCTTTGTTTCTATAATGAGCTAGTTCTGAGGCTAAACTTGAGGGACATTTAAACAGGTAACGTAAATACGTGGTCATGACTCATGGGTAATTAGCAGTGGCTTAGACTTCTTTTTCATATTGGGGATGCAATTTCCTACAAACTTGCTAAAAATGATATAGTCCCTTAGTGTTTAACCTCACGAAATCCATTATCCAACGTGAAATCTAAGCCACTGGTGATTCAACAAATACCACTTCATTTATAAGTCGCTAAACACTTGTCAAATAAAACAATGCACGGGGTCACTCAAGTGTGACAAACCTCTTTTACCCGTTAAATTGAATTAAGGAGAATAATTATTAATGATTTGAACACCCATAACTAATAACAGTTACAACAGAAAGACACACAAGATTATATTGAGTAGACAAGAGATTATGAGTATACACAAGTTTCTTTCAAACAAGCTGTAATAGCACACACATTTTTTAGCACTTTGTCAAAAGGTAAAATCACCATGTTTTACATAATGGAGTGTATCTTGAGTTTGATAAATCCGATATTCATGATCTAAAATTCTAATAAAACAGTACAGTATGAAAAAGATGATGTAAAAACAGCGGACCTAATCCCATCGATTTTGATGATGACAAAAATTATTGAACTTTGGGCAACGATGGGTACTAATCATTTTGGGACAGCCTGTATGTGCTCTGATATACAAATGCGCTATAATTATAATGTGAAAGTGTACTTAATAATATGGTGAAATCGTCTTATTTATGGACAATGCATTTATCCCTGAACAAAGGGTGTTATTTTTATGGTTTGGTATCCTTTGCTACCATGCTAACCACTAGATTTCATTTACAGCTAGATTTACATGAAACCCGTCCCACGCAGACATTTCATTTCAGGATTTTTGCAAAAGTTGTTTTTCTTCTTTCGTTGTATATAAATTATATACACCAGAAGAAGGCTCCTAACCCTTCAAACATGTCAAAAGCTTCGGTCTCAAACAAAATAAATGATATTGGATATGGGTTGTCAGTTTTAGCAACTTAAGTATTATGCGCACGCTTTTAACTTATTATTGATATAAAAATAATAACGCTGCCCACTTTATTTCAAACGAATTTCACTTTTGCGGATTTATAC
Source organism: Ophiura sarsii (assembly GCA_035610835.1). Classification (NCBI taxonomy): domain Eukaryota; kingdom Metazoa; phylum Echinodermata; class Ophiuroidea; order Amphilepidida; family Ophiuridae; genus Ophiura; species Ophiura sarsii. Next base: position 53,213,091 of record CM069457.1, on the reverse strand, counting down.
GGGTTGAATGTTTATTTTAATACATTAAGAAAAAAGAAAGAAAAACATGCCACTGCACAAATATTACTTGTTAGCTCTATTTAGCTCTCATGAAATGATGTAATATAGCATATTGCTGCACAGTTCTTATGCAAGTTTAAATTTACCTCAAAAGGTGCAATTGTTGACCTTTTTTGGTAAAAGCGTCTTTAAAATTAGATGATGTTGGTGCAAGTTCGGCATTTTTTACCAAAAACGAATTTTGTTTCGTCATCTGACAAAATTGAGCCAAAAAAGTGATTTATTTGGTAAATAATTAAGAAATCAGAATTGTTAGTGAAATTTGATACCAAAATGGACTCTCTGACTCATTTCCTTTCCAAAAATGTATACTTTTATCACATTAATAGTTCGAAAGTTACAGCGCTTGATACATTTCATAACACCCATGTGTACCAAAAAATATAATCAATTTGTTTTGCCATATTCACAGTAATGCTTATGTCTATAGTGAATGTATATCTGTAGATGAAAAAGTACAGTCACAATAGCATATTTATAAGCTTTAGGGCCAGACAAGGCACGACCTTCTGACGTACCATTCTGCAAAGCAGAATAATAATCATGATAATCGGCCCATCCTATTTGAACAGTTTTTCGCAATTATGAATTACCTTGGTTTTAAAAACAGACAGCATTTCACAATACATGTAGAGGCAAACCTTGGGACGGGGGCTAAATTGAAAGTTTGTCTGATCGTATGGCATGTAAAAAAAATAATAACAACTATCCGCTATTGTAGTAAAAATATTTATGAAATGTGATGGATTATACTTTGAATGACTTTCCGTGAATGTCTCAGTATTGAATACAAACTATAAATACTATACTTTACGCCATTTACAAGGGCGGAGGCCAAGAAACAATTCTACAATACACTTATCAATCCTTTGAGATTAGATTTTGTGTTGGTTTCTATGCAAAAACCGCTATTGTTATCCCATGGTTACCCTGTATGATATACACTTTTTAGCCGACAAAATGTTTTAACTTCAGACATGTCGATATGATGGCAAGGGTCAGTGTTCGTATTAGGCTTGATCGTTAGGCCTAATATTGTTATCAATTTATTTCATATTGAAAATCATATTCATTTCTTCAATATTTAGTTGAATAATGTTACACATTTGTTTATTTATTTCATTTTTTCAACATTCACTTTTTCATTGGTGCACTGAAAAAACACTGGTGTTAAAATCAACACCGAGGGTGTTAATTTTAACACCACATAAGTGTACCAGCTGGTCCACACTTTCTGGTGTTGATTAACACCAGTCTTTGGTGTTGATAAATTAACACTCCTTTGGGTGTTGCTATATTAACACTATCCGGGTGTTAATTTTACCCGCATATGTTAATTTTTACACCTTCTGGTGTTAAAAAATTAATGTTAGGTTGAAGTACTTTAACAATAAAATGCTTGCAAATAACATTTCACTGTTCAACAGTTCAAATTTATTGAAACTTGAACGTTTTTGTGAATTAATGTTCTTAATTGCCATTTACTTATGGAGTGGTGCATGTTGCATATCGAATCACTAGATCAAATGTATAAATATACAATCCAAAGTGTTACAAAACCAATATAACCAACCTCCGTGCGCATGTGTGGAATAATGACACCCATGTGAGTTGTTCTTACACCAAGTTTAACACAAGAAACTTAACACCATGAGAAGTGTTACATCAGTTATTCCTATGGTGTTGACCTAACACCAACATTAACACCAGGAGCGTAACACCGGCTCAGTGTTGCATATTTAATAGTTAACACCGGGATTTTTGCTGTGTGCCTTTCCGATCTCCCCTTATTTCTTTATATAATATTTTCTTTCCTTCTTTCTTTCCCTTGTTTCCTTATCCATTTTTATGTAGTTCTTTATTTTTTTACTGTCTTTATGTGGTTATATAGGCAGTAGTGTTGGTTATTTTATCTTTTTATTTTGTGCTTGTTTGCAGTAGTGTTTGTTTGTGTTTTCGTTAGTTTATACTTGTTTATTTCTTTGTTTTGGTTTTCATTTGATTATTTGTTTTTTATTTGTTTTGTTAATGTTCAGTTTTGTTTTAAGACCGCACTCTTTTGTAAAAGTGTAAAATTGTATCGTACCTTTCAGTGTCTAGTTTGCATACAGCACACCAAGGCTACAGTAGACCATCCAAAGGCAATAAATGTGCTTTAAAAAATGCATCACGGCATTTTTTGTTACAGCTCTACATCTAGGCTTAAAGGTAGATGACCCGATCACATTTTCGTAGATGTTCCGATTTTCAACTTGAAGTTTTCTATTCTATTCATGAAAGGTCATCCTTAAAAAAGTTGTGTTCCAAAGTTTGAGTTGCATAGCTCTAATGGTTCTTATTTTAGACGCACAAGATGCTGTGAACTGTACCCATTGAGTAGTACACAAACTATATCGGTGGTTACCACCATTCGCGGTAATTCGACGTTATTTCATCGATTTCTCCGTAATTATACCGATTTAGGCCGTCAAATTTCAGTATGATGATGAGAAAAATACGAGCTTTCATATGATATGAAAATCTCCGTATGTTTGAAATAATTCTGTGATACGAAAATGTGATCGGGTCACCTACCTTTAATTGAGTGCTTAGATATTAAGGTTTCCAATGAAGGGGGGTGACAAAAATAGAAATCGATTTTTAGGCCTTTTTCAGCATAAAAATACCTTTTTTTTGCAAAAAACTTATTTTTGTGTTTTTTGTTGCAATTCATATCTTTGAACAATGTACTATCCACCAGATATCAGTTTGACCTGATTTAATGTTTATTTAAGGAATAATCCGTACTTAAAGCTGCTTAAATATAAGGAAAATAAAAGCATAAAGAAGTACAAAAGGGCACTTTTCTCAGTTTTGTAGTTGTATTTGACACTTATATTCGCTAGTTGCTTAATCTGTCATTAAAGGGGTATTCCATGGTTATTTAACATAGAGGTGTAGAATCGTTATATTGACTGAGAGGTGTATTTAAGGGAGTGTCTTCTGTGCACTCCCAGGAGTCATTTTATTCCTTGAATAAACATTAAATCAGGTCAAACTGATTACTGGTGGATAGTAACAAGGATTGGCTATTTTAAAAATAAAGATTTAAAAAACCCGTTCCTGAAGCTATCTTGTTAAGCTTGAATAATAAATAATCAGTGAAACTAATACGCGCGTATAGCGTAGCGCGCAAAAATGTCTATTTTAACAATAAAAAGGTCCAGAAAACTTTTTGAAGCCATCTTGTTCAAATTGAATAAAAATATATTTAAAAAAATGGCTATTGTAAAAAGAAAGGTAAAAAACCCGTTCCTGGAACCATCTTTTTAAGCTTAAATAATAAAACATAGATACGGCACGATTTAGGGTACAAAAAAAATCAGACATTGTCTTTAAAAAAAAATCGATTTCCTCATTTTTTTCCTACTTTTTACAAAAGTACATAACGAAGTAGGTGTTCTAAATACTAGGTGCAGGATCATAAACGATTATGGATTATCGATTTGAACAATCACCATAAAGCACTCGAGTACATCTAAAAGCAGTAGTTACCAATCATTTATAAAAGCTGTATATAAAATTGCTGTATTTTTTTAACCTAACTTATGGAATCATGTTTTTCTGCCATGCTGCACATGAAATGATGGTAGATCTATAAACAGAAGTGAATAGTAGAAGAAAAAGCAATGACCCCTGTGTGACCTTTGACCCCAAACTGTGAGGACCCTATATGTAGGTCAGGTAGGGGGTCCTACTGACCAAATCTGGTGATTGTAGCATGTAAACTGTAGAAAAAATAGCATTTTGTAGATGGGTCTGATAGAAAGAAGAAGAAAGAAACGGCAGAGATAGAGTACCTCGATTTTTGAAAAAATCAAGGTACAAAACAAAAGAATTGACTTCAAAAATCTCATTTTTCAACATAACACATAAGTATGCAAACATTTTCAGAAAAGCGTTTTTAGAAATCATCATTTTTCAATACAAAACAAAAGAATTGACTTCAAAAACCTCATTTTTCAATATAATACATAAGAATGCAAAAAAAATCAGGAAAGAGTTTTTAGAAATCCTCATTCCTCATTTTTCAATACAAAACAAAAGAATTGACTTCAAAAACATAATTTTTCAACATAACACATAAGCATGCAAACATTTTCAGAAAAGCGTTTTTAGAAATCATCATTTTTCAATACAAAACATAAGAATTGACTTCAAAAACATCATTTTTCAATATAATACATAAGAATGCAAAAAAAATCAGGAAAGAGTTTTTAGAAATCCTCATTCCTCATTTTTCAATACAAAACAAAAGAATTGACTTCAAAAACCACATTTTTCAATATAACACATTAGCATGCAAACATTTTCAGAAAAGCGTTTTTATAAATCATCATTTTTCAATGCAAAACAAAAGAATTGACTTCAAAAACCTAATTTTTCAATATAATACATAAGAATACAAAAAGAAAAAAAGAAAAGCGTTTTTAGAAATCATCATTCCTCATTTTTCAATACAAAACAAAAGAATTGACTTCGAAAACCTCATTTTTCAATATAATACATAAGCGGAAGCATGCAAACATTTTCAGAAAAGCGTTTTTAGAAATCATCATTTTTCAATACAAAACATAAGAATTATCTTCAAAAACCTCATTTTTCAATATAATACAAAAGAATACAAAAGAAATCAGAAAAGAGTTTTTAGAAATCATCATTCCTCATTTTTCAATACAAAACAAAAGAATTGACTTCAAAAACCTAATTTTTCAACATAACACATAAGCATGCAAACATTTTCAGAAAAGCGTTTTTAGAAATCATCATTTTTCAATACAAAACATAAGAATTATCTTCAAAAACCTCATTTTTCAATATAATACAAAAGAATACAAAAAAAAATCAGAAAAGAGTTTTTAGAAATCATCATTCCTCATTTTTCAATACAAAACAAAAGAATTGACTTCAAAAACCTAATTTTTCAACATAACACATAAGCATGCAAACATTTTCAGAAAAGCGTTTTTAGAAATCATCATTTTTCAATACAAAACATAAGAATTGACTTCAAAAACCTCATTTTTCAATATAATACATAAGAATACCAACAAAAAAATCAGAAAAGCGTTTTTAGAAATCCTCATTCCTCATTTTTCAATACAAAACAAAAGAATTGACTTCGAAAACCTAATTTTTCAATATAATACATAAGAATGCAAAAAAAAAATCAGAAAAGAATTTTAAGAAATCCTCATTCCTCATTTTTCAATACAAAACAAGAATTGACTTAAAAAACCTAATTTTTCAATATAACACATAAGTATGCAAACATTTTCAGAAAATCGTTTTTAGAAATCATCATTTTTCAATACAAAACAAAAGAATTGACTTCAAAAACCTCATTTTTCAATATAATACATAAGAATGCAAAATAAAAAAGAAAAGAGTTTTTAGAAATCATCATTCCTCATTTTTCACAAAACAAAAGAATTGACTTCAAAAACCTAATTTTTCAACATGACACATAAGCATGCAAACATTTTCAGAAAAGCGTTTTTAGAATTCATCATTTTTCAATACAAAACATAAGAATTGACTTCAAAAACCTCATTTTTCAATATAATACATAAGAATACCAAAAAAAATCAGAAAAGAGTTTTTAGAAATCATCATTCCTCATTTTTCAATACAAAACAAAAGAATTGACTTCAAAAACCTAATTTTTCAACATAACACATAAGCATGCAAACATTTTCAGAAAAGCGTTTTTAGAAATCATAATTTTTCAATACAAAACATAAGAATTGACTTCAAAAACCTAATTTTTCAATATAATACATAAGAATGTTAAAAAAAAAATCAGAAAAGAGTTTTTAGAAATCCTCATTCCTCATTTTTCAATACAAAACAAAAGAATTGACTTCAAAAACCTCATTTTTCAACATAACACATAAGCATGCAAACATTTTCAGAAAAGCGTTTTTAGAAATCATCATTTTTTAATACAAAACATAAGAATTGACTTCAAAAACCTCATTTTTCAATATAATACATAAGAATGTTAAAAAAAAAAATCAGAAAAGAGTTTTTAGAAATCCTCATTCCTCATTTTTTAATACAAAACAAAAGAATTGACTTCAAAAACCACATTTTTCAATATAACACATTAGCATGCAACCATTTTCAGAAAAGCGTTTTTATAAATCATCATTTTTCAATGCAAAACAAAACAAAAGAATTGACTTCAAAAACCTCATTTTTCAATATAATACATTAAGAATACAAAAAAAAAAATCAGAAAAGCGTTTTTAGAAATCATCATTCCTCATTTTTCAATACAAAACAAAAGAATTGACTTCGAAAACCTCATTTTTCAATATAATACATAAGCATGCAAACATTTTCAGAAAAGCGTTTTTAGAAATCATCATTTTTCAATACAAAACATAAGAATTATCTTCAAAAACCTCATTTTTCAATATAATACAAAAGAATACAAAAAAAATCAGAAAAGAGTTTTTAGAAATCATCATTCCTCATTTTTCAATACAAAACAAAAGAATTGACTTCAAAAACATAATTTTTCAACATAACACATAAGCATGCAAACATTTTCAGAAAAGCGTTTTTAGAAATCATCATTTTTCAATACAAAACATAAGAATTGACTTCAAAAACCTCATTTTTCAATATAATACATAAGAATACAAAAAAAAAATCAGAAAAGCGTTTTTAGAAATCATCATTCCTCATTTTTCAATACAAAACAAAATAATTGACTTCGAAAACCTCATTTTTCAATATAATACATAAGAATGCAAAAAAAATCAGAAAAGAATTTTAAGAAATCCTCATTCCTCATTTTTCAATACAAAACAAGAATTGACTTAAAAAACCTAATTTTTCAATATAACACATAAGCATGCAAACATTTTCAGAAAATCGTTTTTAGAAATCATCATTTTTCAATACAAAACAAAAGAATTGACTTCAAAAACCTCATTTTTCAATATAATACATAAGAATGCAAAATAAATCAGAAAAGAGTTTTTAGAAATCATCATTCCTCATTTTTCAATACAAAACAAAAGAATTGACTTCAAAAACCTAATTTTTCAACATAACACATAAGCATGAAAACATTTTCAGAAAAGCTTTTTTAGAAATCATCATTTTTCAATACAAAACATAAGAATTATCTTCAAAAACCTCATTTTTCAATATAATACAAAAGAATACACAAAAAAATCAGAAAAGAGTTTTCAGAAATCATCATTCCTCATTTTTCAATAAAAAACAAAAGAATTGACTTCAAAAACCTCATTTTTCAACATAACACATAAGCATGCAAACATTTTCAGAAAAGCGTTTTTAGAAATCATCATTTTTCAATACAAAACAAAAGAATTGACTTCAAAAACCTCATTTTTCAATATAATACATAAGAATACAAAAAAAAATCAGGAAAGAGTTTTTAGAAATCCTCATTCCTCATTTTTCAATACAAAACAAAAGAATTGACTTCGAAAACCTCATTTTTCAATATAATACATAAGCATGCAAACATTTTCAGAAAAGCGTTTTTAGAAATCATCATTTTTCAATACAAAACATAAGAATTATCTTCAAAAACCTCATTTTTCAATATAATACAAAAGAATACAAAAAAAATCAGAAAAGAGTTTTTAGAAATCATCATTCCTCATTTTTCAATACAAAACAAAAGAATTGACTTCAAAAACCTAATTTTTCAACATAACACATAAGCATGCAAACATTTTCAGAAAAGCGTTTTTAGAAATCATCATTTTTCAATACAAAACAAAAGAATTGACTTCAAAAACCTCATTTTTCAATATAATACATAAGAATGCAAAAAAAAATCAGGAAAGAGTTTTTAGAAATCCTCATTCCTCATTTTTCAATACAAAACAAAAGAATTGACTTCAAAAACCTAATTTTTCAACATAACACATAAGCATGCAAACATTTTCAGAAAAGCGTTTTTAGAAATCATCATTTTTCAATACAAAACAAAAGAATTGACTTCAAAAACCTCATTTTTCAATATAATACATAAGAATGCAAAAAAAAATCAGGAAAGAGTTTTTAGAAATCCTCATTCCTCATTTTTCAATACAAAACAAAAGAATTGACTTCAAAAACCTAATTTTTCAATAGAATACATAACAATGCAAAAATTTTCAGAAAAGAGTTTTTTAGAAATCCTCATTCCTAATTTGTCAATAAAATACATAAGAATGCAAACATTTTCAGAAAAGCGTTTTTAGAAATCATCATTTTTCAATACAAAACAAAAGAATTGACTTCAAAAACCTCATTTTTCAATATAATACATAAGAATGCAAAAAAAAAATCAGAAAAGAGTTTTTAGAAATCATCATTCCTCATTTTTCAATACAAAACAAAAGAATTGACTTCATAAACCTATGTTTTCAATATAACACATAAGCATGCAAACATTTTCAGAAAAGAGTTTTTAGAAATCCTCATTCCTCATTTTTAAATACAAAACAAAAGAATTGACTTCAAAAACCTAATTTTTCAATAGAATACATAAGAATGCAAACAATTTCAGAAAAGAGTTTTTAGAAATCCTCATTCCTCATTTTTCAATACAAAACAAAAGAATTGACTTAATAAACCTAAATTTTCAATAAAATATATAACAATGCAAACATTTTCAGAAAAGAGTTTTTAGAAATCATCATTTGTCAATACAAAACAAAAGAATTGACTTAAAAAACCTATTTTTTCAATAGAATATATAAGAATGCAAACATTTTCAGAAAAGCGTTTTTAGAAATCCTCATTTTTCAATACAAAACAAAAGAATTCAATATAATACAATATAATCTCTGCACCCACCCCTGTCTCCTGATCATAGAGTGAGCGGCGCCCTCCAAAACGTAGTTAAGACATTAATATAAATAGTTCGGAGAGGGCTTCTGCCGAATTGGGGCTATTTCATTGGTTTTTTTGTGTGTATTTAACGGGAATGTCTATTAACAATATTGACCGGATGAGAAAATAGTAAAAATCAGAAGTAGAAGTAATTTTTTTACTTTCTTTTGCTCATTAATTGATGGTTGGTTGAGTGTCTTTTGTCTTCTGCGTTAGTCTTTCTCCTTCCATATCTATTCGTTTCCTATTTGGTACTCACCATAAAACCTCGCTGGTTTGTGGCAGCCCAAGAATTTCTAATTGTTGTCTTTAGTTTTTTTATCTACTTTTTATTATAATTTCTTTAACTTCTTGAGTTAAGTTTTTTTTACCTGTTTTACTGATTCTGGATGAAATTATAGGCCTTTTTGGCCTTTTTTAAAGAATGTCCCGGGAGGAAAAATGAGCTACTCGCAATTTTTGCCTTATTTAATATATTTTTCTAAACTTGCTCACGGCACAGTGAGTCTAGTTATTTTTTTAGCACACAAAGCGAGTTCAGTGTTTTTTTGTTGTTGAAAAAACTTCCACCCGTACCCTCCCCCCTACCCAATCCCCATGTATGTCCCTATAGGGGAGAACGGGGTGAATTGGCCACCGGGTCGATTATTTCTACTAATGTGGATGCAACAAGTAAATCATGTCATGGGCTGGTTCGCCCTCCCCCTCCCGGAATAACTCACACCATTTTGGTGTTTAATATTTTTAGATCTCCTGACAGGAACGCTCTCAAATTTGGTGAAATTTCTCTTTTTACTTTAATTATAGCGGTCTAATTGCTTCAAAATCAATGAATTTACTTATGGATTGGGATCCGATCAACAATAGTATAGGAAGTGTGTGCGTTGATGAGCGTTTACGTACAGAAGAGGGGTTTGGGGGCAAAAAGCAGCTTACATATTATATATATATTCATCATTTTTGATAGTTTTGAACACATTTATATTTCTAGCGAAATATTGTCATGCATTATGACTTTAACCCTAAAATATCAATTTCCCTG
>CM069457.1:53169701-53202982 GCA_035610835.1 Ophiura sarsii | reverse complement strand
GGTGTTAAAATTAACACCCTCGGTGTTGATTTTAACACCAGTGTTTTTTCAGTGCACCAATGAAAAAGTGAATGTTGAAAAAATGAAATAAATAAACAAATGTGTAACATTATTCAACTAAATATTGAAGAAATGAATATGATTTTCAATATGAAATAAATTGATAACAATATTAGGCCTAACGATCAAGCCTAATACGAACACTGACCCTTGCCATCATATCGACATGTCTGAAGTTAAAACATTTTGTCGGCTAAAAAGTGTATATCATACAGGGTAACCATGGGATAACAATAGCGGTTTTTGCATAGAAACCAACACAAAATCTAATCTCAAAGGATTGATAAGTGTATTGTAGAATTGTTTCTTGGCCTCCGCCCTTGTAAATGGCGTAAAGTATAGTATTTATAGTTTGTATTCAATACTGAGACATTCACGGAAAGTCATTCAAAGTATAATCCATCACATTTCATAAATATTTTTACTACAATAGCGGATAGTTGTTATTATTTTTTTTACATGCCATACGATCAGACAAACTTTCAATTTAGCCCCCGTCCCAAGGTTTGCCTCTACATGTATTGTGAAATGCTGTCTGTTTTTAAAACCAAGGTAATTCATAATTGCGAAAAACTGTTCAAATAGGATGGGCCGATTATCATGATTATTATTCTGCTTTGCAGAATGGTACGTCAGAAGGTCGTGCCTTGTCTGGCCCTAAAGCTTATAAATATGCTATTGTGACTGTACTTTTTCATCTACAGATATACATTCACTATAGACATAAGCATTACTGTGAATATGGCAAAACAAATTGATTATATTTTTTGGTACACATGGGTGTTATGAAATGTATCAAGCGCTGTAACTTTCGAACTATTAATGTGATAAAAGTATACATTTTTGGAAAGGAAATGAGTCAGAGAGTCCATTTTGGTATCAAATTTCACTAACAATTCTGATTTCTTAATTATTTACCAAATAAATCACTTTTTTGGCTCAATTTTGTCAGATGACGTAACAAAATCCGTTTTTGGTAAAAAATGCCGACCTTGCACCAACATCATCTAATTTTAAAGACGCTTTGACCAAAAAAGGTCAACAATTGCACCTTTTGAGGTAAATTTAAACTTGCATAAGAACTGTGCAGCAATATGCTATATTACATCATTTCATGAGAGCTAAATAGAGCTAACAAGTAATATTTGTGCAGTGGCATGTTTTTTTCTTCTTTTTTCTTAATGTATTAAAATAAACATTCAACCCGTATAAATCCGCAAAAGTGAAATTCGTTTGAAATAAAGTGGGCAGCGTTATTATTTTTATATCAATAATAAGTTAAAAGCGTGCGCATAATACTTAAGTTGCTAAAACTGACAACCCATATCCAATATCATTTATTTTGTTTGAGACCGAAGCTTTTGAAGGGTTAGGAGCCTTCTTCTGGTGTATATAATTTATATACAACGAAAGAAGAAAAAAACTTTTGCAAAAATCCTGAAATGAAATGTCTGCGTGGGAAGGGTTTCATGTAAATCTAGCTGTAAATGAAATCTAGTGGTTAGCATGGTAGCAAAGGATACCAAACCATAAAAATAACACCCTTTGTTCAGGGATAAATGCATTGTCCATAAATAAGACGATTTCACCATATTATTAAGTACACTTTCACATTATAATTATAGCGCATTTGTATATCAGAGCACATACAGGCTGTCCCAAAATGATTAGTACCCATCGTTGCCCAAAGTTCAATAATTGTTGTCATCATCAAAATCGATGGGATTAGGTCCGCTGTTTTTACATCATCTTTTTCATACTGTACTGTTTTATTAGAATTTTAGATCATGAATATCGGATTTATCAAACTCAAGATACACTCCATTATGTAAAACATGGTGATTTTACCTTTTGACAAAGTGCTAAAAAATGTGTGTGCTATTACAGCTTGTTTGAAAGAAACTTGTGTATACTCATAATCTCTTGTCTACTCAATATAATCTTGTGTGTCTTTCTGTTGTAACTGTTATTAGTTATGGGTGTTCAAATCATTAATAATTATTCTCCTTAATTCAATTTAACGGGTAAAAGAGGTTTGTCACACTTGAGTGACCCCGTGCATTGTTTTATTTGACAAGTGTTTAGCGACTTCTAAATGAAGTGGTATTTGTTGAATCACCAGTGGCTTAGATTTCACGTTGGATAATGGATTTCGTGAGGTTACACACTAAGGGACTATATCATTTTTAGCAAGTTTGTAGGAAATTGCATCCCCAATATGAAAAAGAAGTCTAAGCCACTGCTAATTACCCATGAGTCATGATCACGTATTTACGTTACCTGTTTAAATGTCCCCCAAGTTTAGCCTCAGAACTAGCTCATTATAGAAACAAAGCTTGGGGTCGCTCATGCGTGACGATCCATTTTGACTCTTCAAATTGAATCAAAATGAAGAAGTATTAATGGTTTGAACAACAATATCATACAACAGCAGTTTAAAAAAGAAAGGAACCAAAGCTATTAGCAGACAAGCGATTGAGAGAATGTATTAGTTTCTTTCAAACAAGCTGTTTAAAAACACTTTTTTTTTGCACTTTGCCAAAAAGGCGAAATCACTAACTCTTACACAATGAAGTGTAACTTCAATAAAATAAGTCCGATATTCATGATCTAAAATTCTAATAAAAGGGTAGAGTATAGCAAATATGATATAAAAACAACGGATCTAATCTCATTGGTTTTGATGATGATTAAATTTATTGAACTTTGGGCATCGATGGGTACTAATCATTTTGGGACAGCCTGTAGTTTGGACTTTGTGAACCAAATGATTGTCTCAAATTCTCTAAAAGTTTGATTAATGATGAATGATTATATTTAGATTTTCAAGATAATAGGCTAGTATATGTATCGGGGTAAATCGATACGTAATGATGTTTAAACTAAACATGATAAAATCACGAGGTTTTTTTTAAACATTAAAATAATGCATTCCCAATTGATAAAAGCAGACAGTGAGTAACAATTGTTTTGATTTGGGTGTTGGGTGGGTGTAAGGAAGAGGATTGATAGTAATCCAACTAACAACCCAATTTCCCTGGATGAAATAACTGTAATGAGACCTAGTCTGCAAGGAAACCTTTGTACCGATGATACCATGAAGATAGATGGCTTTAAACATCCAAAAGAATCCCAAAATATTATTGAGCGTTGACTTCACCAACATAAATACTAGGACACAACAAATATACTTATTACAATATATTTATTTGTTACTTCTCCATTATTTAATTGTAACGGAAATTGAACCGGAGACCGCGAGGCAAGATGATGACTTGTTGCCTCAATCAAGTCCTAGACGAATCTGATCTAATAAATGGGATGTAACCCATCTGGAAATATTAGACTGAAGAAGCGGTGACCAAAATTAACCAATCAGAACATGGACCTGTAGTAATTATTAACTTTTATCCTATCAGTATCAGGGCATTGACCCTGGAAGGTTCAATGATCCCAGTAAAGGATTATAATTGACATCACCAAGATAGTGGGTGTTATTAAGGGAACAATTGAGGAGAACATCTTAACTCTAAACTGATGTTCATTAATCAAACTTTTGACATGTTGCTTCCTGAAAACCACATCATTAAGATGTTACTAAGAAACAAGGATTATTTTTATTGTTCATAGGTATACAATTGTGGTTTGTATAAAAGTTCCTCTTTCATCTAAGGGTCAAGGATCTATATGTCACACATACACAGGACATAACATACCCCTCCTTATTTTAAAGATTTTGTAAATCTTTTGGAGTAAAAACAATGGTTAATAGGTGAAATGCAAGGTTAGTAAATACCCTCAACCTCACATAATATATAGGAACATAAAAACGTTCATAACAACACACGAATGGTTTAATAAGTGTCAATATGCTCATAAAACTGAGCATGTGCTAGAGTTCAGTCTTTTCTGTCCATATCTATGAAGACTGTATGTGATACTGGCACAAATAGAAATGATGGAGATTCTTGATCCAACTGTTTATGTTGTTGCGATGTTGTCGAATAAACAGAATAGGAGATTCCTTGTTTTGTCACTAGCTGTTATAAGAATATGATGACGTAGAAGGTAATATCTTGTTGATACGTACAGTCTGAGCTGACCAATTGTTATTGTCAATAATGTCTGAAGGTTGCATTTCATTCATTTTGTTTGCAGATCAACGGATGAGTGATAGGATGATGAAGAAAGACCACTTTCTCCTCATATACATCTTTTGTCATACACATTATTATGGTGCATTCAAGTGACAAATGTAAATATAACTGTGGAAGTAGTGACAAAACTAATAATAATCATCACAGATAATCACTTCCTTAATCATAATGCTGCAGGGAAGATTTTCTCCAAGCCATTGATTACCATCAGGTTTTCACAGGTATTGTTATTCACGAACAAATAACAGATAACCACAGTTTATATCATAGTTTAATATGGAGTAGTAGATATTGTAAACACCAGTGCATTGGTACTAAAAACTGACCTATATTTTGCATTATACTACAACATTTATGAAACACTGCACAAACAAAATTGTCCTTGCCTTAAATTTGTAATGATAAACTACTGTCTATAGTATGTATAATTAATTTGTGTGCCACAATTTTCAGAGTGAAAGTTGTTTATCTGAAATAATTGGTGATTTGTAAAATGCACAACACTAGCACTCAAATCTGATATAATTGCCTGCCAAAATTAATGTTAGCTACATTTATAATCTAAATGTCTAAACGACACACTACAACACGTGGTGTTTTCTTTGAAATATTTTTTACAATGATACACTTCCCATGTAAAACTGGGGAACTTTTCGTCATCCAGATGAAAAGTCCATTATCAACATCTAGACAAACCGTCTGCATTAGTATTTATAACACCCTTTTTGTAAACGACTGTAAATTTATAGGGCTGTAGTGCTAGGAACCAACGTGCAAGTCTAGCATTAGTTGACTTGTTTCTTTCTAACCAAATTAGGCATTGGTGATCAGAATATACAGTGAAAGAATGGTCATACAAATAATATTGTAATTTCCCAATAGCCCATACAATGGCGAGGCATTCTTTTTCTGAAACTGTGTACTTCAATTCCCTATCTAGCATTTTTCTGCTTAGATAACATATAGGCTTTTCATTCCCAGACTCATCAATTTGGGCCAATACTGCACCTAGTCCAAAGTCTGAAGCATCGGTTTGCAAGATAAAGGGTTTCGCAAAATCAGGTACACCCAAAATTGGATTACTGGTGAGGCATTCCTTGAGTTTTGTGAAAGCCTTCTCACAATCATCATTCCAAATGACAGTATTTGACATACATTTCTTGGTTAAAGCAGTAAGTGGGTATGCAATTTCCGAAAATGATGGAATGAAACGGCGATAGTAACCTGAAAGTCCTAGAAATGCTCTAACTTGTTTTTTTACAATTGGCCTAGGAAATTCTTGAACTGCATGTATTTTGTCAAGTTTAGCTTTGACTGTACCTCCTCCAATAACATGTCCTAGATATGTGACTTCATTTCTACCAATAGTACATTTCACTGGTTTGACTGTAAGCCCTGCATTACCTATTCTGGTTAGCGCCTCATCTATATGCTTTAAATGTTCACTCCAGGAGTTTGAATAAATGCATATATCATCAATGTATGCTTTGGCAAAATCGTGACATCCAGATAGTACTTGGTCAACTAATCTCATAAACGTACTAGAACTATTTTGTAAACCAAAAGGAAGCACTGTGTACTGGAACTGGCCGAAAGGACTAACAAATGCGGTTTTGGGACGTGATTCAGGGTCCAGTGTGACTTGATAAAATCCTTTGGTGAGATCAAGTGTACTTATGAATTTCGATTTAGAGACTTGATCCAGAATGTCATCTATACGCGGCATTTCATAAGGGTCAAACTCGCACACCTTATTTATCGCTCTCAGATCTGAACAAATTCTTATATCATTACCACCCGGCTTCAATACTACAGTAATGGGGGAGGCGTATGGGCTGTTAGCTGGTTCGATAATGCCTAGATCTAACAATGAATCAAGCTCTTTCTTAATCTTATCCCTCAAAGCGTGAGGGGTTCTATATATTTTCTGACGCACCGGTGTGTCTGTCGTGGTGATGATTTTATGCGTGACAAGATTTGTGCGACCGGGCACATCAGAAAAGATACTGTCATGTTTACTCAGTAAAGAGTCCATGTCTTGTTTTTGTTCAACAGACCATTCCGTGGGTACAGGAACATCATGCCATGTTTGTGTTTGGTAACAATTTGGCAAGCTGTCATCCATGTCTCGCACTGGATGGGTTCATTGTCAATGTCAGTGTCATCTTGAACAGCGTTAGGCTGTTCAACGTCTTGAATGTTCTCATAATGTGAACTCAATTGGTCTAAGTCACCTACAATGCAATAGCATTCTGCCATGCATACCTCTTGTTCGCGACTGTACCATTTTTTACACATGTTTATATGCAATGTTCTGTAGGCCTTTCTTTTGTTGTGCATGTTTATCACATAATTCACGCTGTTGACTTTTCGCACAACTGTGTATGGACCTTGCCATTTAGAGTCAAGTTTGCCTGCTGACTCGGGTAAGAAAACTAAAACCTTATCACCTGGTTCAAACTCGCGTTGTTTAGCATTTTTGTCACACTGTGTTTTCATCTTCTCCTGATAACTTTCAAGATTCTGGTTTGCTTGCGTCATTAGGCCTATCATGCGCTTACGCATTTCAAGTAGGTGTGTCACAACGTCCTTCGGTGTCGATTCATCATCTTTCACCCAATTTTGCTTTATTACATCTAGAGGACCCCTGACATGCCTACCATATAGAAGTTGGAATGGGGAATAACCAGTGGATTGGCATGGTACCTCCCTGTAAGCAAACAAGAAATGGGGAATAAATTCATCCCAACTTTTTCTGTCTGAATCAGAAAGAGACCTCATCATGTTTTTCAGCGTACCATGAAATCGCTCAGTAACACCATTGGTTTGTTGGTGGTATATTGTTGATGCAAGTTGAGTGATATTCAACCTTTTGCATATAGATTTCATGACTTGAGACACAAAATTTGAGCCCTGGTCATGAACTATCTCTTCTGGTAGACCCACCCGGGAAAATACTGTTAGGAGGGCGGTAGCTACCGTATCCGCACGGATATTTGATAGAGGTATGGCTTCTGGGTACCGTGTAGCATAGTCACAGATGGTTAAGAGGTATTTGTAACATTTGCGGGACCTGACCATGGGACCTACAATATCAATTCCTATCCGTTTAAATGGCGTGTCAATTGTTGGCATAGGAATTAGTGGAGCTTTTCGTTTTACTTTGCTTTTGTCCATCATTTGGCATTTAGGACAATTTCTGCAATATTTTGCGACATCCTGAAATATACCTGGCCAATAAAAGTGAGCTAATATTCGGCGTTTGGTTTTCTCAACACCCATGTGACCTGCCATCGATATGTCATGGGCTGTTTCCAAGATATTAGGCCTATACTTAGTGGGGACCACCACTTGATGAATTTCATCAACATTGGGCCTATCTGCGCAATTTCTGGGCCTATATTTTCTCATTAGAATACCCGCCTTCTGGTAGAAACATACGCGGTGCTCATCTAATTCATCTATTGTAACTATGCGTTCGATAACTCCTTTCAATGTGTCATCATCATCCTGCATGTAACGCAGAGTATTTTTGTTTACATCAGGCAATGCCTGGTCATTCACCTGTGTAGAATGATCCTCTATTTGATCAGACTTACTAACATTAGGCCTATTAGGGTCACTTTCTAATATGTTTGCTCCCTCAGTTGGGGTTTCATTAGGCATGACATTTGCATTGGGCCTAAGAATAGGATCACTTTCTGTGTTTACATTTTCTAACAGGGTTATGTCTGCTGTATAAACACTGTCTGTTTGGGGTACCTCTGTGTGTTTAGGAATAGGCCTAAGGTTTACTGGGCTTTCCAGCAATTCAATTTCAGCACGATGTATTTCATCAAGTTTTTGCTTGGCCTGTTGCCTTGTTAGAACACATATTTGTTTTTTTAGTGTGTCACCACACGTTTCATCTAAGTCATGGCCTAACAGAACGTCCCTGTGTAGACCCGGAATGACAGCAACTTGGACTGTACCGGACACAAGTTCGCACTGCAGGTCAATCATTGCTAGTGGGAGAGTAATTGGGCCAGATATGCCACGGACAGTTACATTCCTGCCAGTGTAGCAATTTTCAGTAACAAGGTCTGCTGCTACCACTGTCTGTGTGCACATTGAGTCTCGAAAAATGCTTACTTGGTGACCATTTATTGTCCCAGTAAGTTCACATTTCCTAACTCTAGCCTCAATGTCCTCATCATTTGCTTGAATTAGTCCTAAGCGGAGACCTTCGCATTGAAATGCACTCTTTGTATTTGCTCCGCTATTACTATTAGTAGGCATTTTGGATCCCCCACTCTTTTTAGGACATTTGTTGGAAGTATGCCCTTTCTCTTTGCATGTATAGCAGTAGATGTCAGTAAATGTCCCGGCCCCCCAACTCAACACAAAAGTTGGTAACCATGACTGTTCTAAAAATCGCGGAAAAGGGGTATATTTTCGATTGTCAGCGCTGACACTTAGTGACAGCGAAATCATGAAAATAGGGGGCATTTCATGAATAAGTCTCCGCGAAATTCGAAAAAAGGGGTATCCTAGGAAGAGGAAAAAACTAAAAACATCACAGTATGGATTTAATCATTTGATAGAACATGTTAACAACCCAAATATACCACTTGGGGTACACTAGTTTATAACAAATTACCATAAACACCTATTACTATTGGGAGCAACAAGTTTTTATCTACTTTCATGATTTTTGTATGTATAAAGTGTCTTTGAAAAGGGGTGTTTGAAATTATAGTCATTGAAAAGCCAAAAAAGGGGTATTTTTCACTCCAATTTTGTCCTCGTTTTTGCCAAAAAAGGGGGGTAAAATTGTTGAAAAATCCTTGCAAAGGGGTACTTTGAAAAAATGAAGAACAGTCATGGTTACCAACTTTTGTGTTGAGTTGGGGGGCCGGGGTAAATGTAGACTGCTGAACATCACGATTAACCGGTTTGTGTTTTTCCGGTTCATGAGATTTAGGCCTATTGAATTGGGGGGGCGCCATTATTGGCATTAGGCCTATGTGGATAAGCATTGCTCCCATGCCCTGTGACTGATTGGAATCTCTGTCGATTCGCGATCTTTCGTTCCCAGTACTCTGCGCCACCCCTATTTGCAACAAATTGGTCCGCGATTTCAGCTAACTGCTTCGCGGTTTTAGGAGCGCGGTCACGCAAATGCACTGCGAGATCTTTTGGAAGCACATTCAAGGTCTGTTCCATGATCATCAGTTCACTTATATCGGTGGCATTGTTTTTATCTGCCCCGGAGTAGTGAACCCAGTTAACAAAAGTGTGCTGAAGATCATGGACCAGCTCTCGAATGGTTTCATTAGGCTGTCTCTGCCTCTGCCTTTGGCACGAAATGTTTCGGAGGTTATGTTATATTTATTCAATATCACCCCCTTCAGGATTTCATAATCGTTAGCGTCATAAAATGACAAATTGGCGTAAGCCTCAAAATCTTTCCCTGTAAGATGAGGAGCTATTCTACGCGCCCAATCTTCTTTTGGCCAATCATTGCTTTGCGCAAGGTGCTCAAAAGCTTTCAAATATGTATGCACATCCTCATTTTGTTGTAGTTTACGGAAATTTACATCAGGTTGGGATCTGGACCCCCCATCATTTCGAGATCTGAAGTCCCTTGATTGCCCTTGGAAATGTGCCTGTTCTAATTGCAATTCCTGTTCTAATTGCAATTCCTGTAATTTGACTTCCTTTTGTGCATTAATATCCGCTTTTGATTTCTCCAACTCGAAATCGGCTTTAACACGTGCCTGCATGGTGAGATATTCCATCCACATATTTGGGGGGAGCCCAGTGGGAATACCATCACACACCATATCAAAATCAGTGTCATTACCAGTTTGAGCAACATCATCAACTTCATCACCATGAGCGGATACATTGGGTAGATTGTCAGCAACCGGATGAGGGTCACTGTTTTCGCTTGAAAGATTTGGTTGATTGGTATGTTCACTTTTGTCCGAACGAAGGACCATATGTGATGAGGTATTGGTGTTGGTACTCATTGTGGCAAAAAACACACATCAAGTGAATATCAATTATATATATGAAAATCTTAAAACTACATAAAAATGTATAAAATATCAACCTGACTATAAGGTTTGCATTGTTATATAACAAATAATGACATTACACCAAAGCACTGTGTTTACAATCGTGGGTTACCGTGTTTAAAACTGGATTTAGCGATGTATTCTGTAACCACTGCTCCTGATAAAATGGTGCGTAGTCCTGTTATGTACACGCAAATGTTAATGCTGAATTTTCCTAAATCCACAGGAAAACGTAAAATCTTGTAGATCGCCGCACTATTAAAATCACTCGGCGATATTCGCCGCACGTCGCACTGCAAAAGTCAATGCTGAATTTTCCTGAATCCACAGGAAAACGTAAAACTTGAAGATCGCCGCACTATGAAGACGTTGCACTGCAAAAGTCAATGCTGAAATTGTTCCTGAATCCACAGGAAAACATAAAACTTGAATATCGCCGCACTATTAAGACGTTGCACTGCAAAAGTCAATGCTGAATTTTCCTATATCTATAGGAAAAAATCTTAATCACTCGACGGTATCAGGTTGTAGTAGAGAAACTTCGATGGAAAAGTTCTGGTTCGTATAAGCTGCCACCATGTAAGGAAGAGGATTGATAGTAATCCAACTAACAACCCAATTTCCCTGGATGAAATAACTGTAATGAGACCTAGTCTGCAAGGAAACCTTTGTACCGATGATACCATGAAGATAGATGGCTTTAAACATCCAAAAGAATCCCAAAATATTATTGAGCGTTGACTTCACCAACATAAATACTAGGACACAACAAATATACTTATTACAATATATTTATTTGTTACTTCTCCATTATTTAATTGTAACGGAAATTGAACCGGAGACCGCGAGGCAAGATGATGACTTGTTGCCTCAATCAAGTCCTAGACGAATCTGATCTAATAAATGGGATGTAACCCATCTGGAAATATTAGACTGAAGAAGCGGTGACCAAAATTAACCAATCAGAACATGGACCTGTAGTAATTATTAACTTTTATCCTATCAGTATCAGGGCATTGACCCTGGAAGGTTCAATGTTTCCAGTAAAGGATTATAATTGACATCACCAAGATAGTGGGTGTTATTAAGGGAACAATTGAGGAGAACATCTTAACTCTAAACTGATGTTCATTAATCAATCTTTTGACATGTTGCTTCCTGAAAACCACATCATTAAGATGTTACTAAGAAACAAGGATTATTTTTATTGTTCATAGGTATACAATTGTGGTTTGTATAAAAGTTCCTCTTTCATCTAAGGGTCAATGATCTATATGTCACACATACACAGGACATAACAGTGGGGGAAAGTCGTGCTGGGGCGAGGCAGGACATGCATGGGTGTCGGGGTGGGGTCGGGGTGTGGTGTGGTGGGGGTTTGATGACCAAATGTATCGGGTTCATATGATAATACTCACGCACGTTTGTCAGGAAGGAGTGGGTGCACACCAAATTACTCAGGTCTGAATTTACTGCATAATACTGTGATGATAAGGGTTTCCCCGCTTTCCAACTGCTACAGTGTAGGTCTATAGGCCAATTATCAGAGATAGTAAGCCGGTGACCCCATTTGCTTATTTCATTATTTGAAAGAATGTAGGCCTATAAAGGCGTAGCACATTGAAAAAACAAAAAAAGTTATCGGGCAGATTTTCATTAATCTTTCGTTAAAGTCGTTAAAGTCGAATTTTTCCTCATTTCCCATACAACCATGTAGTATTTTTTGGAAAAACAATATTTTTTAAACAGATATATAGTTCCAAAACTAAGCCCTTTACCCCATTTTTTATTTTAGATTCGTGATCAGCACCGTTGAGAATACCTAATATCAAAATGTCAAGAAAAGGTCTACGTTAATTCTATGTGTCATGAATCCCCTTAACAACATGGCTTCAGGAACGGTTTGTTAAACCTTTCTTTTTACAATAGCCAATATTTTCGCGCTACGCGCAAATCCTTTTAATTTATTCGCAATTTCAAACCATTACGCCATGTTGTTTGCTTTTGTAAAATTGAAATGAAAAAAAAATAAAATCCAATTTTGAATGATATTGATAAGCCAATATTGAATGGAAATAAAGTTATGGCTTTTCAATAAAGTTTTGGTGAAAATTACACACCAAATCGCACCAACGGGTTCGAAAATTCAAGAAGAAAAAAATCCAATTCCAAGGGGGGGGGGGGGGGGGGCACATCCCTCCTCTGACTCCCCCCTGTCCGCGTTACCGCGGATAGCGGTGCGAACCAATTATATTTATTTTTAAGCCCCCCGGGTAAAAAAATCCTGCGCACGCCTATGATGATGTACATGTAACAACATTTATCGCTAAATGCAAAGATCGAAACAAGATATTGGTTCTCTTCTTCAGGTCAAGTAGAGAACGGATGGGCTAACTCATCTTTCCATCCTGGTCGTAAAAAGATGAATCTTAATTAAATCTGTTTCAGCCTTTAATATGTAAACTAAATTTGATAAATGCAAATTTAAAGTGCGACAATTGCAAGTCTGCCCTTAGATATAAATTCGTGGTTGTTGTGACTACTTCAATTCATTTCAGGGTTGCCTACTCCATGTCGGGTAGAGAACAAATGGGCGATATATCATTCCATCCAGGTCGTATGCGTTATAATTAAATATGTCTCCAGCCCTTAGCATGCTTAGTACCAGGTCGTGTAGGGGCAGGACGGATACACTTATCGCCCCGTCCGTGACGTATGTCTGAAAATTCGTTCAAATAATTGTAACATTTTCGTTGGAATTGTTTTGGCGTTTGTAGTCAGAGAAAAAAATGGCAGACTTGCCTCTCATTAATCATCACGGTGGAATGGTCTCGCCCATGTCAATCCTTTCTGAGCGTCTGGTGGTAATGAGTACCAACTTATATTTCAAAATCTGTTTTTGAAAATTGGGAAACGTATTGGGAAACGTATTGCTCGTATGTTACTTATAAAATATTTTAGTTTCAAGGTTATATTCTGGGATCCACTCGCTTGAAAAGGCTCTAGAAATAGTTTAACCTTGCATGAAATACACCACAAAATTTGAACAGTGTTTCTAGACTGAAATTTTGTGCTGATTTCAAATCTGGTGAGTGTAAAATGCGAACCTGTAAGGAAAGTTGTCAAATTAAAGGGATGTTTTTTAATGAAATTCACCTATAAAGCATTTTCTTGTGATTCTTTTAATATTTCACATTTCCTCCTCATTACTTGTCCCAAATATGATGCTCTGTAATGTTGAGAACTGATATAAAGCAATTTCGGCTCACATTAAAGGGGTATTACCCGATTTTATGGTCCACAATCCTGAATTTTGGTCAAAAATCTAGGAATATGCCTTTAATGATTACTCTTTTCTTTGATGGAATGATATACCATAAAATCAAAAACATTTTTCTGAACTGAAATTTTGTGTTGATTCCAGATCTGATAAGTTTGTAAACCATATGCGAGGGGAAAATGGTCAAATTAAAGGGATACTACCCGAATTGAGTTTTTTTTAATGAAATTCACCTATAAAGGATTTCTTGTGATTCTTTTAATATTTCACATTTCGTTGTCATTACTTGTCCCAAATAAGATGCTCTGTAATATTGAGAACTGATATAATGCAATTTCGGCTCACATTAAAGGGGTATTACCCGATTTGTGGTCCACAATCCTGAAATTTGGTCAAAAATCTAGGAATATGCCTTTAATAATTAATTACTCTATTCTTTGATGGAATGATATACCACAACATCAGAAACATTTTTCTGAACTGAAATTTTGTGCTGAATCCAGATCTGATCAGTTTTTAAACCCTATGTGAGGGGGAAATGGTCAAATTAAAGGGATACTACCTGAATTATGCTTTTTAATGAAATTCATCTATAAAGCATTTTCTTGTGATTCTTTTAATATTTCACATTTCTTTCTTAATACTTGTCCCAAATATGATGATCTGTAATGTTGGAAACTGATATAAAGCAATTTCGGCTCACATTAAAGGAGCATTACCCGATTTTATGGTCCGCAATCCTGACATTTGGTCAAAAATCTAGGAAGATGCCTTTAATAATTACTCTATTTTTGATGGAATGATATACCACAAAATCAAAAACATTTTTCTGAACTGAAATGTTGTGCTGATTCGAAATCTGATAAGTTTGTAAACCATATATGAGGGGGAAATGTTCAAATTAAAGTGATACTACTCAAATTATGCATTTAAATGAAATTCAGCCTAACAAGCATTTTCTTGTGATTCTTTTAATATTCACATTTCTTTCTCATTAATAGTCTCAAATATGATGCTCTCTAATGTTAAGAACTGATATAAAGCAATTTCGGCTCACATTAAAGTGGCATTACCCGATTTTATGGTCCTCAACAGTGGCGTAGCGTCATAGGGGACCGGGGGGGGGGGGGGGGCACGGCCCCCAATGATTTTCAGAGGAAAAAATAAAAGGAAGGAAAGGGGAAAAGAAAAGGGAAAAAGGGAAGAAAGAAAAGAGAAAGGACGGGGAAGGAAGAAAAAGAGAAAAGAAGGGTAAAGAAAGGAAGAAAGTGAAATGCAAGAATCGTTACCGTCAGGACGGTGTTTAACTCAAATCGGGAATCATTAGGCGCGGTTGGGGGGCAGTAGGCCTACTCAAGGCCGGATCCAGACGATCCGCGGCGCACGAAATCATAGGAGGAAGAGGAGAAGAAGGAAGAAGATGAGAAGGAGGAAGAGAAGGAGGTAGGGAAGGACCTGATCACAATCCTTAACCGATAAGAAAATTGTGTGAGCTACAGTATGTAAAGGATTCTGACCCAAATAGCAGAAGAAATGAAGTTACTCATTGATGAAGACAATGTATAATTATATTCCACCAAATATTGAGGGATAGTTCAGTATGCCATTGACAACCTGAAGTTGTGCATACTCGAGGGAACCTCTTTACACGTCACAAGTATGGCTATTTTTCAATCAAGGTATCCTTAAACACCAGGAGTCATGACAGCAGTTCCCAATGTCACTGGTAGAAAGCAGAGTATCGGTAGACTCCTTTCTAGAGAATTTCAAGGAGTGAAACGTGTGGCTCGGAAGCTTCAGCCAAAGGAAGGGAGTCTGGATATCGGATTTTATTTTTTTGAAGACTGAGGATAGCGATATTCCTAATTTGGATTTATGCTGGATCCAGTCACGAATGTGTCCCAGTAAACTAATTGATGTGGAGTTTGATGATGATATGCCATCAGTCATTCTTGGATACAAGGCTATATTTCAACTAGACAGGTACCAACTACCGCTATTGGATACATGCCATTCTTACCACTTCCGCCTACATCAGAAACAGTAGTCGTCGAAGCATTGAAGATATTTTTGAAAACCAGCAAGAAGTTTGGTCAAAAGTATACAATTGTGTCACAGGATCTTGCTGTCTATGAGATAAGTTACGGTCTCCGCCACGCTCAACCAGATCGCAATAATGACCTCATCCTTCATCTAGGAGGTTTCCTTCTTCAACTGAGTTTCATTGGGGCCATTGGGAAACTCATGATGGAAAGTGGATTGAAAGATGTATTTGTTAAAACAAAGTTATTGATACCTGGCACTACCAACAAAGTCCTAGGAGGAAAGGGGGGGGGGGGGGGGGGGTATAACCAAGCAATGAATGCCCATATCTAGGTCTGTGAAGGTCTGCTATGTCTATGATGGAGCGCATTTGAGGACTGGTACATTGGACAAGAGATAGATACCAAGGATATAAGCTCCACTGCAACTCTTTTTGAACAGTTGCATACTCATCTCAAGTGCTCAAGCGACCAGGAGAACCGCAGACGTATAGTTTACAGAATTGATGAAAGCTTGTTTAAAGTAAGATGCACCATGAAAAAGTTAAATGTAAAGAGAGGAGATCCCTCCACTCACAACATGTGGGTTATGTATCTCGAGATGGTAGAGATAATGTTGCAGTTCCTGCACTCCGAGCGTGATGGTGATTGGACCGAACACTTGACAGCAACATCAAGGGTGTTACCATACATATTGAGTGCCGGACACCATAAATATGGAACTCAAATAATAAACTATCTTTATGAAATGAGATCACTGCCCCAGGACGTTGAAACAGCATTCCTTGATGGTTCATTTACCATGAAGCAAGCAGAAGGTTACTTCAACACTATCTGGACAGACATGGCACTTGAATGTGGACTGAATGCAGATGCAAATGGAAGAAGAGGTCAGGCTGGATTGCTACAAGGAAATACACTGAACGTAGACTGACTTTACTATATATTTACGACTTCAATTTGTTCAGTGGTAAGATCAATGCTTTACTTTGATTCCAGTAGTACTCACCATGAAACTGGAGCGGCAACACTGACGAGGCAGTCTAAATCAACTCAGAAAGTCATTGAAGTTGTTATAGAGTGCATTAATCCGTTCTCTTACCAAGATACAGATCTGGTTAATATAATTTCTGGAGAAATAGGAACAACCGAAATCTTGAAAGCAGTCGACCTCAAAGCCTTTGCTTCTAAGAAAGGAAAGAAAACCCAAGCTATCCTTGCAAAGGAGAAATTGACTAATGAACCCGGCTAATGAAGTTACCATGCTAAAAAGAGCTTTGCTTTGCAAGCGGGAAGAAGACGGAAGCAAGGATATTGTTACCTTATCATCGCATGAAATTCTTCCTTACCCACCATCAATAGCAAAGACGGATGATCTGGGGTCAGTTTACCTTAGATATAAGGCAGCATTTCTGCAATGTTTTAACATGTTTAAAGTAGCCGAAACAGACAACAAAGCGAACAAAAATGACAGAACCGAACAAGATGACATAGCTATAGAACAGAGGACATAGCAGAAACAGAAGATATTGCCGAAGCAGTGGACATGTAGAAGCTGAGGACTTAGCCAAACAAGATGTCAGACGAAGTGGACTTAGCAGAAGTAGAAAACATAGCCGAACGAAAAGAGAACATAGCCGAACGAGGGGAGACGACATAGCAGAAAACAAAGCTAAAGCAGAGGACGTAGTAGAGGCAGAGGACATAGCAGAAGCAGAAGACATAGCGGGAAGCAGAGAACATAGCGGAAGCAGAGAACATAGCAGAAGTAGAGAATATAGCCAAAGTAGAGAACACAGCCGAACGAGAGAACATAGCCGAACGAGAGAACTTAGCCAAACGCGAGGACATAGCCGAACGAAAGAACATAGCCGAACGAGAGAACATAGCAGAAGCAGAGGACATAGCAGATGCAGAGAACATATCAGAAGACATAGCCGAAGCAGAGGACGTAGTAGAAGCAGAGGACGTAGTAGAAGCAGAGGTTGTAGTAGAGGCAGAGGACATAGCAGAAGCAGGGGATATAGTGGAAGTAGAATGTAGATAACTTAGTTTCCTGATCGTTTCATCCCAATCCATGATATCACAAGTGCACTGGAATGTGATGAAGTTAAAATGGTCCATGCGATAAGTGGCTGTGATACCACAAGCTTCTTCTTCGGTACAGGAAAGAAAACATTGTATTCCAAATCTAAAGCTAATGACGATGCTACCAAGAGTTACAACACGGAGCACCCGTTTCAGACAACCTAGTTGAAAATGCCCATAATAATGTTGCCCGGTTATGTTGCCAAGCAGCTGCTAGTAATTGCGTATGGCAGATCTCCTGACCAGTTTAAATCGCTCAATGAGTTCAGGGCAAACTTGTACGTCACCTCTGTGGATCTTCGAGCTCTGCCACCAACTGAAGATGCATTCCACCAACATATGTTCTTCGCGCAATTTTGCAAACAAGTATCGGGGTTATGGCTGATAAGAACAATCCACATATTCAAAATCCTCTAGAATTTGGATGGTGCAAAGAGAACAATGAACTGAGGCCAATCATGATTACTAAACCCGCAACACCACCTGACTTTGCAACATCCGCTTATTGCCAAACGAGGATGCCCTTGTGTTACAATGGGAGAGAGAGAGTGCACTACTTTGCAGATGTGGAGCCAAGCCAGACACCTGCCATTTAGCATTTCTCAATCAATCAGAAATTGAGTGAGCCAGACACCTGACCAGTTACTTAGGAAATATTGAGTTACGTTTCACCCTTAAGTAGAGAATAGAAATTATAAACGGCATATTCCTAGATTTTTGACCACATTTCAGGATTGCGGACCATAAAAATCGGGTAATGTGAGCCGAAATTAGAAATGTGAATATTAAAAGAATCACAAGAAAATGCTTTATATGTGAATTTCATGGAAAAAACACATAATTCGGGTAGTATCCCTTTAATTTGACCATTTTCCCCCTCATATATGATTCACAAACTTATCAGATCTGGAATCAGCACCAAATTTCGTTTCAAAAAAAAAAGTTTTTGATTTTGTGGTATAGCCTATCATTCCATCAAAGAATAGAGTAATTATTAAAGGCATATTCCTACATTTTGGACCAAATTTCAGGATTGCGGACCATAATATCGGGTAATTCCCCTTTAATGTGAGCCGAAATTGCATTATATCAGTTCTCAACATTACAGAGCATCATATTTAGGACAAGTAATGACAAAGAAATGTGAAATATTAAAAGAATCACAAGAAAAAATGCTATAGGTGAATTTCATTAAAAAAACAAAAATCGGGTAGTATCCCTTTAATTTGACCATTTCCCCCTCTCAAATGGTTTACAACCTTATCAGATCTGGAATCAACACAAAATTTCAGTTTAGAAAAATGTTTTTTATTTTGTGGTATATCATTCCATCAAAGAATAGAGTAATTATTAAAGGCATATTCCTAGATTTTTGACCAAATTTCAGGATTGTGGACCATAAAATCGGGTCATACCCCTTTAATGTGAGCCAAAATTGCATTATATCAGTTCTCAACATTACAGAGCATCATATTTGGGACAAGTAATGAAAAAGACATGTGAAATATTAAAAGAATCACAAGAAAATGCTATAGGTGAATTTCATTAAAAAAACAAAAATCGGGTAGTATCCCTTTAATTTGACCATTTTCCCCTCTCAAATGGTTAACAAACTCATCAGATCTGGAATCAACACAAAATGTCAGTTTAGAAAAATGTTTTTAATTTTGTGGTATATCATTCCATCAAAGAATAGAGTAATTATTAAAGGCATATTCCTAGATTTTGGACCAAATTTCAGGATTGTGGTCCATAAAATCGGGTAATACCCCTTTAATGTGAGCCGAAATTGCTTTATATCAGTTCTCAACATTACAGAGCATCATATTTGGGACAAGTAATGAAAAAGACAGGTGAAATATTAAAAGAATCACAAGAAAATGATTTATAGGTGAATTTCATTAAAAAAACATATTTCAGGTAGTATCCTTTTAATTTGACAACTTTCCTCACAGGTTCGGATTTTACACTCACCAGATTTGAAATAAGCACAACATTTCAGTCTAGAAACACTTTTCAAATTTTGTGGTGTATTCCATGCAAGGTTTTAAAAAAAAATCATTCTTGGATCCCCAGCTATAACAATGGTTCCGAAGCAAACATTCATTTTATAATAACAGCTCAGGTCAGATATATTGAATTTAGTTTTTTGAAATGATAAATGAAATGATAAAACAATTAAATCGAAATACATATGATATTTTGTCACTTATTTATTGACTCTGTGAGATTAAATTTAATCATTCATAGTATTAGTCACAATAAAAAAAATAAAAAAATAAAAATGGCATGTTACGACAACAATACAACAATTTTATTATTCAGCTCACGGGATTCAACTAACCCCTAAAATGCATTTGCTGACGTACGTTATCAACATGGTTGTGTGTAAAATGATTCTATGATTTATTAGATTTTTAATACTTGTTGAAATTTAATGATGAATAACAACAACTACAGGTGTCCCATGGGGAACAAAACCCGGGGGGGGGGGGGGGGGGGGGGGTACTCACGTATGTAAGGCATACGGGGACGTGCCGCTCCAGTGGGTCGTTTTTTCATGAGACATCCTTAGTCATGGGTAGGCTTTTCAACTGAAAATCCTTAGACATGGGTCCTGTTTTTCTATTTTCGCGAAAATTTGCCAAAATTAGGTATATTTTCGGGAAATGAAGCAAAACCCCTAAAAATCACCCTTAGAAATGGGTAGGGGTTTTGAATCTCCAGCGGCACACCCCGACCAAACCAAATCCGAGTACCATTAATTGAATTAAATTAAATTAAAGTAAAATTAATTAAAAATACATCCCATGGTGTTTTTTTGTTCCAGAAATTTTCATTTCATTTTTTACCAACTAAATTGCCGAGATATGATTAATTCAGTAACAAGGAGTGCGAATCCCATTTTGGCCACTTTTGAACAAGAATACATACATATGCATACATACAAATGAGCATTTAAAGCGCCTTTACATCAAGATCAAAGCGAGAATTGGTCTCTCAACTGAAGAAACTGCATTTGAGATTCGATCCAATGATGATTGTAGAATATGCCAATGTATAGTTTAAAATACATCTAACATTTACAATATTCGGTGGTTTTTCATGAATAATCTGGATGAAAATATGTTTTCTGAACAAATTCAACTTACATGTATAGTAGGTAGATTATTATTAAATGACCAAATAATAACTTGTAATCCATCCAGTCAACTCATTCATATGTGTCACGGTACAATTGGAGGGGTACTATAAGCTGGTCATCTTGATGACTATTTTATTAAAATTACCAATGGTCAAACAAAATTACTCAAATTGTGATTTAATAACCCTGGGTTAACATTTAATAACCCATCATTTAGGCTGATATTCTGAAAGGCAAAACCTGGATGAAACTAGTCTAGGTTTAAACCTCCGCCTAAACCTGGTTTAAACCCAGATTTATATTCCCAAAGGTGACCTAAGTTAAACCATGGCCTAAGTCCTGCTAAAAAGCCCTAAACCAAGGCCTAACTTTAGGCCCTCCAGAGGGTAGGTTTAAACCTGAACTAAGTGCTTATTTAAGGGGCGTTTGCGACGGACCTCTTTTCATTAATTTTAACAAGGACCTATTCGTTATCAATTCTCTCAAATTCTGAAGCACAGTATTCAGGCTTTGGGCCTTTCGGCTGCTAATTTTAGCTCGCACAGTATCAGAATCGGAGCCGCAACGTCTGCTGCAATGTGCGGTTTGTCCGGGAAATAAAATGCAGGCTCTAGGTAGATGGAAGTCAGCAGCATTCAAATTATATATCAGACCGGGCCACTTGGACTCGATTTTAAGGCGTCTTCATCTTAATTTTGAATTTCAAGCGCGCAATTCAATATATTTTTTATCTTCATCATATTGCTCGTGCCATATCACCCCCCCTTCATTTCCCCTGCCAAATGCAGGTAATTTTTGCACTCTGGTAATTGGTGAAAGAGTGGTAGGTCGTGTGTCATCCATAATGTTACAGCTGAGCGGAGAAGGGCAAGTAATGTGGCAAGGCTTTAGCGGTTTAAGACTTGGGGGTTTACGAGAAATGTTGTCCAAAATGTCTAAAGAGGCGAAGGTAATCGACTCATTGTCGTCCATGTTGGTTCCAACGATCTGTTCCATGGCACAGTTACAGAGTTACGATCGTAGGTAGAAGAAATCCTGACCGCCCTTAGCCATTGTACCCTAATACCGGTAGATTGCCTAACATGTGCTTTATCAGACACCCGGCTATAAGTCCAGTGATCATTCTCTATACTTGTATGATGTACATGTAAACAACACTTATCGCTAAATGCAAAGATCGAAACAAGATATTGATTCTCTACTTCAGGTCAAGTAGAGAACGGATGGGCAAACTCATTCAGCCTTTACGTAAACTAAATTTGATAAATTTAATGCAAATTTAAAGGGCGGCAATTGCAAGTCTGCCCTTAGATATGTATTCGTGGTTCTGCCTTAACCCTTACAGCCCCAGATCCCATGAAATCCCATTTCCCAGCATCCTGGTTCCACCTGGCGCTGAGGTTTTTGTTTGAAATAATGGCCCCGGGCTATATAGCTGGGCGTATACACTCGCCCAGCACAGCTTCCCCCGTGGCGCAGTTGGTAGAGTGTTCGCCCGCCAACCGAGAGGTCGTGGGTTCAAACCCCGGGGCGTGGCACCTCTTGTTGTGTGTGCTTTTTTCGCTTGAAAACAATTTCGTTGGAAAATCCACCGGGTGGGTTAGGGTTAACGAACGATTTTTTTTCTGCTTTTTAATTTTCACTTTTTTTCTCTAATTTTACCCTGATTAACCCTTACAGCCCCAGATCCCATGAAATCCCATTTCCCAGCATCCTGGTTCCACCTGGCGCTGAGGTTTTTGTTTGAAATAATGGCCCCGGGCTATATAGCTGGGCGTATACACTCGCCCAGCACAGCTTCCGCCGTGGCGCAGTTGGTAGAGTGTTCGCCCGCCAACCGAGAGGTCGTGGGTTCAAACCCCGGGGCGTGGCACCTCTTGTTGTGTGTGCTTTTTTCGCTTGAAAAAAATTTCGTTGGAAAATCCACCGGGTGGGTTAGGGTTAATAAAGATAGTTGTGACTACTTCAATTCAATTTAGGGTTGCCTTCTCCATGTCGGGAAAGAACGGATGGGCGTAATCTCATTCTATCCAGATCGTATGCGTTATAATCAAATCCGTCTCCAGCAGGACGGATACACTTTAATATCGTCCCGTCCGTGACGTATGTCAGAAATTCCTTCAAATTATTGTTACACTTTCGTTGGAATTGTTTCGGCATTTGTAGTCAGAGAAATAAATGGCAGACTTGCCTCTCATTAATCATCACGGTGGAATGGTCTCGTCCGTGTCAATCCTTTCTGAGCGTCAGGTGGCAATGAGTACCAACCTATATTTTAAAATCTGATTTTTAAGTAATTGGGAAACGTATTGCTCATCTGTTACTTATAAGATATTTTAGTTTCAAGGTTATGTTATTTGACCCTAAAAAAACATACAGATAGAGGGCATTCCATGAAAAAGATAGCATGATATTCGTTTATATCTTCGCAGTACGTCACATGATTGTGTCATACATAGTCAACACTGACTCTCTGCATGCACGACATCAGCTATGGCGTTCAATAGCATTCCCGTGGTGGATTTTTCTGCGTATAGTATCGATCGAGATCATCCGGATCCAGATCTATTCCAATCGCTTATCGATCAGGTTTACCACGCATGTACAACGATCGGATTCATCTATATCAAGAATTCGGGAATTTCTCATGAGATGGTAATTGTATAGATATTTGTTTCTTAAAGGTTTATTTTATATTAACACTTTCCACGTGGCTATTAGTTTTACCATATAAAAAAACCTGATTTTTCAGAAACCTTTCTAAATTGTCATAGTCTACCTCATGGATTACTAAACCAACACTAGGCGTGTTTGTACTTATTTCAATGCATTTATCATGGTGATTCCAAATATCATAATACAATTCAAATATTTTGACCTTTTTAAATATTTTGTGAAATTTTGGAATGTCGTCTGCAGACGCCTGCCGCGTGGAAAGTGTTAAGTGAGCAAAATATGTACGAGAGTTATTGAATACGAAACCATATCAAAATGCTCTTATGTACCTAATAAATCGCGGCAATCAATCACCTTGTTTTTGTCCGAGAAATTGAATGCGAACAAGAATGAATGGACCGGTCGGTAGCTGTAGCATCTGATTGCAACCATAGCAATGGAATTATCATGACCATTGTACATATTGATCGTACACGTATTTTTAAAACCGTTATCCACAAATACGTACATGAAAATATTTTTATATTTTTGACTCTTGTTAGAGGGCTAAAAATAAACTTATATCGTGCCATCTGCCATGTAAATGACGTTGGGCTTGAAATTAATCGGCTTATGCCCTTGCATATAAATATTGCGTGCACCATATCATTAGTTTGCTCTGAAAGGTTACTTAAGGTGGCTCTATTGGCCGATGAAAATTTTAGATTTCCTTTCAAATCTGATATGTTCTAGCCCTTGGCTTATCAATTCTGGAACTGCAAATTTTATTACATTCGGACATTCAGTTGCCGAGATATGGTAGGTCAAAGAGGCCTAATACCAACATCTTTGGCAGCAACTTTCTTTTTATTTTCTTTATTTTTTCCAATTCCAGTTGCCATGAAATGTCCCAATTATGGCTAATTATGTATGCATGAAATATGCAAAGTAAAGTTTGTGGACTAATGAGATGAGCCATGATGATGTGACTTGGGACATGGGTAGAACATGTGGAGAGCTAAAAACGTATGTTAGCTTTTGTCTAATTGCCATTTGCATAATTAATTAGGCCCACTAATTAAAATGTTTAAACATTTCTTAGTTAGGGCCTAATTAATTATGCAAATGGAACTGGACAAAAGCTAACATACGTTTTTAGATCTTCAAGTGTTACCCATGTACCAAGTTACATCATCATAGCTCATCTCATTAGTCCACAAACTTTACTTTGCATATTTCATGCATACATAATTAGCCATAATTAGGACATTACATGGCAACCTGGTATTGGAAAAAAATAAAGAAAATAAAAAGAAAGTTGTTGCCAAAGATGTTGGTATTATGCCTCTTTGACCTACCATATCTCAGCAACCGATTGTCCGATTGAAATAAAATTTCCAGTTCCAGAATTGTTAGACCAAGGGCTAGAACATTTTAGATTTTAAAAGAAATCTAAAATTGTCATCGGTCAATAGAGCCACCTTAATGAAAAATAGTTGAGGTCAGAATATTTCGCACGGTCAAAAATAAATCTCGCACGGTCGTGCAGTGCCCCCCCCCCTCAGAATTGGTATTGGTGCAATGTGGTGTGTATTTTTGACCAATATTTTATTGTAAACCATTCACTTTCCCCCGTTTCTCTCTTTTTTCCCCTTCTTTTTTTCTTTCCTTGCAAAAAAGTAGGTTAAATCACTCTATTTATCGAGCAATAATATAATTGTTTAAGCATTTAATTGTTTAGATACAAAGTTAAATATATAAATCAAGGATACATTTATGATAGATAAATAAATAAAAAGAAAACTATAAACGCATGGGCGGCATTTATAATTGATAAAATTTGACATAACAATGATGTTACATTAATCCACATTCAAGTTTAAAAAATATAAAAATAAAAGGAATATTCGAACCCGTGATTTCCGATTGCCAACGACATGGCCAACCTACGCACGCCACAGAGATCCACGACTGTAATTGTGATAGTTTTACTTTTATTATTTAACCATATCCATTTATTTATAACGAACGGATTTTTATTGTGCCATTTTTGCCAAATGTGTGTGTTGCTCTCGCACAAAAATGTGTTTGTAATTTGATTATAATCCATATTTTTAAAAGAACGGTAATTTTTTTTGACATTTTCGAAGAAAAAAAATGGCGTTACTGATACGGTAAACGCCAGTGTGGCAAGCATACAGATGATGCCGGCAGGCTAAGCAAATCCAGCATATAAAACAAAAGTGCTCCTAATGAGGCTCGAACCCACAACCTTTCGCTCCTCATGTCGACGTCCTATCAACTACACTAACCGTGCTAATTGAAAAAAAACCTATTGCAAATAATTTATTTATATCATGGGTCATGGGTTAATGCACTGTGTTAAATTCTACAATCCCGGCCGCCACTCTGTTCAAAGGCACAAAAAAGTGGACTTATTTTATGTTTTTTTTGCAATTCTGAGGTGTGTGGATCGTGTTTTTTTATCAAATTGGTTAGATATCCGTCCATTTTAGAACATCTGAAATTTCGGGACAAAATGGCGCGGTACCCCACCGCCCCCCTAATAGTATACAAATACTACATGGTTAGAGGGGAAATAGTGCAATCTATTTTCCCGAGGTACTGGCTACAGGCCTACCACCCCGAACCCGGAGGGTGAGGGGTGATAGGCCTGTAGCCAGTACCGAGGGAAAATAGTGTGCCCTATTGCCCCGATCATACCATGTAGTATTTGCTTTATTACACCTCACTGTGACTCTGGGGATGAGGTTGTAGGAAAGTAGCCAAAACTACCACACGGGAAATAGCTCAATTTCTTCAATAGCTCAATTTATTATCACTGTGGCCAGCTCAATTGACCAATGAAATTGCAGTATTTATGCCTATTATCTCATGAATATTTATGAGGTGTAATAATGTAGTATAGTATAGTATAGTGGGAATCGTGCGTGCTCGATTTTCGTGCAGCGTATACCGCCCGGTTTTGATGTGGCAGCTGCAATTCGTGTGTACAGGCGTTCTGAATTTCCCCTATCACGATTTATAAACAATTTATTGCGTAGAATAGGGTAAGTTAGAAACAATAGGACTCCTTTGCAATTTAATAGCACATGCCTTCATATGTACATGTTATACTATCAACCAAATTATATATGATATGTAGACCATACATTCTCTTGGTGATAAGAACAACTCTCAAATGTGCAGGTTTTCTTAATAAAATATACACAAATATAAGTGTCAAAGTAATGAAAATAACATTGGATTTGGAATTTAAAACTCGTCGTCTTAACTAATAAGGGACCGTTCATTATTTATGGTAGAGGGGGGTTGGGACAAATTCGAGACTCGTATGTCAAAATTACCTAACCCCCCCCTACAGCTGAAACTGAAAATTACATGACCCCCCCTGCTAACCAGTAGCTTTTTACACCCCCCCCCACCCTTCTTTTGTCCATGGATTTGTTGGTAAATTCTGTTTGTGCCCTCTGAACAGCCAATAATTTAATGATACCCTCTCTTGATCTTTTGATTGTGTGAAATTATACTAACTACATTGCGAGCGTAGCGAGGCGGAAAAGTTGTCATATATTTATACATTTTGGGTGGTTTTGTGAGTCTTTATAACCCCCAAAAAACGTTAGAACATCCTGACAAAAACGTATGAAACATTCTACTTTTGTGAGCTTAGGTGCAGAGCTGAGAGTGAGACGAGGTGAAAAGCATGCAAGAAATTACCGTTTTTAATCATATAATTGTTGGATTTTGGAACATAGGTCTAATTAACATGTTTTTGTACCCCATGGCTCTAATGTTTTCAACCGTTGATGAATATATAGGTGTTTTTTCAACAGATCATCCGAGCAGGGTGTGCACCAAAAAGATTTGCTGTCCGAAAGTCGTCTCATCATAAGTACATGTTTTAAAGTTGATAGGTCGTAAGAAAATGTGCGTGAAGCGCAGAAAAAAATGGCATTTACACTCCAAAATAGCCTCTATAAAATCACCCCAGTCACCACCATCTTTATAGTTTAAAAAAGTTACACAACCCCCCCCCCCCCTGTTTAAGAATAAAAAGTTACATAACCCCCCTATTTCAACATATGAAAGTTACATGACCCCCCCCCCCCTATATTTTACCCCCCCCCCCCCCTCCAGCATAAATAATGAATGGTCCCTACTCCATTTCTGAAGTGTCCATTTGACCGCCAAAAGACCGAGTAGGGCACGCGTGCTACCCTATGTGACTCGCCGTGCCCGTATAGCGTATAGCGAATACCGAATAGCGTATAGCGAATACCGTATACCGTATACCGTATACTCCTATGTGAACCCAGCCTTAGAGTACTTAAAACGATGCCATTTGATGTTTCAGATCCGGTTGTCACCATATAACCATGGGCGTAGCACGTGTGGCTCGTAATCGGCGTTTGGTCCATCCATGGCATGGGCCCGGGGCAAAACTCGCTCCGGCAGGGGTTAAGGGGGCAGCGCGTCCTTAGAACTGTAGGTTCTCAGCCGTTTTGAAGGCCCTGGGAGAACTCTCCTGTCATATATTTCTTCTCGTAATGAGTTTTTCATTTTTATCATATTTTCGCGGAAGTCGTTCAATAAAAGGCGTTATAGGCTCTCAATTCCGCCATGAATGCCTTGACACCATTTGCTGATTGACCTGTTTCTGATTAATACATGTGCGCGTAGCGAGCAATTTTTGTGTGGTACATTTGACCCTGTAGAGCTAAACATTTGACCTTTGACCCGGCAGGAATAAGAAATATTGACCCTTGACCACATACCAACATAACCAGACCATCACACCTTTTGTACCTTTTCGGCTGAAGATTCCACGCCAGTAAATAATTTCAGTCCTTGTAGAGACAACAATCAAAAGTTTTTTCTTAGCTTTCATCCTGTGGCCCATTGATTATAGAATTAATCAGAAATGGTACTTATTGCTCCCAAATGATTAAAGTTGTAGTTTAATCCTGATTTTAGGACTACTACCTAATACCACAGTGGAAAAAGACATATTTTCAATGCATTTTGTAGGTTTTTTGGATGTATTTTGATTGTAAATGATCTGGCAACATTTCTCAACTTTTTCTGATAAATGAGGGCGCTACACCCATTGTCCAACTTTGGGGTCTTATTGCTCAGAACTTTCGGGGATACCATATATATTTGTTTTGATTAAATGATCAAATATATCATGAAATTTAAGGAAAATGTCAAATTGAAAATTCCAGTCGCTTTATAAGCGAGAAAATGGGCTTTTTGTAACTACCATTTTACATGTAAACGCATAGGAAAACCATTTGGTGGTGTGAATTCTGAAGATACTGGTCTTTGCTGGAGTGTTATGATATCGCCTGCTTAATATCGGCTGTTTTGATGATATTTTGAATGAGTCTTCTACCACAAAAGTTCAATTTGCTTGAAATTCACTGCGATCGGGTTCAATTTGACATTTCCACTACTAAACAATGGTAAGATAGGGCAAAATATTCGATTTCATAAGCAAATTATACAGGCAAATTACTCGATGAAAAAATAGCTCACCGAATTCGACAGTCTTGTCATCATCGGCAACAGTGTAAACAAAGTGAAATCATTGATAAGCTTACTACATCATGCCATTCACCTACTATGTTACGGTCATATTAGAAGCTTAAATTATAATAAATAGCTGCCTTGAAGTATACTCGCCTTGCAAACAAGGTCAATCTGAGAGTTGGTGGAAAGTGAAATTAAGATTAAGGTGGTGTCTTTTTTATGTTGAAATCAATTAAGATTAAGGTGGTGTCTTTTTTATGTTGAAATCAGTCTTAAAAAGATTAGTCTAGATCCCTAGGCTATGCCAGAGACCGGAGGTCCAGTCTACCTTGAAGCAGCTATTTAATGACTCCGGTTAGTTTTGTGCTGAATCAAGGCATACAATATCGGCTAGTTGAATTGATAAAGCTTCAAAATTCAACAGTGTGGGAAGGATACATTGCCTAGCTATTGGATTTTGAAGCTTACTTTGAATTCTAGCCTAAATTAGTGTTATGTGTGCAAATTGGGGACATATTTTCAATTGCTACATCTAATAGATTCATTTGCCAGTCATAAATTATCCCCCGATCAAATCATCATGCCCCCCCCCCCCCCCCATGTATAAAAAAAAAAAAAAAAAAAAAAAAAAAAGTTTTTAAAA
Source organism: Ophiura sarsii (assembly GCA_035610835.1). Taxonomy (NCBI): domain Eukaryota; kingdom Metazoa; phylum Echinodermata; class Ophiuroidea; order Amphilepidida; family Ophiuridae; genus Ophiura; species Ophiura sarsii. The sequence goes on along the minus strand of CM069457.1, from coordinate 53,173,294 downwards.
TTAAGGGGTCTAGAGGGTTTCAGTATCCATGATCAAAAAGTGTTTAAAAAATACATTGATTAGATCAATTCACATGATCAGGTTTTATGTGATTCAGTATAATTTGCATGTAGGGCAGGCCAAATATCCAACCTAATCATATTTCATGGTATTTCACACTAAACTAACACAGTGCTCAACTTTGCTGTAAAAATTACAAAAGCAGGTGAAAAGATGTAAATTAACATTATAATGACTAAAATGGACTCTGTTACTTCTTCTTTCCACATTCAGTCCTAAAATATTAATTGGTGTGACCCAAAAAGCCCAGGTTATATTTTGACAATTTGCTGTCTTCAGTAGATAGTACATGTTTAAGGGGTAGGCCAAGATTGGCTCTGATTTGAAATGGTAAAAAAATCATGTGTAGCTCATTGTTTTTGCAAAAGAATAGTTTTTATATCATTATGAGGATTGAAATTGAAAGTAAAAACAATAAAAATTAAAACAATTGTCCCTTTAGATTCCACGCCAGTAAATAATTTCAGTCCTTGTAGAGACAACAATCAAAAGTTTTTTCTTAGCTTTCATCCTGTGGCCCATTGATTATAGAATTAATCAGAAATGGTACTTATTGCTCCCAAATGATTAAAGTTGTAGTTTAATCCTGATTTTAGGACTACTACCTAATACCACAGTGGAAAAAGACATATTTTCAATGCATTTTGTAGGTTTTTTGGATGTATTTTGATTGTAAATGATCTGGCAACATTTCTCAACTTTTTCTGATAAATGAGGGCGCTACACCCATTGTCCAACTTTGGGGTCTTATTGCTCAGAACTTTCGGGGATACCATATATATTTGTTTTGATTAAATGATCAAATATATCATGAAATTTAAGGAAAATGTCAAATTGAAAATTCCAGTCGCTTTATAAGCGAGAAAATGGGCTTTTTGTAACTACCATTTTACATGTAAACGCATAGGAAAACCATTTGGTGGTGTGAATTCTGAATAAACGCTCCGGGCTCCCGGCCTAAATTGGTATATTATTAGTCTCAGCTGTGTCAGTTAATGAGTGGACATTTTTGTTATTGACTACAAATCCTTAAATCACGAGAAAAAATGTCAGAAAAAATGGGTCACCTTATGGAAAAATCCAAAAATCCCTTTTATACACTCTCTTTTTTGTGCCGTCGGGAACCCGGGGTGGGGGGGGGGGGGGGGGGGGGAGCACATGCCCCCAGGCCCCCTCCTGGCTACGCCAATGATAATTTGGTCATTTCTAATGTAAAAATAACAATAAACTAATACTGCTTTTCAGATAGTTTAAACTTTTGCAGCCATCTTGGATATTTTAAAATACTCAAACTAGATCTACAGCCCTAGGCTTTATCATAGAAATATAGTGAATGCTGTCCCATTAGATTTGGGGGTACTAGGTATTACATATATGGTCATTTACAATACAAAACAATTGTTTTAGGTCATTTAACATCAACTTTATTCATCTGGCAGCCATGTTAGAAATTGATACAGAATTAGAATTGTCACAAAGGTGTTTTTTTCTTCTTTTTTCCGTTTAAAGGTAGATGACCCGATCACATTTTCGTAACACAGAATTATTTCAAACATACGGAGATTTTCATATCATATGAAAGCTCGTATTTTTCTCATCATCATACTGAAATTTGACGGCCTAAATCGGTATAATTACGGAGAAATCGATGAAATAACGTCGAATTACCGCGAATGGTGGTATACCACCGATATAGTTTGTGTACTACTCAATGGGTACAGTTCACAGCATCTCGTGCGTCTAAAATAAGAACCATTAGAGCTATGCAACTCTGGAACACGACTTTTTTAAGGATGACCTTTCATGTAGAATAGAAAACTTCAAGTTGAAAATCGGAATGTGATCGGGTCATCTACCTTTAAACAATCTTTAAAAACAATTAAGAAAAATTCACTATAAAGATACGAGGTTTAATCAACTATTTGCAAAACAATTCAAAAATTCACTAAATATAGAGGTTTTGTCACAAAGGTGGGTCTTATATCTAAAAGCAATGACTTAGCAATTTAGAACATTCTATTTGGTGAATGTGATGCAATATACACTCTTACAATATCTATTTTGGATTATTATACACTCTTGTAGACTATTTGTTACATTTACAATGGCCATTTTGGTGGCCATGTTGGATATCAAGTATGTTATTGCAATCCAAATATACTGGATATGAGTTACTAGTGGTCCAATACATACATCTCATTGTTAAAACTATACTTTCATCATACATTATGGTTGATATTATCCCATTTTATGGAATTTGACAATTTTTGCAGCCATTGTGGGATTTTTTAAGTATGTTAACAAAGCAATGATACTGGATATGAGTTACTAGTGGTCTATTACATGCATCCCATCGTTAAAACAATATTTTAATTATACATTTTGGTTGATATTATGCCTGTTGGTTACGGTTTAACCAACCAATTGTGTGGTTCACCTGGTAATCTCCCGTTATGGTTAAAGATTTTAACCTTTGTTCTGAGAGTGTACTTGAATATCAACATTGTCCAGTGGGCGAGTTGTTGTCAGGGAGAGGGAGGGACGTCACGCCACCTGTAATTCTTTTTAGTGGGGCCTATACCAATATGGGTGGGGCCATCTTAATAACAGTACATTGTCAAAATAGAGTCTATACCATTCAATCATACCTTGTCACATTCATGGATGGATTAAAAGCTATAGATGAGGTGACCGTTGTTTACATTTAGGACGCCCTCTGTTGATTTGAGACAAAACACACCGGGCAAGAGTTCCTATAGTTTACATAGGCCAGATCAGGTTTTCTAACTAGATTGTGGTGTCACAGCAAATTGTTATCAAAACTGTCTTTAAACTTGCTTAGGAATGCTATAAGCTATCGCATTTCACAAAAAAATAAAAAATAAATGAGTTTTACAATTCATTAGAAAGAAATTTCATGTTGTCTTCATTAACTTTACTGTATATTCTGCCTAGAGGGAATCAACAGAGGGTGTCCCATTTGTAAATACATGACGTCACCGGTCACACCATCTATAGATATCATAATTTGGTCATTTCTAATGTAACAATAACAATGAACTAATACTGCTTTTCAGTTAGTTTAACCCTTTGCAGCCATCTTGGATATTTTAAAATACTCAAACTAGATCTACAGCCCCTAGGCCTAGGCTTTATCATAGAAATATAGTGAATGCTGTCCCATTAGATTTGGGGGTATTAGGTATATATTACATAGTATGGTCTTTTACAATACAAAACAATTGTTTTAGGTCATTTAACATCAACTTTAACCATCTGGCAGCCATCACAGAGGTGGTCTTATATCTAAAAGCGATAGCTTAGCAATTTAGAACATACTATTTGGTGAATGTGATGCAATACACTCTTACAATATCTATTTTGGATTATTATATACTCTTGTTGTAGACTATTTGTTACATTTACAATGGCCATTTTGGTGGCCATGTTGGATATAAAGTATGTTCTTACAATGCAAATATACTGGCTATGAGTTTCTAGTGGTCCAATACATACATCTCATTGTTAAAACT